>CATIXN010000005.1:3825471-4051592 GCA_949711725.1 Leptidea reali | reverse complement strand
GCTCCTTGAAAACCGCACTGTGGAGGACCGCCACACATCCAGATGGTGGGGATGATATCGTAACTTGTGGCGTGTCGTGCGAAGGTGAAATTCGGCGGCAGGAATCACGTTGAACAGCTCTTCGGAACACTCCCCGTGATAAATGCGGTAGAAGACACACAGTGAAGCGACATCTCTACGCAACGCCAAGTGATCCAGCCGTTCACAGAGCGTTAGGTCCCCGACAATTCGAGCTGCTATGCGTTGCACGCGGTCAAATGGATCGAGCTGATACTGGGGTGCGCCAGACCAGAGATGACAGCAATACTCCATGTGAGGCCAGACCTGCTCTTTGTAGAGCGCTAGAATGTGGGCCGGCTTCAAGTATTGCCGTGCTCTATTTATGACGCGCAGTTTCTTCGAAGCCAATTTGGCTTTGCCCTCCAGATGGCCACGGAATTGGCAATCGCTCAAGATTTAGAGACCCAGCATTCCGATACTAGGCGAGGCTTTAAGGAAAGTGTTCTCGAAGAGCGGTGATACGGCAAATGGGGTTTTTGGGACAAGGTTCAACTTACCCCATTCTGCGACCTTCTCGAGAGAGGACTCGATAGAAGACACAAGTTTCTCCCGGCACTGGTCGACGTTTTCCCGAGAGAGACCTGCATGGCCCCTGTATTCGGCATCACCAGTGCTGTCGTCTGCATGGCAATGCATGTTGGCGGTGTCCAACATATCATTGATATGCAGAAGAAACAGCGTGGGAGATAGCACACAGCCTTGGGGCACTCCAGCGTTCACGGGCTTGGGATTCGAGCAATAACCGTCGACAACGACCTGTATGCTGCGCCCAGTGAGGAAGCTGGAGGTCCACTTGAATAAGCTCTCGGGAAGCCCAAATGATGGAAGTTTTGAGAGGAGCACCTTGTGCCATACACGATCAAAGACCTTCGCTATATCCAGGCTAACTGCCAGGCCTTCCCCCTTGCTTTCAATAGCCGCCGCCCATCTATGAGTTAGGTATACCAGAAGATCGCCAGTCGACCGACCATGGCGAAAGCCGTACTGATGGTCGTTGATCAACTGGTGACCCTCAAGGTATACCAAGAGCTGGCGGTTAATTATGCTCTCCATGATTTTGGAGAGTACGGAGGTAATAGCAATAGGCCTGTAGTTTACTGGATCCGAACTGTCTCCTTTTTTTGGGATCGGATGGACAAGGGCTGACTCCCATGAATCAGGGACTACGCCTTTTGAATAAGAGTGCCGGAATAAACGCGTTAGCACCGGCGTCAACTCAGGGGCACACGTTCTAAGCACGATTCGAGAAATGCCATCCGGCCCGCTCGACTTTCTGACGTCCAACGAAAACAGAGCTCGCCTAACAGTTTTCTGTCGGAACTGTACTTCAGGCATGGAGCTCTGACACCGCGGGATGGTCGGCGGTGTTTTTCCGTTGTCGTCAAGATTCGAGTTGGAGGCAAAAAGAGTGCACAGGAGATCGGCTTTCTCTTTTGCCGTATGGGCCAGGGTGTTATTCCTCATGTGCAACGGCGGCATGGACGGCTGGTTGAAGTTACCAAGAGCAGCTTTCGACAACGACCAGAACTTGCGTGTTCCGGTCGGGTAACTGGAAAGCTGCTCGCCAATTTTAATGACGTGCTTCGATTTCGCATGGGCGATTTGCCGCTTAAAAAATCTGGAGGCACGGTTATATTTCCTCTTGAGAGCTTTGCAGTTCGGATGCTTTGAGCCCAGCGCCGCAACCCAAGTTCGATACGCCTGTTTTTTGCAGTCAGGTGCTGCTTTAACTGACGCATCGAACCCGGGCTGTGATCTGCCACCGATCGGTACTACAGAGCTTGGTATTAAAAATATCCATGCCCTGCAGTATCACATTGGCTACTGCAACGGCGCAGGCACTGGGATCATCCGAAGGGAAACAAACCCTGCCCGAAAGGTAGGATGCAGATAAGGAACGCATCCTATCCCAATCTGCTGACTTGTAGTGCCTAACGCGGCGGGTCGCTGGTGGTCTGCGACGTTGGCGACGGATAGGCACTACACACCTGACCAGGCAATGGTCGGACGTTCCGAGAGGGGCGTCGACAGAGACCTGGTAACGATCTGGATGTGTAGTCAGCAGAAGATCTAATAAGGACGGCATGTGGCTATCCACATCCGGGAGCCGCGTTGGCTCAACCAATTGGGACAGACCATACGCCAATGCAAAATTATGCACAGATTGCCCTGCGTAGTCTGAAGTACGTGATCCAAGCCATTCGGCATTGTGCCCGTTGAAATCACCCAAGACTACGATTTTTACGATCTGAGCAAGCACGTCATCCAATGCCGCTTGAACGCAGCCCATGAAGTGACCCGTTTCTGCGTTACCACTATGGGACCTGTAGACACACGCATAGATGCGGACGCGGTCCTCTAAATCTACGCGGAGCAAGAGAGTGGACAGGTCCCTACACACACACAGACGACAGCAGATATCCTCCCTAACGTACACACGTACCCCGGCATGAGGCATGAAATTATGCTCAATTTTGTACCCGGGGTACGTTAAATTCAAATTCTAATTCAAATATTTTTATTCAAAATAGGATTTAAAATCACTATTGAACGTCAAAATCTACCACCCATTCAAAAGAGACTTCCTCAGACCTGAGAAGAATGGGCGCAAGAAACTCAGCGGGCTTTTTTTTTAATATAAAATATGGATTAGAATGTAATATCGTACAATAAACATTTTTAATTAAAGTGCCTGAGGGTGTTCGCTTTATTCCCAGTCCGTGGTGTCATTATGAAAATCGTTTATGCTATAATAACCTTTCCCACACAAATGTTTTTTAACAATTCTTTTAAATTTCGTAACACATTTGTTTTGTTCATTTTCTGGGATCATATTGTAGAAGCATATACATCGCCCAACAAAAGACTCACTAACTCGATCCAACCGAGTAGTAGGCATAACAAGTTTATGTTTGTTCCTCGTGTTAACATTATGAATGTCACAGTTTCTAGAAAATTCCTCAATGATAATCCTTCATAAGCATATGAACATACAAAACATTATCGAAAATGTATTGAGAAGCAACAGTCAAAATGTTTATTTCTTTAAATTTTTCTCTTAATGATTTTTTTGGACCTAGGTTATAAATTGCGCGAATAGCCCTCTTCTGCAGCACAAAGATAGTATAAATATCGGCCGCACTGCCCCATAACAATATACCATAGGATATAATACTATGAAAATAACTAAAGTATACTAATCTCGCCGTATCTATGTCAGTTAACCGTTTAATTTTCTTAACCGCATATGCTGCAGAACTAAGGCTATTCGCCAATCCTTCAATATGGGGGCCCCACTGCAATTTGGAATCAAGAGTAATGCCAAGAAATATAGCAGATTCCACTGGTTTTACCACCTCTCCATTTAATAAAATATTCGCATCTACATTTTTGACATTTGGCGCGGTGATTTTAATATATTTGGTTTTATGATTATTTAACAATAAGTTATTGGCGCTAAACCAGTACACGATGTCAGATAGAGCATTACGTTAAATATGACGTATCGCTAGGTGGAGATATAGACTGCGTCTCCGTAAGGAAACACAAGGCCGGCTGCGCCGTCTCAAGGTGGTGGTGGACGGCGTTTAAATTGGAGTGAACTCCCCTGATATTACAGAAGTCCACATTAAGCGTGGAGCGGGGTGCCGTGGTGTTGCTGCCCTGTTTGTCCTTAGATATGCGCGGTACTGTGCCCTCCCCAGAATACGAGGGGCAGCCCGAGCGAGAATGCTCGGGGAGGGATTCTCCGACTCTGGTAGAGCCGGTACCCTCCTGGGGTAACATATTTTTAAGGACCGCTCTCATATTTTTGGTGGGGGGTGATGGGGAGGGGGAGGGGGGAGGGGATGGCCTCCGGTCCTCGACACTAACCTATGCGAAACATAGCGGCATTAGGCCGCTACTTCACGCCGGTATTCTGTGCAAGTGTGGTAAGTAACCCGGACGAGTCTGGCCTGATTGTGCTGACGTCATAAGACGGCAGCGTGACTCTCCCACTTTCAAAAAGCCCGTAGTCGCCTCTTGCGACACCCTTGGACCTGGGACTACCCTATTCTTTTTACGCCCCGGGGCAGCACAGGGCTATACATATATCATAAAAGTAGGGGTGGTTTTTTTTTCACATTTAAGTCGGTTCGATTCCCAGACGAGCCAAGTAATTTTTAGAAAATCTTTGAATGCAGAATTACTAACTTTTAAAAATAACAAAAAGTCTTCATTCAGTAAACTAGCCTATCTTCGATATTTAAGGTACTTTCCCTTCATGTCCCATAACTTTGGGACAGCCTGTATGTATATCGGTCCGAATGTTGGACTACAAAGAAGACGCACGAAGAAGATGAACAAAAGATACATACCAACGAAATGAAGATGCTTAGGTGGGCGGGAGGTGTAACACGGCTGGACAAAATTCGTAATGAATACGTACGTGGTAGCTTCCAGGTTGCAAAAATTGTCGACAAAATTACCGAAAACCGCCTCCGTTGCTATGGACATATCAAAAGACGAGGGGAAGACCACGTGGTGCATATTGCTCTAAACCTACTGGAACAGAAAAGAGGTAGAGGGCGCCCGCCAGCGATCTGGTAGTCTAATATAAAACGAGACCTCAAGAAAGCCCAATTGCCATTAGCGACAACCCAATATCGTTCGAGTAGGCGCAGGAAAGTGAGGAGACCCCAGAAATAATGGGATTCAAGGAAGGCAGAAGAAGAAGAAGATATATATCGCACGGCATCTACCTAACAGGCGTTTGATATTCAAACCTAATATTGTTGTTGATTTATTATTAAAATACATGCATGTGAAGAATATTGTCAAACGTTAAACTGTAACAAAATACTCAAAAGGCTTACTATAATAATTGAATTGTGGTTCAAAGTTTGATAATGAAGGTCGTCTCAAGGTCTTTGTGCAATTGTATTTGTCTATTTTATGTACAGTTAAGAAGACAGTGAGAATACATTATATCGTGGATTGAAACGGCTTCTGGAACAGACCGTATAGGATAGCTCGCAGTAACTGACACCAGCACGTCTGCTTATTATAACAAAAACAAAACCACAAAGAATATTATTTAGAAATACGTACGAATTGCAAACAAGAATTACATCCACGAAAATTAAAAAAGGTTTTCTTATAAGGAAAAAATCTAATTGTTTGTAAATCAAAGCTCATAAGGAAACAATATTTGTTATAATGAAATGTCGACCGCAATGTACCGCGGATTTCTGTCAATTTAATTACATACCGTGCGTATTTTTATTTCATGTTCTTTTTTGGCCGACTTCAAGAAAGGTGGAGGTTCTCTTTTCGTCGGAATCTTATTTTTTATGCATGTTCTGCAATTATTCGACGATGCATGATACGGATTTTTTTTGTGTCAAAGAGTACAGGTTCCTAGGCCTAGTCCCATAATGATCATGTCAGGATCCGATGATAGTACCCTGGAGAGATTGAAAGTCTTTCTGTGTTTAAACTAAAATTAAATATATATATATGTAAGCGGCAAACAAATTGTAAGTAAGCTTTAAATATATAAGTGCCAACCTTTACATACCATTTTTCGGAACGGTAATAAACATTAGATTTAGTATCACATCTCTCAAAAGATTTTTTCCAGACAAAGTTTTTATGAAACAAAAGCCTGCCTAGTCACGAAATGCCAATTTAAAATATCTCACCATTAGTATCACTTAAAGCCAGAATGCCCCTAATGGCCGATAAGCCCTCAATTTATAACGTGCAATGTCCGTCAGAGATATTTTGTAAAGCTCACGCAACCCATTTGAAGACAAGACAAATGACGTTCGTAAATTGATGAGGAAGAAGTGGCTTCATGACGAGGGTATGCAGGTCAGCTTTAACGTCATTTCATTATGAAATGGGCCTTCCTGAAATATCCTTATTAAAGTATTTTCGATGTCAGAGACGTGTTTATACAAATGTACATATCTTAATATATATAAATTACGTGTCACGTTGTTTGTCCGCGATGGACTCTTAAAATAATGAACGGATTTTAATGGGGATTACTTCATGGAGTGTAGCTTAGTCCAACTTGAGAGATAGCATAGTTTTTATTTCGATTTGGGACCCATAATTATTTTTATTTTCAATATTTGTTTTGTATGAACATATTTTCAATTAGATAATGTAGTGACGCACGGTTTGTCAGTTCCACTGTGAAACAATTTCATTATAACAGGGAGCATTTTTTACGAAGGAATCCTTGATGTTTTGAAATATTATTGGAAAATTCCTACATAACAGTATTTTTTAACAGTATTCTCATATATTTTTTTAATTCATTCGGGAGTATGTTCCCTCCCACGTAAATCATTTTCTTCGAATCGGTTCCTAAACAATGATATTAGGCAATAAACATACAAAAAATACAGTCCAATTTATAATCTCCCCTATTCTTGAAATCGGCTAAAAAATAAATCTACATATCAGTCAAGTTGTTTCAGAGTATAAGCCCAGCAGATAAAATACTTCACTATGTAACTGGTTTCTTTTGTAGTGCTATACAAATACAGGCATTCATATTTGGTCTAATACAACCACTCGCCTACCGCACCGAAAATTAAGTATACAACATTCATAGCATATTCATTTGTTCTAAAATTAACTTATTTCGTATTGTGATAGAGTCGAGTATTAGGTGTACCTTAAACCTACAGGGGACTGGGTCTAGAATTATTAAGTAAATTAATTGTACACCGCACTAGAATTTAATCTGTTTCAACCGTCAGAATTTCGCATGCTTTTGTATAACAGTTATATTTTTAATGAGCGAAAAATTATATTTATCTAGATTTGAAACAAAATTAAAAATGCTCTTCCGAATTAACCAAATATTATGAGTTATCTCAAATGTCAATTACGCTAAAATTGGTCTTCATGGATATAATATTAATACTTAATCTTATTTTATTTACACGTACTGCAAATTATAAAAAAGAGCAATATTTATTTTATAATGCTAATTATTTACATCTTTTTATCGTTAATTGTAATAATAACAATACTGTTTTGCAGTGATTACAAAAACGGTTTTGCAGTGATATTAAAAGGGGTGGAACTCTGATCCCGAAACTAGTTAAAACTGTATCTTCGGGGTCAGTGATTCCTCGACAAATGACAATGACAAACGAAACAATTAAGTTTTAATAATTTGGAAATGATGCATGTTTTTTTTACATAATATTATGTAATATTATTTTATTATTCATTAATGTATCTAATTAATCTCTTATTCAATATATATATATAATTCACTTAGTATAATATTCCAATAATCGTTGCATTCAATTTAATAATTCAAAACTTGTATTTGTGTCTATGTTTTTGAAATGTGTGTAAGACCTATAATTAAAGTAATACTTAGAATTTATTACTTTTTGTAATAATATTGTTATGTTTTTGTTAGTGTTTGTCTTATATTAAATAATTTAATAAACAATTTTTGGGTGTTAATTTCTGACATTTAACAAGTATTTAAAAATCCAGTACAAATATTTTAAACTTGAATGAGAACATTTCATAAAATTACGTCTTTTCGTTGCTTGATATGTCCAGAAAACCAACCCGTCATTTTATCGCATGTTTTATAAAATCCAACGTTACTAAATCCACTAAAGCACCGTTATTTAATTCTTACACAATAATTTAGATAACGACTTTGCCACAGATTTATCCGGAACTAATACTCGGTTATCCGGATTAGTGGACCGTGTACTGACTGGTTATCCGGTAACCGCCGGGTGTAATCATGACAACGAACTATTTTGTCGCAATATTCCAATCTAAATAAAGGCTTTGCTTTGGGTATTAATAGTGCTTGTTAATTTGTGTGACTGTGTATACCTACTAATGTAATAACTACTAATCTAATATAGTGCATATTGGAGTATTTTGTGATTAGAATTACGAATGCAAGACCAAGTTAAAACGTTTGTAATTTTGGTGCACCACTTTACATTGTTTCAAGTATGATTTAAAATGCTGAAACGAGTTTCTTGCCATTTTTACATAAGTGAATAGATGAGTTTTCTTTCTTTCATTAGAACCATTTGTATTTGATAGATGAAGGTATACTTTATATAATACTAGCCGACCCGACAGGCGCTGTTCTTTCATTAGAAAAAATGATGTCTGTATTCGGGAATAATGTAGTCTAAAGTCATCGGAAATCTGCATATTTAAAGTTAATTAGTTAAAAATGAAACATAAACGTATTTGTCAATGATTTTATAATACTATGTAGTAATAAAATGTATTGTATTTGTAGAAACAGCTTTTATAATTACCAATTTTTCAAAGTATTAAAATGGATATAGAATGTTATCCTTAAAAATAGAGATTTCTCATCACAGACTATTCTGCAGTCCTATATAAGTCACATAATTCCTTCATACATTATTTTGTTATATCTCGTAACTATAACGTTAGAGTTTCTTCTCTCTTTTTTGTTTCCGAAGCGGTGTTTCTTGAATTCTAAAGGAATCAAGTTTCAGAAAACTAATGTTTTTGCCTACTCGAAGTTTATATTAGATTTTTTAAATGCAAACAATATGTTTGATCTGGATGGTATATCGAACTATACTAGTGTATACACAACCTCACCTGACGACTCGCAGCAACTATCAAAATTTAATTAATACATGAATTGATATGATATGTTGAATAAATAATGCCACGGATGTTTTGATAAATATTTGTTTAATTTTTAAATAACATGTAATATAATATGGTAAAGGTACATTTTCTAAAATACTTATACCAGTACTTGCACAGGATGCCGGCTAGATTATGGGTACCACAACGGCACCTATTTCTGCCATGAAGCAGTAATGTGTAAGTATTACTGTGTTTCGGTCTGAAGGGCGCCTTAGCTAGTGAAATTACTGGGCAAATGAGACCTTCTGTTTCAATGTAGCCCAAGTGTAGTGCCGCTCAGAATTGTTGGGTTTTTCAAGAATCCTGAGCGGCTCTGCATTGTAATGGAGAGGGCGTATCAATTAACGTCAGCTGAAGGTCCTGCTCGTCTCGTCCCTTATTTAAAAAAAATACTGTTTATAACCTTGATTTAATTAAAATAAGTACAATAAAAGTTAAATAACTCCTTGTTATTTTTATTGGCCTGAGGCTTCTATGAAGGTAATTCATTCGATGAAGGTATACAAAAGGTGTTTCTACGAAAGTTTCTTTGTTATTGTAGCTGTAACATTATAATTTAGTTTTCAAGAGTTTCGTTTTTGGAGAATACTTTATCGCAGGTATATTTTAATACGTTATTTCGGTGCTTATACGTTTGCATTGTTGATTTAAATCGATAGATCAATCAATCTTCGCCCTTTTCAATACTTCTTTTCATCTGATTTACTTCACTTGCTCCTTATATAAATAAAATGTTGACTGTAATGCTAATTTTATAAACCGATACATTCAAAGAAAGCTTAAGCTTAAGAAATTGCTTTTTCATTAAAAAAGTGTAAATGTCATATTAAATTCTTAATATTATTAATGGATACTCATTAAAATAATTTCTGATTGATTTTATGAAGAATTGAGATTGTGACTTACATAGGAATAGGTACTTAAAGCGATTTTGTTATTATCAATAATATATTATGAAAGTTGTGCATTCAAAAAATTCCTTTGATGGAGAGGAACTCTATGAGAGGATGTCCAATAAATAACGTGCAAACTCTTTGGAACCAAAAAACTTAGTACTGGCTGGAAATGTTTCAATATTGATAAGATTAAAAAATAACAATAAGAATATATGTTGGTTATTTCAAAATAGAAGTCTTGTTTTCAGGTTGACGGAGCGTCTTGTCGAAAATGGATAAAACTGATTTGCGTGCAGATTAAGTATAAAAAAGGTGTGCTTGAAATGTTTCTACTTACCAACAATCGTAGTGACCGAACATTTGATTAAAAAAGTTATTTTAGCAGACCGTCGTGTCACAGTAGGTTTTATAGCCAAAGAACCAAATAACCAAATTTTGACTGGTAATGTGCATAGCTTTTTACACAAACATGAAATTTGACCTGTTTTTTTTAATTTCCTACAATTGATGTAAAAATAATGGAGAATTTCGAACTTGGAGACGGTCATATTCCGATCATAAACCGGTCTTATACAGGATGTAAACGTTAGTTATGACCAGTTGATTATTCCGTATGTATAACAGATATCAAAAAAATTTAAGTTGATTTCGAAAATAAGTTACCTAAGCAGTAAAATGACATAATTAATTTTCTGAAATCAAAGAAAAAGTATCCAACATTTTGATACTAAGCACTCCCATACATTTAGTATGAGATTAGTAGAAAGGCCAAACAAGGATGTCATTTCTAATACAAAATATTGTTCTTACTAAGAAATCAATATTATTCAAATAAAGTATAGTTTTATTACTTTGTTAACTTAATCAACAGCACCTTTAATATCAGTACTAAGCTAAAATAACCTTTTAAAATAAGGAAATTAATACTTTTCTACTAACCTTAAAAAATGTAATGTGTTTAATATAAAAACTTTGGTTATTTCTCAATTCATTTTTAAAAAGTTATTATTGTCATTATACAAACAGTTAGTTACTGTGGTAATTACGGAATCACTTAGTCTCACTGAAGATACAGCTTGTATACCAAAAATTTCAAAGTCAAAGTCAAATAAACTTTTTTCAATTAGGCTTAAATTAAGCGCTTTTGAATAGTCAATATAAATATTTCTTTTAAATTACTGAATTTACCATTAGTTCGAAAAAAGTGTAGTTCGTGAGAAGAAGCTACAAGAAACGCAACGGTCACTCTTTTCAATCAAATAGAGTATCTTACAATGGCTGTAATATACATAACAAATTAGTTTGTAAGGTGCTGCATCAAATATATGAATCGTGTTTAAATAATATAAATTATTTCATAAAAAGTAATAATAAATAAACAACCAAAAGATCAATCAATTAAAGACAAAAAACTTTAAAGAATTTGGTTCGAAATCTGCGATAAATGCGAGAACAAAATTTTTCTCGTATAAATTTGATGTTATGAGGTCGAAGCGAGTAATGTACTACAATAATTGTTTAATAAATCCAATGACAGAGAAGTAACTATATGCGGTGAAGGCGCGGTGCTTGTGCTGTCTACACTAGCCCTTAGGCAAGATATATAACTGACACGTCTTAGCGTCGAGTTCAAAGTTCAAACTATCTCTGACACAAGTTGGTCCCGTTATAAGTTTGAGAAATCAGTTTTATGCATAGAGTTTGGAAATCAGTTTGTTTCAAACATATGTCTCCATATTACTTCGTAGATATTGTTTCTATATCGCGACACAAATAAATTACAAAATCCGCCAATTTACAAAAATTTCGTGCTCAATCAGCGAGTCATTATCGATTGCTCTATAAGCTGTTGCAACAGTGCTTGGAAAATTAATAAGTTGCAAAATTAAAATATCGTTACAATGTTATATCGCACAGTAAAATTTATTTTTTAATAGCCTGAGCCTATCGCTCTATTCCCTATCTGTGGTATCATTAAGAACGTTATTTATGTTATAGTAACCTAAAGGTTAATTATGTGGTAAACCACACAAACGTTTTTTAGCAATTCTTTAGAGTATCGTATCAGATTTTACTGTACATTTTCTGGGATCATGTTGTAAAAACATATAGGTACATCGCCCAGCAAAAGACTTAATTACTCGACTTAACCGAGTAGTAGGCATAACAAGTTGATCTTTGTTTCTAATGTTACCATTGTGATTATCACAGTTTCTTGTAAATCCCGCTAATGTTCTTGCTGAACATTATCAAGAATATATTGAGGTGCAACAGTTAAGATGCTTGGTTAAAATATTGCTCTCAACGATTTTTTAGTACCTCAAATTTTCAAATAGCGTGAATAGCCCTTTTCTACAGGACAATGGTATTTAATATCAGCAGCATTACCCCATAACAATATACCGTATACTATGAAAATAACTAAAGTTGACTAGTTGCACCATAGAGTAATCCCACGAAATATAGCAGATTCCACCGGATTAACAAAACATTTGTTTTTAAATTTTTGACGTTTGGCGCGGTTTATATAAATAGCATTTATATGAGTAACTTTCGTAACGCTGTAAGTATATTTAAGTGCCTACATTTGTTTCGGAAGATAAATTACACTATACTTGGTGACCTACCCTAACCTACCTAACATTGGCAAATTGAGGGCCTTACTTAAATATTAATGGACTATAATTTAATATGATACTATAAATCCTTAATGAAAAATGAAAAGGGTGGCGTTGCGGAAAAAAGCGGAATGCTCGATAAATTTAAATTTAAATACAGGCTGTTTAATATGTTCGTTAATTTGATTGACGCCTTTGTCTGTGGTACGTTATTTACACACGGCTTTAATATTGCATTTTATACCGTAAATACATTTTTATTAAGAAAGCTTTGCTATAAAATAACTATTAAATTATTATGATTCACCTAATGTGTAAGAGAAGTTTACAATTTTGATTTTTGCTCTTATTATTATTGAAATTGGCGTAACTACTGTTATGACTTACTCTCTAACTCTTTAAAGTATAATAACAGCTTCAGCTTTTTACAAAATATATGAACAATTTAAATAAAGTAATTCAAATCAAATCAAATCAAAATATTTTATTGCAAGTCACATTTTACAGTAGGATGGTTGGTACATTAATGGGTAGACAATATGTGACGCCCTTATGACGTAATTAGGTGAGCATCATATATAAACGTGTACAATATTTTTTTAATGAAATATATAACTATAAACTTTTTACAGGCTTTTTATTAGCTTCACCTGTATGTATGGTTATTCGTAACCATATTATTATTTACATATTTTGTAACGAACAATTTTCGTACTCATAAAGTTATTCATTGTGAAATATGTTTAATTGAAATAAGCTATTCTATCGTAGAACACTTGACACAATCTTCAATAAAATTACAAGTGGCCCATTTCAAGTGTAAACTTTAGTCAGTTGGGCTTATCCCCCGATCACGTACTTATGCAATATTCAATTTGAGCAACTTTTCTAGTATATATTTTTTATATTAGAGGCGTCAAATGGGTCAACAGATGTCAAGACTAGAGTTTCACTATGGTTGAAAGGCCCTAAGTTGTATCGGTTCGGGAATGCTTTCGCCGCCAGATTATTCCACAAAGCGGCTATGCAAGAAAATTACTTGCAGCAGCAGATAAAATATTTGTATTTTACATAATGCCCGGTGGTAATGGGCACATTCACTAATAATAATAAATAGCGTAAATTTTTCCTATCACATTTCGAATTCAGTTTAAAGTCATAAAGAATTTACTTGAAATTTAGGTGTCATTGTTGATAAAAAACTATCATTCATTGAACACATTGATACTACTGCTGAAAGAGCAAATCGGATGCTAGGTTTTATCTTGCGCATTTCAAAACATTTCAAATGCCAACATAGTGTTGTAATATTATATAAATCTCTGGTTCGTAGTATTTTAGAATATGGTTCAGTACTATGCGTCACCTTTTTATAAAAACCACATTGATACCGTGGAAAATGTCCAGAAACGTTTTTTGAGAACTTTGTGCAACCGTTTCAAACTTAGAAAATCACTGCATAGTTATGAAGCTAGATTAAAATATTTTAATCTAGACTCACTTGAAATGCGCCGTAAATTAATTGATCTAATATACATGTATAAAGTTGTAAATCATCATATTCATACTAAACTGTTGTCCAGGTTTTCACTATACTGTAATCCTTGTAGGACTAGAAATGTAAGGACTTTCTTTGTTCCAACTTCTCGATTGTGGACATCACATAATGCACCAGTTAATAGATTATCTCGTTCATATAATGACAAATGCAAATATGCAAAAATGCAAATATCAATAACTGTATTGATATTTTTTCTAATAGTCTGTGCAGTTTTCGACGCCTAGTTTTAGACACTCTGCGCCTGTTAGAGCCTTAGCTTATCTTTATGTGCTTCATATTTATGTTTTTTGAAATTTGTATCAGTTTCGCTTTATTGTATGTTATACTTATAATATGTAGGATATAATTTTAGTTTGTGTGTTTTAAATTTATGTTTATTTTATTTTTGTTAACAAGTTACATGCATTTTCCTAAGTCGTGATAGTAACATAAAATTATTTATTGTTTTATATAACTCTACATTTATTTAAGTTAAATATCACGTGTTACCATCATAAGTGTTTCCATTTAATTGACGTATATGTTAATAATGATTTACTTAAACTAGCGTTATTTTGTAATTATTAATACATGTATGTTGTATGTACCAATAAATAAATAAATAAATAAATAAATAAATAAATATCCGTCGACAACAACCTGTATGCTACGCCCAGTGAGGAAGCTGGAGGTCCACTTTCACAAGCTCTCGGGAAGCCCAAATGATGGAAGTTTTGAGAGAAGCGCCTTGTGCCATTCAAAGGCCTTCTCTATATCCAGGCTAACTGCCAGGCCTTCCCCCTTGCTTTCAATAGCCGCCGCCCATCTATGTGTTAGGTATACTAGAAGATCACCTACCGACCGTCCATGGCGAAAGCCGTACTGTCGGTCGTTGATCAAATGGTGACCCTCTACGTATACTAAAAGCTGGCGGCTAATTATGCTCTCCATGATTTTAGAGAGCAGGGAGGTGATAGCAATAGGCCTGTAGTTCGCCGGATCCGAACTGTCTCCTTTTTTTTGGATCGGATGGACAAGGGCTGACTTCCATGAGTCAGGGACTACGCCTTTGGAATAAGAGTGCCGGAATAAACGCGTTAGCACCGGCGTCAACTCAGGGGCACACGTTCTAAGCACGATTGGAGAAATGCCATCCGGCCCGCTCGACTTCCTGACATCCAACGAAAACACAGCTCGCCTAACAGTTTTCTGTCTGAACTGTACTTCAGGCTGCTCTGACACCGCGGGATGGTCGGCGGTGTTTTTCCGTTGTCGTTAAGTGTCGAGTTGGAGGCGAAAAGAGCGCACAGGAGCTCGGCTTTCTCTTTTGCCGTATGGGCCAGGGTGTCATTCCTCATGTGCAACTGCGGCATGGACGGCTGGTTGAAGTTACCAAGAGCAGCTTTCGACAACGACGAGAACTTGCGTGTTCCGGTCGGGTAACTGGAAAGCTACTCGCCGATTTTGACGACGTGCTTAGACTTCGCACGGGCGATTTGCCGCTTAAAAAATCTGGAGGCACGGTTATATTTCCTCTTAAGAACTTTGCAGTTCGGATCCTTTGTGCCCAGCGCCACAACCCAAGTTCGATACGCCTGTTTTTTGCAGTCTGATGCTGCTTTAACTGACGCATCGAACCAGGGCTGTGATCTGCCACCGATCGGTACTACAGAGCTTGGTATAAAAATATCCATGCCCTGCAGTATCACATCGGCTACTGCAACGGCGCAGGCACTAGGATCATCCGAAGGGAAACAAACCTTGCCCCAAGTGTAGGATGCAAAAAAGGAACGCATCCTATCCCAATCTGCTGACTTGTAGTGCCAAACGCGGCGGGTCGCTGGTGGTCTGCGACGTTGGCGTCGGATAGGCACTACACTCCTGACCAGGCAATGGTCGGACGTTCCGAGAGGGGCGTCGACAAATACCTGGTAACCATCGGGATGTGTAGTCAGCAGAAGATCTAATAAGGACGGCATATGGCTATCCACATCCGGGAGCCGCGTTGGCGACTCAACCAATTGGGACAGACCATACGCCAATGCAAAATTATGCACAGATCGCCCTGCGTAGTCTGTGGTACGTGATCCAAGCCATTCGGCATTGTGCCCGTTGAAATCACCCAAGACTACGATTTCAGCGGAGGGGATCTGTGCAAGCACGTCGTCAATTGCCGCTTGAACGCAGCCCATGAGATGATCGGTTTCTGCGTTACCACTATGGGACCTGTAGACACACGCATAGATACGGACGTCTAAATCTACGCGGAGTCAGAGAGTAGACAGGTCCCTACCCTCAAAATTGCTGAGACGGCGACAACAGATATCCTCCCTAACGTACACACATACCCCGGCATGAGGCAAAAAATTGTGCTCAATTTTGTACCCGGGGTACGTTAAATATGACGTATCGCTAGGTCGAGATATCTGCGTCTCCGTAAGGAAACACAAGGCCGGCTGCGCCGTCTCAAGGTGGTGGTGGACGGCGTTTAAATTGGAGTGAATTCCCCTGATATTGCAAAAGTCCACGTTGAGCGTGGAGCGGGGTGCCGTGGTGTTTCTGCCTCGTTTGTCCTCGGTGACATTTTAGTGTTAGTGTGTATGGTTAGTATGGTAAGCGGACAAACCTGATTATTTTATTTTATTTTTAGTATTATGTTAGTTTAGTTTATATTTTTCTACTTTTCAAATGAATCCCAGTTGGGTAAAGGCCTCCTCCATTCCTTTGTATTTAATCCTTTTTCGAGCCAGTTAGTTCCACCAATCTCTAATATCTCATACACACTCTCTCTCACACTGTTATCTCATCGGTCCTTTTGCGGTCTGCCTACGTTTTTAGTTCCTACAGGTCCCTAATATGTTTTATAGGGATATGCAGCTATTAATATGTCTATAAAGAATGTTACGTGAAAGTTCCATGGATAACCCTAGCATACTACAAAATATGTTAATCTGTCGTCTCCATCCATTGTTTTACAATTCAATTTGTAGAAATGCGACAGCGACGAAGAGTGCAGCGCTGTGAACAGCTGTGTGATCTCGAAAATCTCATAACTGGTGATTCTGTTTGCTGCGACCCAGCTGTTATATTGAGAGTTGAAAATATTTAAGTTTGTGATAGATTTGGGGGCAGTATGTATTTATTGCATTTTTTATATTAGAATGATAACTTTTCAGAGATCATCAAAGTTTATATCTATATAGATATAAACTTTTAAACATGATCTCATAAAATGTAAAAAACAAAATATGTGTTAAGAAATTTTATTACAAACTAATTTTTTATGTATATTAAAGCCATTGTTAAAATATACTTTAAGCATTTGATTGAAAAGAGTGGCCGTTGAGGATTTTGTATGTTCTTCTCACGAGCTCAACTTTTTACGAACATATGGTTAATTCATTAATTAAAAATAAATATTTATAGTGACTATTCAAAAGCACTTAGTTTAAACCTAATTGAATAAAGTTTATTTGACTTTGACATTGACAACAAATCTCTTGATCTCTGTATTGCGGGTATCCATTATACGTGGGTCACACTGAAAATGTTTAGAACTGGCCAGTTAGAAACATTGCTAATGAAATTTTTTTTTGAATTTCAATTTTAGAACTCTTCGGTAACCTAATGTAGTATATTCTATTCATTTTTGTATTGTATCTTTCTTCATTAAGCCGTTTTTCATTTTCTAAACATTTTCAGTGTTACCAGGTATAAACTTGTTACTAACTGAGTCACTTGCTTGTTTGTCCACATTAATATAAAAAGTTGGACAATGTGCAATATTTGCGCATAATTCTCTCCTTCTCATAATAATACAATAAAACATAGCACAATGTAGGTTTGTTACAAATTAGTGTTCTCTGTGAGTTTCATACTACACTATACTTACTGTGTTTCTTACCACAAGTAAGTTTAGTATGCCACCTTTGTAACACTTTATGTAGAAAGCTTACATACATGATACGATTACACACAATCTATATCTATTATAATAATTGAATCGAATCGAATTGTTAAGTCGATTTTCACCTAACATGGAGCGATGCTTTAATGCAATTTACGAACAATTACGCTTTTTTTTTAATGGAATCATAATCATTATTCACATAACACAATTTGTTATTTTAAGTCTCCGTCATGGGACTTAACCTAGTTAAAGATAAAGATTTAACACAGTTAAAGATATAATTTTAATTTAATTAATTTAAATGTATCATAGTTAACGCCAATCTCCCGATGACGCATAGTCTTTAAATCATGCTACTTATATGAAATAAAAATCTCCAGCCTCCTCTAGCCATTTACCGAATCTCCTTTTAGGCTGATACCTACCTCAACCTTAATAATTTTATGTTCACGATTTGATTGAAAATATCGCTCTTTCAAACCTAAATAATTCACTTTCAAACTCATGAATAACCACAAAAATATATATTAAATATATTTTGAGTCAAATATAATGTTACAAGCAAGGTTTATTTTAGTGATTTTGTTTATTTTGAACTTGAACAGATAAAATACAAATTTAATGATTTTTTTTCTAATATGTTTTATCGTCATTACATAATTAAGACTTATTTAACCTAGGAAGAAACAAATTTGTGTTTCATTTGCTCATTTAGCAAACGTCAAATGTTTTATACATATTTTTATCAAATATACAACCCCAGTCATATTCATAAAATTTAAGAGAATTACACTAGTTACTGATTGGTAATCACGATAATTTTAATACTTAAGATACGATACGATAAATGTTCGTGCGTTGTAAATGTAACCAACGTTCCAACATTCTAGAGTGGCTTGCTCGAGATCACCGCACTACGTTATCTCAAGTTGAAATCACCTAGAAACTTATCCTAAAGCTTTTTTATCCTAATTCAAAGTTTAGAACTTTAGTTGATAGCGTAACAAGGAAAATAAAAGCTACAGTTTTACAGAAGTTAAAGTTGTTTTTCCGGCATTTGTTAGCAAAGTAAGGAACTCATTGCCTTCTAAAAGCAATAGCTTTGGGTGTTAATTCAGTTTATAAGTTTATTCGACAAATAAATCTTCTATAATTATTTTAATACCATTATCTATGGTTCCATAACATTATGTCGCCTTTGTTTGTTATGTGTGGACCCGACCAAACCGCTTCTTAATGCAGTACCGAACATTCACCTATTTTCACTTATTCGTATTAAATGAAATTTATTTATTGCTTTGAATACAGTATATATTATAGACTTTAAATGTCTTCTATTCGCCTAATTTAAATTAGCATGCTAAAAGTATACTAAAAGTTAGAAAAAGGTCGCTATAAATAACATGAAAATAAACCAGGGAAAGTTACTGGTCATCACTTAATTTGATAAATTATTTGTCTCATTTACAATGATTGATAATTATATGTCTTTATTAATGAGAAAAGATTAGCTTAACCCTGTGGATGTATGATATTAAAAAATATTATCGCGTCACGGGCGACGCGTGGTCGTCCACGTAATTGAAGGATTTACCGCTGAGATGAGATGGACTCGGGTACAAAGGGCTGCGAACTTACCTCGCGAAGCTTACTTGATACTAGAAAGTGATTTATTTTTCCGCATTTTTAAGAACTATCTTGCACAAACATAATTTTATGAACGATGCGGGATAATATTGTGTATTAATCCTAGAAGTGAGGGTTATCACTTTCAAAACATAACAAATTGTTTAGATTTATCTTGGTTCGAGTTTAAGGTAGTGTATTTTAACAATAGGTATATAATATCTGGACGACCGAGCCTTGCTCGGATTTTTAAGAATGTACAAAACTAAGTAATTATGTTATTGTTAAGAGTATTACTTAAAAGTAAATCATATTTTTCCTATAAAATTTGCATAAAATATTTACAATTTGAGTAAAAACAACGGAAAGGAGATTAACTTAAAGGATCTAGGACTGGGAATTTCAGGAGGTATAAAATTGTATAAGGAAGAATGCATTAAAGAACAACTAAACAATATGTGGTCCACATTTCCCTCATCTAGGCTACAGTCACACAGAGAGTGATCCCATATCCTAAGTTATGCCAGAAATACTTGAGTGCAGGCATGGTTGAGATGTAAGCGGCAAATTGTTGAAATTACGAGTCTGTTGGTATTCTTGAATTTCGAGATGGTTCTCGAACTCTCGGTTTTGGTCGGATATCAGGTTGAAGATCTCCATAGAACTTTCCTTGAACATTGAACCAACTAGCATTATGGATTTCTAAGATTGACAAATTGAAATACAGAATCGGGGGGCCGTGTGACTGATGATATAAATGACATTTTGAATTAACGATAGATTATTGACAACGAACTTTAATCATACACGACACTTAAGCCACATAAAAGAGTGTTTCACTGTGACATCTTTTTTTATTTGCAGTATGATCAGTGGGAGGCTTTTTTGCACATGATGCTAGATTATGGGTAATCAAGGGCACCTATTACTGTCAAGAAGCAGAAATGTGTAAACATTACTATGTATCGGTCTGAAGGGCGCCGTACCTAGTGAAATTACTGGGCAAATGAGACGTAACTTGTTATGTCTCAAGATGACGAGCGCAATTATAGAGCCACTCACAATTTTTGGGTTTTTCAAGAATCCTGAGCGGCACTGCATTGTAATGGGCAGGGCGTATCAATTACCATCAGCTGAACGTCCTGCTCGTCTCGCCCTTATTTGTATTTCGCCTTTCACCTTATATCGCCTTTTTTATTGTTTCGGTTTGAAGGGCTACAGCCCCCTCAAATTTCACATTACTGCTTCACGGCGCCATTGTGGTACCCATAATATAGCCGGCTTCATGTGAAAATTAGCCTCCCACGCCTGCAGATAACTATTACTTTACGGCAGAAAAAGGCCCCGTAGCACTTTGCGTATCTGCCAAAGAGTACTTAAACAAAT
This sequence comes from Leptidea reali, assembly GCA_949711725.1. Lineage (NCBI taxonomy): Eukaryota > Metazoa > Arthropoda > Insecta > Lepidoptera > Pieridae > Leptidea > Leptidea reali. The sequence goes on along the minus strand of CATIXN010000005.1, from coordinate 4,030,871 downwards.
TTATGACAGAGATGCTTAACTGTTCATACCTTTAGCTGATTTGCCATAGTCGCAGTGTCTACACTCTGAATGACAATCAATAATTTATCTGGTGTGTTATCAGAATCGAATTCCACCTGTTCGGTTTAGACAACATTTAATCAAACCTTAACACATGAGTGACTTGAACACTAATTAATGAATTAACAAACAGAGAACAGGTATTTGATATATTATACACGTGTATCGGTGATGGATTCTCAATAAGTTTTGTGTTATAAATTGAATTTCGTAAGTTTTTTTTCAAGCGAAAAAAAGGGACGAGACGAGCATGACGTTCAGCTCAAATCGTAATTGATACGCCCTACCCATAACAATACAGTGCCGCTCAGGATTCTTAAAAAACCCAAAAATTCTGAGCGGAACTACAATTGCGCTCGTCACCTTGAGACATAAGATATTAAGTATCATTTGCCCAGTAATTTCACGAGCGCCCTTCAGACCAAAACACAGTAATGTTTACACATTACTGCTTCACGGCAAAAATAGGCGCCGTTGTGGTACTCATAATCTAGCCGTCATCCTGTGCAAAGGAGCCTCCCACTGGTAACTGATGATAATGTTATTATGACGACTTCATATACTTCCCGGTTACATTATCTCTGTATATGACGTCGATGACGTCACATCGTCGCTTTGCTACGGTGTGCAAAACAAGCATCACTGGGATATCCCAGTGATGCTTGTTATATTATTGTGTTACACACAGTTAGTTACAGTGATATTATTATTATTACGAATAAATAAATAAAAATATTTATTTTTCAGTATTTATTGATATAAACATGTTGTGTTGTGATGCTGATTATTATCATTATAATGATGAAAAATCAACGAAAAAATCTGGGTTAGGTGAGGGAAGTGTTTATTTTTCTGGCAGTACTATTATAGCGACTAAATAACAGAAATACATAACGTAATAATGAAAACTTCAAAAACAAAGCAGCGGTAGCATGAAAATATCACGACATGTATACCTAACGGTAGTGAAACTGCAAACCGTACTGACGCAACAGGACGGCACAAGGCGGTGAAAGGAGAACGGGAGGGGCTTCAAGTTCCAGCGAGGTCCAGAGATAATATTGTGTAAAATCCAAATTGTTATTTGAAGTGTGTCATAAATCGATTAAAAATAGGCCCATTTAGAGTACCTAAGGCCAACTCTTGTCAGGTCTGGCATATCTTTTCGAATGGGTGGTAGATTGTAGCGTTTTCTATTTTCCTCTAGCTCAAGATTATGAGAACGTTAGACGCGAATTGATGCACTCAGGGTGTGGTGATCGAGAAGAATGTTAGAGCTATCATGGTCAGGGGTACATACTAACATGTACGAATTTTACATCAGGCAACTTCTATCGTCCTCTGAACATTCTCGAAACTCTCATTCTTCGTACACGATTTGTACCGACAACAGTCCATCGAACGCTTTATGGAGCAGGCTGAGGTTGACCGAACATGCTATGGACTTCTTCTTCTAATATAAGAGCAAGCTCTTCTCAATGCAGCGTCTATGCCATGATTTAATATTAATTATAAATATTATGACTATTCATTATCAGTACATTTATAATAAATTAATATACGTTCACAAAAATCGTCACCTTTTTGCTCTTAATACTGACATTCATTAATATAACAATAGAAATAAGGGATTGCTTGTAAATAATTCTATTACTAGTAGGCTTCATAAGATACATAATAGCTTTAAGGGTAAATGTATAAAATTTTATATTAAAGTCCTAACCACTGTTCAGGCATTATCTATAAATAAATTTAAATGTTTTATTAAAAAATGGCTCTGTCGTAAATCCTAATACTCTATAGCTGAATATCTAAGTTATAGGACAGCCTGGAAGAAGATTATGATTATTTATAGCAATAGCAATGACAGTACAATATTGTATATTTTATTGAAAATAGCCCAAAAAAAGAATTGTGGAAGAGTTTCTTTCGCCGCTTTTTATCTCTCAGCGCGCCATTTGTTTCCGAAGTGGTAGTAATATGTCGGATATTAGAAATGACATCGAAAAGAATTCCAAAGGATAAATTTTGAGAACATAAATGCCTTTTATGCCTTTATTAAGGTTTTATTTAACCTTTCGTATACCCTTTGACATTTGTTCTCTTCTCCAAATTCAAATTGATATATATATTTTTCAAAATAGGATTTTAATAGGAAATTACTGAATGAACGTCGAATACCATACAATGGAAAATTTATTAGAAACTAAACGGCCTTTCACTAGCCTGAGGGCGATCGCTCGATTCCATTTATATATAAATATTATGTATCTTTTATTTGCTTAGATTTCTAAAAATGTTTCTAACCAATAAATAAACAAAATAGACCAATAAAAATGATTACCGTTACATTCACTAACATATTATTATTATATGGAACTTTCTCTGAAAAAAAAAAACTCGTCAAAGTGAGTATAATATTTAATTCACTTTACATTTAAGACGAAACGTATACTCAAGCAATCAGTTATCAAACCACATCCTCACGTCTGCATATGTTACTTGTTACTTGGTGCACGTTTACGAGACACAAGTTTGCTCATAAATTGATTTACTGAAAGACTTACGAGTAACTGCTAAGTGAATATTATGACGTTATCGTATTTTGTCGAATAACTATTTGATGCTTCGCTGTAGTTTCCCGAATTTATTGTTATTTATGCAGTTTACTAGTTAAAATTACACATTTGAATCAGTATATTGTTTTATATGTTTAACATGTATGGAAAAACATTCTAAATCTTGGGTTCACAATTAAGTATATAAAGTAGTAAGTATATAAAAAATATGTAAAAACAAAAATCTTATAGACTCAGGATAATAATAATATTGAAACACTTTTTACACAAATTATCTTGCCCCAAGTTAAGCATATATAGCCTGTGTTATGGGTTACAAGACAACGATATATTTAAAACAATATACTTACTTAAACATACATAAATTCATATAAACATACATAAATACATTTAAACATCCATGACTCGGAAACAAACATCCATATTCATCATATAAATGCTTGCACCTACCGGTCTTCAAAACCGGGACCTCCAGCTTAGTAGGTAGGATCGCTAACCACTCGGCTATACAGGTCGTCTTATTTGTGTGTCTTGAGGCACTGTAATAGGGTATATGCATGTGAATTATATTTAGTTCAAATGTTAATTATTTAATCATTGTTATTATTGACTTTATTTTAAATAGTTTTTTCTTGTTATAGTAATAAATATCAAGAAAACAAAAATGCAATAAATCCGCGCAGAATATAAAACATCGAAATGCAATGCTATTGGTTGAAGCGCATTGTGACGATAAACACAAGCATGAAACATATTCATAGATATTATTTTCGGTGGTTAGCGATGTATTAAATTTTATGTTGGTTTTTTATTATTTAATGATCTGTATAATTTTTATTTACAATGACTTAAATTGGATTTCTTAAGGCGCAATCAGATAATCTTAAAATAATAGACGCGTTTATGATGCTATTTGATGGCGAGTTTCTTGTGTTTCTAACCCAAATTTTATTTCTGCTGAATTTAAAAGACTGAAACCTACAAGTTAATTATGTGATAATTAGTTTAATTTTAAAGTTTTTTCAATTTATTTTTTCTCACATTAATTTGTAAAACTAAACATAATTTATAAATGCCGAAAATAGAATTTAATTTAATTTTTTTTCTGTTATTAAAGATCTCATAATCTGATAATCATATCAATGTTAAGTTTCTGTTTTAAGGTTAAATTTTAAAGTAAAATTAATAAAATTATAAACTAAATAAAGAATAGCATTTTCATTAAATCGACTTCAAAATTGGTACCTTGTTTAATATACCATAACAATATAAGCAATTTGTTGTTAAGTGAAAACCGCCGCCCACATTTTCTTCCAATACCAGAGGAACCACAACAGCCCTTTAAAAAAGTGTAGGTGATTTTTTTGAAGTTACCCATGTCGGATCGTCCACGTCGTTACGCAAATCACAAGTTAGTTCAATCCACAGCTTTGTCATACGTGGAAGAAAGTTCTTTGAAACCCGCATTCTAGACAATACGGTGGGGATGATCTTCCTATTTGAGGCGTGTTGCGCGCAGGTGGGATTTGCCGTCAAGGAATCAAGTAAAACAGCTCCTCGGAATACTTCTCGTGATAAATGCGGTAGAAGACACTCAATGAAGTGACGTCACTCCGCAACGCCAAGTTATCTAGCCTTTTACAGAATACTGGGTTCCTGACAATTCGAGCAGCTCTGCGTTGCACACGGTCCAATGGTTACTGTTTACACCACATTGCGCGGATAGTTGAGTCTTTGGGACTAAAAACAATACTTTATCTAGTGCACTTTTGGAAGTTTTTTTACACATAGCCACCAGAATATACTTATAAGCTATAAGTTTTTGCTTTGATCAATTATTTTATAAATCACAAAATGTAATTAATTAAATTTATTACGTTTCAATAGAATTATTACAAATTTGTTTATACACGTCAAGTGCCGACCCGGCAATACCCCGCGCCCACTCATTGTTTGAATTATCATATTGTAATGAAATGGCAATGACTGAATTAGTTGTATTGCGAGTTTATTCGAGGTATTTCTAAGTCAAAATATATAGGTTCCGGATCAGTAATCACACTATTTCAAATACTAAATCCTTCTCCGAAACACGCTGCATCTAATGCTACAAGTATTATTCCGATCGGTTTAGTGGTTTTTGCAATATAACATAAATAATACAAGTACAATATAGTACAATATAATATTTACAAGTACAATATAGACTCTGACGTTACAGAAGCTTAGCTTTAGACGTAGACGAGAACTCACGACAGACGGACTCTGAAGATATATTTTCAGACTGAGTACAGTATGTACTAAGCAGGCGCGAATATCGTGATAATATGATGTTATATTCATTGTATGTTTGTGTGTGTACGTGATGAGTACAGAGAAGTGCTCGGGAGGTTGTTAGGAGTCGGCCGCACCTGTGTCTTACTTTGTGTTTGTGTTCACTTACTTTGTACAGTCTTCACATAATACATACTTGATAACTTCCGACTAATATAAATAACACGCTTATAAGGTTCTTTATTTCAACAAATTCTGAAATGTAAAGAAAGTTGATTCGTTTTTTTGACTAGATTAAGCTTTATTTAAGTTAAAACTTCTTTACGCTGCTGAGTTCTTAAATTTTGTCTAAGCTGTAACGATCGCTGAGGCAGTCAGCTTGAATGGTGACCAGCGCGATCAGTCAAAGCAATTTTGCCGGTAAAATTTATTTATAATTAATTAATAATATAAATTATAAATGTTATTCCTTTATGAATATAAAATAGTACTTAGTTTTAATAACCTTGATGTAGATGTACACACGCCGTTTTTTTGGGCTTTTATAGTTGTAACGGAAATAAAATTACCAACAACTTAAAGTGATGCAGTACGGCCCGTAAGAAATCACTATGTGCCCATCACCTTGAGTCGAGATAATAAAAAGATGATAAACGATTGTCGCCTATATTTCAATATAGACGTACAAAAAAGCTGTACGTTGAAAAAAGGTCCTTGAAAACCACATTATTGAGGATCGCCAGATATAAATCCAGGTTGGGATGATATTCTTGCAAATTCATAATTTGTAGAATCTGGTGATACAGCTCTTCGGAACTCTTCTCCCCATAAATGCGGTAGAAAACGTGTGTCTTCACTGTGTAATAGCCTAAACACATGATCGGATTTGGTACGAACCATCGGGCGCGGCTGGTAGCGGCCATATTCGATGGTATCGCTCAAAATTATTATTATTACCGTACGGTAAATAACGAATACGACGCCGGACCAACTGGTGCGAGGCTCCCACCGCACCGTCCGATGGACTGGCCGTACCAAATCCGACCATGTGTTTAGTCTATAATAAAACGACGTCTGCACGCAACGCCAAGTGATCTAGCCATTGACATATCTTTAATTCGTATACAGACTTTCTAGCAAATCGGACGTCTTGAAATGGATGAAAATTAACGTTCAAATAATCCGTTTCATTCATATTTATGGATAAATACGGACAAAGATAATATAAATCGTATAAAAATAATAATATTGATACACTTTTACACAAATTATCTTACCCCAAACAAGGCATAGCCTGTACAATGGGTGCAAGAGAACGATATATTATTTATACATACATATATAACATACATTATACACCTACATGTTTGCCCCTACCGGGATTCGAAAGGAAGGTTCGAAACAACAACAATTGTTACTAGAATTAGGTTAATTAATTAGATTGTCTAAAAATACACAATTACTTTTTAGTGCATATTTTATCGATTGTTTTGGAATAGTTTTTTTATTTGGAAACATTTTTTGAAGTGAAAACTTCTTTAGCGGCGTTGAACATTTTTCTTGGATTGGATCTTTACATGATCGAAAATTCGTAAAACATTCGTTGAAATTATGGAAGAAAGTTAGTTTTTTCTCAGAGATTAATTTTTTAAAATAAAATAATTGTAATAGTACGGAAGTATAATTTTTTATGTAATATTAATTGTATTTTTTTGTACAATAGACATTAAGTGAATATTGTATTGAACCACATAAATGTACTTGTATGTACTTTTAGGTGCAGAATGCAGTGCTAAATGAAGCAATTCGTGCGAAATTATTCCCTAACCAAACTAAAATATTAAAAAATGCATAACGTTAATGTTCAACTTTTCACTTTTACCGACACTCCCGAATAGTTACATTTTTAATATGATTTATTTAACTCGACGTGCTGCAGTCTCACTATTACAGGAGGTCCTGAAACTATTTTATATAAATTAATGTGTACCACTCGCGTAAATCAAAGGAAATACTAAATAAAAATAAATGAATAAAATCTTATAACTATATTTTCTTTTCTGTGTACAGTTAACATTTATATATTCTATCGAACATGAGATCTTGCCAAAAGTTAATAAATGAATACCAATATCGTAAATACAAGACGTTTTTATGTAACTTGTGTTGTGTAAATTATTCTGGAGAGCCCGTATTTCGTGAATGTTTCCAATTCATTGGACAATCGGAATACAAGGCGCAATTGCTTGGAAGCATGTGTATGAATTCTTAGAACGATTAGTATCTACACTAGTTATATTATCTAGAAGTGTTTTAAGGCAGCTTTTCTTTTATTCACAAATAATTCAATTTTTAGTAAATAGACTATTTTTCATATAAAAACTTCTTTTTAAACTTTAATATAAATAATATAAATAAATATACATATTAAAATAAAATAACGTAATAGTTAACTAGTAACTTACAAGTTACTTACAACAGTAACTTACAAGTTACTAGTTAACTATTACGTTATTTTTAAGAAATAATATAAATAACGTAATTATCCTTACATCCTACTAATATCTTCCCTTTATTGGCGTGCGTCCGGGCAGAATGGGATGTCGCTATGCCAACTTAATAGCTGACAGGCTTGCCCTGCATGTTTCAGTATGACAACTCTCTCTGTAATCCCTACTTAAACATTTTATTGAAATAAAACCTTTAGTTGCGATTGCAACGGCAGCTAGGTACTATACTAGCGGCACGAAATGTCAATATATTCTCGAAAAAAAATATAATCAAATCTATTAGTTTTTGTTGCAAATAGTACCTGATTAAAAATGTTTAATAAAACAAAAATATAAATGTTTACTTAATATATTTGAACGAACTGAATATTGGAATGAAAATGAATATACATACTTTATATGCACATAAGAAACATATGAATACAAAAAGAGACCAAAAAAAGGTGTAACAAAAGGCCAGATTTAATCAGATTCCTCCATACTGCTATTTTCACTCGTATTCGTCACTGCTATCATAACATACATTAATTATAAGTTCGTTTTCTAAAATATTATCTGTTTTCACATCTCTTTCATAATCTTCCCATAATAATTTAACATTTCTATTCATAACCTTTTCCCAGTCTCCTTTAATCACATGTTCACAAGCTTCTTCTAATATTTTTTGAATTTTTGTTGTGGTAAATGGGGGTTCTGTATTGTGTCTTGCAGCATATCCCTTAATTTGAGCCCTCTTCAACTCAATTGCATTATATTCACAATGGTAAGGCGGTAACCGTATAACTCTGTACCCATGTTCTATTGCTATTTCGTCAATGACGTATCGGATATTGGTTGGTTTGTTTTCTTTTAAAAGACGTACTAATTCCGCTTTTAACATATTGATGTTTGTATTTACGCCATTTTTTTGAAGCCATGCGACGATGTTAGCTTTCTTTTGGGATTGGGCTGGTGGCTTGTCAATTTGCATCGAATGGTATGGGGCGTTGTCCATAATTATAATAGATGGTTCAGGGAGGCTACACAAGATTGAGGTAAACCATTCAGTAAACATTTTTCCATTCATTTCTTCATGATAGTCTCCAGTGGTTTTTGACGCAAAAGCCTCTCTGATGGCTCTTTCATCATCTTCGACAAGCCCGTTGATGGTTCCAGCGTGACAAATTATAAGTCACAATCCTTTTCCAACAGGAACTTTGGACGTAGATGCTGCAGTGTCATCGGTCCAAGAACGGTTTACAGTATGGTTAGCATTAAGCCATGTTTCATCCAAAAACACAACATTTTGCCAATTTTCAATTTCTTTCACTTGCCGTAAAAAGCTATCTATATCTTGCCATCACGATATCAAATCTTTCCATCAATATTTTGCGTTTGTTACATTGTTTGTATCGAAATCCAACGGACTTCAAAACCTTCGTTAAAGAACTTTCCCCACCGAAGAATAATCCAGCTTCTTTTAGTGATTGCACTAACTTTTTTCTTGTTGGGTAATCAACAAGAAAAAAGTTAGTAAAAAGGAGTAACCTTCCGTAAATAGTAGCCGTACCTACGACTTTTGTTTTGGTTTTGCTCGTTTCCTCTTTTTTGGTGTGTGAAGTTTATTTTCTTCTGTGCCAGTCGCGCTATATTTTTGTTTAGTTATTCGTCTAACAGTTCGTTGTCCAGTATTAAGCGCATCAGCTATGCGTTCAACCACTAACGTTATAGGTAAAATAGGCCCTCCATTTTTAGATTCACGATCGAAATAGTTACAAAGGCGTATAACGAACTCACGTGTCTGACTGTTCAGAACAGTTCTCTGCGTACGTTCGGCCATAAAGACGAAATCCACAACAAAAGGCGTAAACAGAGTCCAAATTAACGAGCAAGGGTCAACAGCAATGCAGTATCAATATCCGAAATGCAAAGCCAGCTCAAAACTATATCACAATCGCAGTGCACTCATAATTTGAACTTTTCGAAGCAACGTCAAGTCGAAACTGCTTTGTTTTGCATTGAGCATTGACGCGAGTTTGCCGGAGGTTGTAGTTGTGGTGGCCAGCGATCCTATGTGACGATCGTATTAGATTTAATGGTAAATAAGTACACAAATAATTAGAATCTTATAAAAATAAAAAATAAATGTTCGCGGGACCCTAATATAGTTTAGAAATCAATGTAATAAATAAATTTTGTGTCCTAAAAATATTATACATTCGATAAATTTTTGTGACTAACTGCACGTCACTATTGACAGTAAAGAACAGTATTTTGCTCCTTCAACGTAATTATTAATTAATTCGAAACTTCATGAGTGGACAAACGTCAAAACGGCCATCATACCTTGCCGTACGTATACTACTATTATAGTTGTGAATGTAAGTTTGTTTTTACGCCTGAGCTAAAGAACAGATTTTGATGAAATTTGGTACAGCGTTCCCGCAGGATTTGTGTAAAACTGAAATTCGCATCGATGACGTATAACTTATACGGACATGTATTTCAGTAGTTCAATAGTAAGTTTTGTTTGCCAGAGCAATCTTACTCGAAATATTCATATAATATCTTGGGAACGGCAGCGAAAACGGGAACCGGAACTGGAATAGGACATAAGGTAATCTTCAATTCCAAACGTGCTTATTATTTTTAAAAACTCTTTATCTACGCGGACGAAGTCGCGGGAATCAGCTAGTTATATATAAATAAGTAAGTTACTAGTTAACTATCACGTAAGCTATCTCCACCCAAACGAAGAAGTTTGTGTGTATTTTAACAAACTCTCGTAAAAATAGGGAGAGAGTATAAGAAAAGCAATTAGCAAGAACAGCCCAAGAATGAAATAGAAATTATGTCTTGTACCCTGTTTAAGCAACCATGACCATTCTATCCTAAATATTCTGGAAAGTTACATTGGGCACACTAAAGGTTTTGCACTTCTAGCTAATTGGACCTATTTGAATTTCGAATGTTATATTTTTTGAAACGTTGCAACCTTCTTAGAAATAAAAAGAAAATTGGCGGGAAATCATTGTCAATTATTTTTTATCACACATCAAAGTTCTACGTATGATGATACGAAAATGGAATTAAGTCGAAAATGTTTTAAGAGCGATGATTTTTTATAATTTTAAAAATTCTCTCTTTCAGCAAGACTGTGCTGCTCGTCTTCAAAATGCTTTTGGGAGAGAAGCACTTGAGGCGATTGTTTGCTAAATTTGAGCGAGGTTGGGTTTTTCTTACATGACCAATTTCGTGAATGGCGGCCTTCAACTGCCGTCAACGAAAATAATGTGGCTACTGTTAAGCGGCTAATTGAAGAAAACCCGCGGATTACCTTGGGGATAGGTATGAGCTAAATTCAGAAAATTTTACAAGAATTGAAAGTTGGAATCTTTGTTGTCGTTCGATCCCCCATGAACTGACAGCGGAGCAGAAGCGGGCTTGCGTGGAATGGTGCTCACAGATGATAAACAAGTACGATCACGGACATTCTAATGCTGTTTAAGACATCGTCACAGGAGACGAAAAGTGGATTTATTGTTTTGAACCCGAAAAAAACAGCAATCTTGTGAATGGGGTTTTGAAAATGAGGACAGGCCAATAGAACAATCCATCTGGACAATTCCACTTAAAGATCAAAAGAGTGGTAATTTGTTTACCCAGGGTGTTAAAAAAAGTTCGCGAAAGACGACCAAAAAGCCGCGTTCTCCTACATCATGACAACGCTTCTTCACACACGGCCAACAAAACTAAATCATTTTTAGCTTCCGAAAAAGTACAACTCGTCACCCATCCTGCCCAACCTAGCACTCTGTTATTTCTGTATTTTCCTCAAAATCAAAGATTTGATGAGAGGTTTCACTTTAACCAGTTCCGAAGAGGCAGTGATACCGTTCAATCAGCACGTAGAATACATGCCTTTTGGTCTGTTTTGAGGAGAGTTTTTTGAAAAGCAATAAACATATTATTTTGGTTAAAACATGTTGTTTTTTTAAGTTACGCAAAACTTTTAGTGTGGACCTATGCATATGGTATAAAAAAAAACTTTAGACGCCGTCTTCAAATACTATGTAATATATTTAACAGATGTTACTGGCGAAATGATTCTCTCCCTTTTGTTAATGTTCTCCTCCAACTTTAGTAACGATATCCATATTTTTATTTGTTTCAATATAAAACATTGAGACCATGTCACCCCTTTCTTGAATGAGCATTCAATGTTAAAAATTAAACATCGGCGAAAACTTCATTCAGCTTGTCTCCTTTTTGGTGTATTGAAGTTCGAGAAGCCAAAATACCTTTATGACAAACTATCAAGAACTAGTCTTAGGTCCAGTGGGTCACGGCAGTGTTCTGTTCAGATGGTTATTGAGAAGCAACGATCGGCGTCATTTAGAGGGAGCTTTCGTTACTCGGCATCCAAATGTTGGAATAACATCCCACCGCCTATTAGAAATTTAAAAAGTCTACCCTTATTTAAAACGAAATTAAGACAATTTCTTTTACAGGAGCAAAGACCACAAGAGAACTTGGCTCAAGATATGAGTGTAATATAGGTTAGATTCAGATTGATCTTGTCTCTTTAGTACTACCCTAATAACCTATACCATATCTTCCCTCTTAAATTAATAAGTGAATCGATTGGCAACCGAACTAATTAGCTATTTTCGTCTATCTCTAATCACAGTTCATTTTAATAATATATTTATCTAGTAGGTTACTTATTCTTAGTATGGTGCTAGTATTTTTATTATCATTTTGGTTTTGATTGTATTACACTATAAAATAATGTCGTAGGTATTTTTTAGTTCAAAATTGTAAGTCTTATGCACAATATAAAATGAATAACTTAAATATAAGTTTACAATTGTTTGTTGATATAGTGTGGGTCTAGAAGTCCTGTAATTATTTTGACAGTTGACAGTGTATAGGTGACAGTTGGTTGACGCTTGAGGACGCTTGAGTACCACAGAGCAAGCAACCATCGGTTCGATACTGGTTACACCGAGAAAGTCGCAAATCAAAACATATAATTCACAACAAATTTAAAAATTATAAAAATCATAGCGTACATACGTATTGGGACAGCTTCAAGGTCACAGAATGGCTCAAGCGGAAGATCGGCGCTGGACATACATGATGTGTGTCAGCATATGCCGAGCTTGTGCCTATTTGCAGCTAATGTTTGAGTTTCTTTTATTTCTATTATGTTTGAGTTTCATTTTAATTTTAAGCTGTAATATATATATATATATATATATATATTACAGCTTAATAAGTTTACTCTTGTTAATTATACATTTTTTAGCTGCAAATAAAATATTTGATTATTATTATTATTATATTGTTAGGGTTGGAGTTTGGAGGTAGAGAGAGTTGTTGGGGCGGCCATTCTCATGCTCACATTCATTCTCTAGCAACCCAAGTAAATTGGAAACTATATCTGTAGTGTCTTGATATCTAGTTTGAATTAAATATGTGATAACAATAATGGTCTCTTTTATGACGTTGGCAGTGACATTAACCATGTGACATTAAGTGATATATAAAGAATGCAGAGTACAATGGGAACCTGTGTTCTAGTTAACCTGTGCCCAAACGCTAGAAATAAATAATATCCATATTCTTTAAACCTTAACGTAGAATCCGTAGTTTTAAATAAACATCCTTACTTCGTTAATACCACCCTCGATAACCTTGGTAACCATATTCATATTTCATAACGTTGCATTGATAATTTTGCGCAGCTGCCATTTTGGATTCCAAAATTACGAAAAGGCGAATTGAGACCCTCAAGAATAAGAAAGTCGGCTGAAAAGAAAATCGAATAACAAAGTTTGTAACATCTTAGGCTCTAACAATCAAGTTGAAAACTTCTCAGCCAGGTTTACAGTAAGTTAATATACGATCGAAGTTTTCAAAATTAGTTTGGTTTCATGTTGGAGCTGCTTAGCTGCCACAATATAATATTTTATCATCATGGTTTTGTAGTAAGTGTTATAGTATATGGTAGTGTAGTGCAACAAGGTAACCGGCCGCATATGGAGTATTGTTGTCGTCCCTGGTCTGTATCAGTACCCCAGTATCAGCTCGAACCATGTGACCATGTGCAACGCAGAGCTGCTCGAATTGTTGTGTCCAGTGCTCTGTGAACGGCTGGATCACTTAGCGTTGTGTAGATACATCGCTTCATTGTGTGTCCTCTACCGCATTTCTCATGGGGAGTGTTCCGAAGAGCTGTTTCACCTGATTCCTGCCGCCAAATTTCATCTTCGCACGACACCCCACAAGTTAGGATATCATCCCCACCATCTGAATGTGTGGCGGTCCTCCACAGTGCGGTTTTCAAGGAGCTTTCTTCCACGTACTACAAAGCTGTGGAATGAGCTTCCTTGTGCGGTGTTTTTGGGACGATACGACATAGGTACCTTCAAGAACAGCGCGTACACCTTCCTTAAGGGCCGGCAACGCTCCTGTGATTCCTCTGGTGTTGCAATTGATTGTGGGCGATGATCACTTAACCTCATCCGACCCTTTTCTTGACCTCCTTTTATGGTCCTCCAGGAGAGTCCCCAGAGGAAAAACGAGCGTTTGTCCTCCTCTTCGGCATCTTTACATAGTAAATGCAGAAACATAATTGGTTTCATTTTATAAACCACTAGCTGCTCGGACAGACTTTTTGTTCTGTCACAAGTTAATAGTAAAAAATAAATAAATATAATGTAATTGCCGAGCTTAAAATCACATCATAAATAAGCCATTATTTCTCGTAAAATGTGAGATGTACAATACTGTAGTACATTTTTTTTGATCTATCTCGTAGGGTTCAGTCAGCGTTTGCAATGCAAGCGCGAAACTTGTGTATTGACAACATCACAATCTCTGAAATTACCAGTGTTTCTCTACTGTATTATACATACAAACCTTCCTCTTCAAACTGCTTCAAGATCCATTGCGAAGTTTTAAAGATCTAAAAATACATAAGGACAGACAGTGGGAAGCGACTTTGTATGATACTATGCATTGAAGACCGCTCCACAAAACTGTTATTTTAACAATAAGTAGAAATATCTTTACCAAGGTTCTAGCGAACGAATGTGGCATTATTTTCAAGTTGAACATAGCCGCTGTTAAAATTCATTTATTCAGCAATAAGGGATTATCTACTTCCTTGTAGGAGATTTCTATGCACAGTGTACGTGGGTATTACAGCGGTGCCTATTTCTGCCGCCAAACAGTATTAAGTACCTAAGCATAATAAAGTGACGAGCACAGTTGCGATTCCGCTGGGTGTTTGGGATTTTGGGTTCAATTAAGAATCCTGAACGACACTGCATCGAAACGGGAATATCATTTACGATCACGTGAAGTATCGCTCGTCTTTTCTCTGTTTTTCATAATAAAAGACACAAACTTAATATTTAATTATTAATTATTAAAGACAAGGAACCGTATTTCTAACTATGATATAGGTACAGTAGACAAATGTACGTCTACTGTGATAGAGGTATATGAAACATACAGAGAACAATGCGTTACGAATGTTATTGTAAGTTTGAAACAAAGGATTAAATAGAAATTATTGTATTAAAGTTCTGTGATATTAAAACTATGCAATAATGGAGTTTGCTAAGAGAATATTGTGTAGTGAGGTTACATTATAATATCCATAACAATACATTATATATTTTACTAGCTGACCCGGCAAACGTTGTTTTTACCATATAAAGTATAATTCACGCGATAGTTTTATAAGTAATAAAATATTGCCTATATTATAGCCTGTACATCATTTTGTTCTATTGTCAATAGTTTTTGCAGCGCACGCAAAAATAGGTTTTAAATTTTACACCTTGTGTTACAAAATAGCAATTTTATTACGGATCCCTAATTTTGAAAAAAAAAAACATAGCCTATAGCCTTCCTCGATAAATGGACTACCCAACACTGAAAGAATCATTCAAATCAGACCAGTAGTACCAGAGATTAGCGCGTTCAAACAAACAAACAAACAAACAAACAAACACTGCAGCTTTATAATATTAGTATAGATTCTGTTTCATTTCATTTACTAGCAGGATTCCTCCATCCATTATTGCATGTAGTCATTGAAAACACTCTTAATGAAAGCCAAATGATAGTTTTAAGGGTAACGATCTCATGATTAGTCTGTCTAGTGGGACAGAAACACAGGCAGAACTTTGGGATGCGACTCTTTATATGTATATATATATATATATATATATATAACAGTCTATATTATATATATAATACGTTGTATCGCCGCATAAATTTTAACAAAAATTGCAATAAAAATTTTTTGGAGTATAAAAATAGGTTACGAACTATTCTCAGACCTACAATATTATAAATTACGTGTCACGTTGTTTGTCCGCGTTGGAATCCTAAATTAATGAACGGATTTTAATGGGGATTACTTCATGGAGTGCAGCTTAGTCCAACTTGAGAGATAGGATAGCTTTTATTTCGATTTGGGACCCATAATTTTTTTTTATTTGCAATATTTGTTTTTTATGGACATATTTTCTATGAGAGAATTTAGTGACGCACGGTTTGACAGTTCTACTGTGAAACAATTTCATTATAACAACAGGGAACACTTCTTACGACATGATTCTTGATGTTTTGAAATATTATTGGCAAATTCCTATAAAACAGTATTTTTTTTATTATCTACAGAAAAACATCTGTCGGGTGAGCTAGTATACATAAAAAATTCATTAAAAATTGATCAAACCGTTTCGAAGGAGTATGCCAATAACATTGCAACGAGAGAATTTTATATATATGTATATGCAGAAGATTAAGATGTCCGATTACCAAATACCAATTTCCTACTCAGACGTGACTACGTATTTCCGAGCAGTGAACAAGATTGAATAGATGAGTATCAACTTTCAGATGTGTTAGTGGTATTTAGGGTTCCTAAGTATACCCATACCAAATATCATACGTATTTGCTATTCATGGGTGATTTGTATACTATATATTTTTTTTTCGCGAGCTGCCTGAATCGGCTCCGCTGAAAATCAGCGCTGAAGCACTCACAGAGTGTGTCGAGTGTTGCCGATTTTCCAATTAATACTAAAAGTTATTGCATTCATTACTGTGCATAAATTATGTGTTTTTGTTATCTATTATTAAGAAAAAAATTCAAGTTTTATTTGTTTTAAAATAAAAATATGTGTATCTTTTATCTCAGCGGTAAATCCCACAGTTACGTAGATACGTCCGCTCGATTGTTCATAATCATGTTCATATTTCTTAATATTCCTTGAACAAAACCCGTATAATACTATCCCAATAAAAAGGTTAACTTTATAATGTTAATATCTCATATTATCAAGGCATTATAAGTTCTATTACTTACGAGTCACGAGAAGTCCTCAGAAGAGTTGTTCGGGTTGATACCAGAGGCTGAATTCCACCTCTGGATATTACAATATGCGAAACGTCATGTTGTCGTCTAGCATTCTTCAACTTCAACTTCACGCTTTGTGAGGAACTTCTTGTCTCACAGAGAAACTTTGTGGAATCACCGGCTGCAGTTTTCAAACCGAACGCCTTAAGAACAATCACGCTTAGGGTGTTCTCCCAACTTAAAGGACATTACCACCCATTTCTTAGCCCCTGGCTTTGCGTGAATCCCTCATCACTTCCCATCACGTGAGAACGGGCAAGAGGTGCCCGTTTGTCCCCTCTTATATAAAAAAAGAGTATATTAATTAATTTACTTTCAGAAATATCTGGATACTACTCGATTAGTACGTTTGTAATTTTACTTATTTGCTTTGGTTTGTAAGCAAATGATTTTTTTTTTTATCTGCCTGCATATATAGAAAAAGCCGTTGACTCTTACCACGGGGCCGCCGGTTTGATCGTCGCCAGCTATGTACCAATATGTTATACTCACCGTAATAACAGCATTATTCCCACTATTTACAAAACCATTATTTACTTTATAAATACATTATAACGTTGTTGATAAGTTACTATTTAAATACACTGCCTTAAGAAAGCAATAGTCTGCCTTAAGAAATACATCTCCGCGTCTAACATTGACACTGAAAAAAAAATGGCCACAGATTACCAAATATCAAGTCTTTCCTTTCATTCGTTACTCATGCAAGTCAAATGAGACTCCCTTATTTGGAAGAATGATCACTCATTCTGATTTTAAGGTTTTCGTATTCTCTAGAGAAATTATAAAAATATGTTCCAAAAATATTTCGATACTTCAATTAGTTTCCGAGATATGGAAATGGTACTCACTACGTGTGACGTCATAAGTCAACACTCGCGCTGTGCTTTGTGCGCTCCGGTACAAATCACTTGGAAACATTATTTGAAATGTTTAATTTAAATATAAGAGTCATGTGCTGTGCCGTAATATAAAAGTACAACCACGAAACAAGGAAATAAAGTAGGAGTATTGACCAGTGGAGTGTAAGAGTAAAGGAGTGAGTGTTGACCTTTGACGTCACACAGCGTATGCGCGCCCGCGCGGCAAATAAATATTTATGGGAACTTTCGATGTGTGTAAAATCTAAACTAATTGGAATTTTAAAATGAAACAAGGACCAGTGTATTTATATATTCATAGACCTTATTGTGATAAAGTTCAAGCGATTTCGCATACCCATTAACATTTTTCATTCAATGAAGAATATATTCTGATAATCACTATCATTAAATATTGGTGTTCATTATTATTAGTACTATTTCAAAAGCATATTACCCAACAAGAAACTCATACTGAGTTAGAATTTATGAAAGTAAATATTAACAAATCTCTTATACAATACAAATCCAATTCCCTGCAGCTCCCGGCCTGTTATTTTCCCCTGTGATGAACTTGCGTGAAACATTCTTATTCCCACTTTGTAATGTTAAATTATTTAGCAATATGATTGAATTGATTTTTTTAAAACATTTTCATATCGCGTATGCACCAAATTGTCCTGTTTTAAAATTTGTCACTGACGTCTCACATGACAGCATTTTTTATTTTTTTATTTTATTAGATTTACAAACAATAACTCAACTAAACATATATGTACGGTCTTACAAAATATATACTTTGTATAAAGTATGAACCAAGAATATTTATGTTTGCAAAATGCTTACGAATAGACATTTTGCTTATGATTGGTTTTTTCGGACGGATATCGTTTCCCACGTTTATTTGCAAGGCTGCTTCATATTCGGAAAATTTAAGGGAAACTTTCAGAATTATCATTGTATTGAAAGTTTTGTCTGCGATATAGTCAACATTTTGGATATTTTTGGTTCATTCTCAGGTCTATTTGTAAGGCCGTAAAAACTTCAAATTTCCACTTATTTATTATTTCCAAGTTGATTATTCTAAACAGGTACATAACAAGGTAATAGGTATAGGTAGGTAATAAGAATAAAAATAATGAATTAATTACTAGTTGATTGGGAAAGTTTTATTAATCGTGGTCGTATTTTTTTCCATATCTTATTGCATGCATATGCTGAACGTTTTATTTAAAATTCTATCTTTCGCACAATTATTATATACACCGAACCGTACTAAAACAACTTCATTATCACACGCAAATTATCCCATTATCGAAATGGCTAAGTGGCTTTTAACTACATACCTGTATAATATGTTCCTCCACAGTGCGGTGTTCAAGGAAGTTTCTTCCGCTTACAACCAACCTTACAAGCTTCTTTGATTCATCTGGTGTTGCAAAAGATTCGGTTGTGCGATGATCACTTAACATCAGGTCCTCTTCCATAAAAATAAAAATATGAAGTAAAATGACAGTTAGCTGACTTTATGTTATGTGTTTCTCGTTGTTTTTAATTTTACATATCTAATTATAAGTCATCAATTTAAAAAACAACAGTTTATTCATTTGAGTCTTTATCTACTTGACATACAGGGTTGATTGCTTTAGCAACAGCACCTACCTGGAGTTTAATATGAAAACTTTCGGCGGAACAACTGTACCGATTACGTAGTAGCGAACGATATTGCAATAATGGGGCCGAAGTAGATCGTACCGGCTTTATTGGAGTTGGGATAATGAGCAATTGATCATTCAGTGCTATTGTTGCATTCAATGTAGCTTACCATTTCTAAATTACTGTTTGAGTAAATTTCAATAATGTGCGGTGAAGCGATAGTAATGTACAACGTATTGAAAGTTCGTTAGTCAATATCGGCGAATATCAAACAAAATTCAACAACAGAGAGTAGTTAGAAACAGTCTATTACGTTGGAGTTGCGGTTCAAGGCAAATACAAAAGTTACCCCTGCGTTAGTTTCCTCATTAAAAATCGCAAATTTCATTAATGTCAGTTAGATTGAGAAAAATTGTGTTCAGTATAAAACTCTTAAAAGATTAACGAGGAAATTAATGTAAAATAAATGTAGAATTGTAATATTAGAACAATATTAGGTCAGGTATAATAATATTAGGTTATCACCTAATATTATTGTATAAGTCATATATGACCTATTGAAATAGTAATTGAGCGTCACAGAGTTGAGACAAGAGAAGTGATGGCTACGATGATAGCATCAGGAGCCACATGCGTAAATAAGGAGCACAGAGACTAAACATTTTAAGTTGCTTTCAGTCTGTGAGCATTACGCAGATGCTCACGGATTGAAATGTAACACTAATAAGACAGAAATGTTGGTATTTCGTGCAGGCAAAGGTCCGGAGAGGGTACCTGAGGTGTTGTTGGATGGCTCAGCGGTTCGAGTTGTAACAGAGTTTAAATACCTGGGACATTTCTTACAGAGCACCTGAAGTATTACTGATATTGAGAGAGAGAGGAGGGCTTTCGATTCGTTGCAATATGTTGGCCCGAAGATTTGGCAAATGCAGAAATCCCGTCAAGATTGTACTGTTTAATGCGTATGCCAGTGCTTCTACACCTGCCAACTTTGGACGAAAATTCTCAAAAAGTCATAGCGACAATGCGCGTGCAGTACAGTGAGTGATGCTTTTCGCATATTGATGGGATTGCCTAGGTACTTCAGCGCCTCGGGCCTGAATCGAGGGTGCCTGATTTCTATGCTAGACTCCGCAAATCTCAGAACCGCATTCTCCAAACGGTTTGTGACGGGATGCCTAGCAATATTTTTTCATATTGGCTGTCTGTGGCAAAAATAGTTAATAATTGACGGTGCCTGGACCAAGAGGCCTGGGAAGATCTGTATTAACCTTTCCAGATAGATTATAAGTTTTGTGTATATTTTATTTTTTACTTTATATAATGTATTAGAATATCATTGTACCTATATGTTTTATAGTTTTGCCTTTAATAAAAACTTATTATTATTATTATTAGTAAACATTTTAAGAGCGGACAAAAGTGTAACCTATTTTGGAAGGGTTGTCTCAAAAAGTTAAGAGAAATTAAACAAAACAATTTTATAAACCTTTTTTTTAAGTTTGATTATCGATATTAAATAACCCTAGATACAAGTTTTCAAATAAAAGTAACAGTTAAAAGTGTCCGCATTAACTTTATAAAAATCCATATATATACATATAAATTATATCTAACCGTTTAGTTAAGGTATTTGAAAGACATCTTTTTTTAAATATATATTTATTTTACGGACATACCAAAAGAAAGTAAGAAATAAGAGCCATATATTGATGATAACCTAGCATTAAAAATACTTTTTTAACTTTAGCTTACACGAATATAATTTAAAAGTTTTATTTTCATGTTTACTAGCCATTGAGGAGTTTCCTAGTAAGGAGACAGTCCTATCTGCAGTTCATAGTGAAGATCTTGAAAATTAATAGATGTGTCGTTCCAGCTTTCGGAAATGACAACATGAAGATGCCTCGTGTAGAGGCAAAACACGTGTCGAGGTGATTTTTTGTGAAGATTGGCGGAATTAACACTAAATATTATTATTTTACATTCGATGTTTCGCGTCCTTCCTACTAACTAATAAGGAGTTCCCTCGTAAGGTGACAATCGTCGTGGTTAGATACCAAAACTAAACTTACAAAATTTCGTAACCGTGCTACTAACCACTGAAGAGTTGATATATCTTAATATATATAAATCTCGTGTCACAATGTTTGTCCTCAATGGACTCCTAAACTAATGAACGGATTTAAATGGGAATTACTTCATGGAGTGCAGTTTGCTCCAACTTGAGAGATAGGATAGTTTTTATTTCAATTTGGGACTCATAATTATTTTTATTTTCAATATTTGTTTTTTATGGACATATTTTCTTTGAGAGAATTTATTGACGCACGGTTTGACAGTTCTGCTGTGAAACAATTTCATTATAACAACAGGCCGGAGCATATTTTTACGAAATAATTCTTGATGTTATGA
Source organism: Leptidea reali (assembly GCA_949711725.1). Classification (NCBI taxonomy): domain Eukaryota; kingdom Metazoa; phylum Arthropoda; class Insecta; order Lepidoptera; family Pieridae; genus Leptidea; species Leptidea reali. Next base: position 4,009,093 of record CATIXN010000005.1, on the reverse strand, counting down.
AATATTATTGACAAATTAATAAAAAATAGTAATTTACTTATTATGTACAGAAGAACGTCTGTCGGGTGAGCTAGTAGGTACATATATATTGAAGAGATAATCCTGACTAAAGCGTTCAGATTATGTACAATATTATAACTATTGCATTGCCACAAAAACGTTTAGCTCAATCAGACAATATCAGGAAGTGTTATAAACGTTACTTGCAATATTTGAATTTAAACAAATATCTACATAGTTATATACCAACCAACCCATAAACAAATGCTAAGTACAACCTTGCACATAATAATAAAATGGTGAAAACATACCGTGATGTACTCTTCACATAACCAAAAGGATCATACAAATATAAATATTATTAAATATTTAATAATAATATAATACCTTTTTATCTCATATAATTCATGCATACAGTACAGTAAACAACCATATTAATAATGTAATTTCACTTTTTATGTTAAAATATTTAAGCTTGTAATTCAATTAAATTCCAAAAAAACTTTTTTCACTGTAAATCTTTATAAGTTATTAAGTGCAAGTCAGTTGTCAATTAATAAATCAATACGTGTGCTAACCCTGAGATTGTCAACTGTCTATGCGATCGTCAACCGGTTATGTCCAGTTTCGCCACGTACGCAACAAGCGACCAGCGGACACTCACACATGCCCCGGATCATTGTAGTAGTGCAACCACTTCGCGTGGTTGTATGAAGCTTAGTCTCTGTACCGTTTACTTACTCATGTCATGGAGAGGCAGTACAAACTGTGAGGTCAAGATTAAAGGATACTCTGTAACAAGATTTTTGTTTTACTAACTTCTGCCCGTGACATTGTCCGCATTTAATTTGGTATAACGCTCCCTCAGTACCGTAACTTATAAAACTTTGTCAATAAACATAAAGATTTCCCAGACCATAATATTATGGTATGGCATACAAATCAATTAATTATGATTCACTTCATTGGTCAAACATGATGAAATGTACTTTATATCTAATAAAAAGTATAATTAACTGGTTTTGTATCGATTCCTTGAGAAATATATTATGATATTTCGTACAAACATTCGTCCCAAGGGATCATTTGTTCTGGGATAGTAACTATCCTATTTCGTTACAAAAGTCTTAAGCTATCTCCATGCCAAATTTTATCTCAATAGATTTAGTGATGGATTTTATATGATATTAATTTAAATAAAAAAATCACTTTAAATGTCATAATAATTGCAATTCAAAGCTAAATTGCCCAATTTTATAAATGTTTGCAATTAACTCAAAAGAACATTTCTTAATTTTGCAATGTTAATACCGTAGGAAATGGAAGGTATTTTTTTTTTGTTAATAATATTTATCTAATGTCTTGTATATGCATTCGTCATAACGCTTTATTCTTGTATATAATTGGAAAAAATTTCGATCAATCAATATCATTTACTTATTCTAGAAAAGTACACCTTAAACATCAAATTTGTATATTTTACCACCATTTTGGAAAGTTGTGCATAAATGGGAGAAGGTGGCAAGAATATTTAGTGCATTAACAGCTTTGGCATTATACAAGTAAGTAAGTAAGTAAGATCTTTATTTGTTGACTAGGGTAATACATTATAGATACATTATTTAAATACATTTTAGCTCTCCAAGTCGTGCCCGTTATTGAGCATACAAATATTTGACATATATAGATATTATAATCAAATCATAATAATTATCATAAAACAAAATTGATTACATCATGAAATAAAGTTAAATTAAATTAATTGCATCATAAAGTTAAAAATAAGAGCGATCATATCATTATTAAGAAAAATTATTATAAATGTCATAGTTAAATTAAAAATTATGTTCAAAATACGCAGTTACTAAATACCGAAACAACATTAATAAGATTTATGTAAAGTAATGCAAAACAAAAACTTAAAATTTGGCCTTGATTTGTTAAAAAAGTAATCAATTAAAACGTCACAAGTGTTATAAGTTCAGTGTACATCTACAACTGAATAAAAAACGTATAATTAAACATTGTACCCACATTTTTATGACAATAAGGGACGAGACGAGCAAGATGTTAAATAATAAGATAATATACGAAATAGGTATCGTTAAACTTTATATAACCAACAAAAGAGTTTGCTTTGGGAAGAGCGACCAGTAAACCTGTTCACGAGCATTACGCATAGACCAGCCATCGCTTTACAAGACATTTTTGAAGTGAAAATTCTTTAGAATAGTTGTGATTTCAAACCGGATGCAACGGAAAAAGCGACAGGTAAGAGACACAAATACAAAAATGTGTAGGATGAAGCCGGCAAAGAATGAGACAGAAATATGCATACTATTGAAGTGAAAACTTCTTTATCATCGTTGTGATTTGAAAGTCGATGAAGCGAACAAAAAAGCGACAGTCAAAAGAGCAGTCACATCAATTCATAATATTTAACATGGGAGATAATGAGATAATATAAGCATTATATAATGTTTTGGTACCAGGCGATCATAGTTAAAGAAGAGATTGTCTTAAGTATGGCGCGAGTATACCTTAATATATTTTGACTCCAAGCGCACGACGTATTACTACATAGACACCAGGAGAACATATTATTATATATATTAGTGGTGGTAGAAATGTCTTTCATAGCGGTTGAAATCATGTGTCATCCTAGCAACACGTATCAGGAATTCATATGCAGTTCAGAGGTTCATGCACCATGCAGGTTTCACTTCTGACATGTGTACTTTGTACGCACGCAATGTTTTTTTAAGGAAAGGGATCGATCCGCCCCATGTAGCTTTAAAAAATAAATAAAACGAGAATGACGAAACCTGCCATGGAAACTCAATCAAACAAAATATATATATTTTATATACTAGGAAGTGTAAAAGTGGCTCTCAAAGTACATCAACCACCAATCAAAATTGATCAATTGAAATTTTGCATCAGAGAAATAACAACCTGGATTTGAATAAACATCATTCGCAGTTGAGCATAAAACCACTAAACAGTTGCTTGAAACCCAAGTTCTAATTATTCGTTCATAAAATTATTTCTTCTCTAACAATTTTCCTCACTCGAGTGGTTGTTAAAATTGAGAAACAATCCAATTTTCTATGTAGACGGAAATCTTTACTCCAGATTTGATTTGAAGAAGTTAATGTATTATGTTCACTGTACATAAATTACATGCCTTTTGTTTCCCTAAAAGCTTACCAAATACGAGGGCCGGAAGTAACGCGTAATACATTATACCTATTCACGACGTTAAAAAGCCTCTTTTTCTTGCTTATTGAATGCATTCTCGAGATGCTTTGATTTTTATGGTTGCGTGGGGTATGAGGTTAAAATATACACAATATATATTTATATATACACAATATATATATATCTTTAAAAGTAGGTATGCATGTTGTGGCATTTTAATATAATAGAAATATACGATTTGATTACAGTTTCTCGCTCAATCACTTTAAACTAAATTCATCGTCATTCGTCAACGAATTCTACTTAGGCGTAGTCGCGGGCGAGCTCTTATATCAAAAATAGTCATTAATGTATACTCAAAAAAATCTCAATTTATTTTCTTCATAGATAAATATGTTTTAGTCAAGAACGTAGTGCAGAAGAAACGAGTGCGAAGATGATTCTGTATTTATCTTTGCTCGGGTGTAATCGGTGTGCGGTGCGAGTGCGGGACACTCGCACAGTGGAGAGAGCGGGCGCCGAGCACCGAGCAGCAGTCAGGGAAGAACTATCGAGCGAGGCGGTTGTGTCGCTCTCGCATGCTGGGAACGCCACGTTCTTATAACATAATCATAAGGCTTAGGGATGTGTACCTATCATTACGATTGTAGCGTTAGTTGCTAATAATGATACAGTGTGTTTATAAAACTGTGTTTTACTTGCTGTCGTTATTAACGCCCACAAAAATGGACGACCACGAGGATCCTGGCCATACGAACGGTTTCGCCCCGTCATATAAATAAGAAGATACTACAAATGTCACAATTTTTATTAATTGCGGGGCGACTGTCACCTATGTAAACGTACGTTTGTTACCTTCCGAATATTTAATGACGTCTGCAGCAATAGTGTGCAAAGAAACACAAATACGAACAGATTAAGAATTTATAAATATGATTGCCGTATATTTTATTCAAATAAACAGAAGTTTTGGTTAAATAAGACTTACCGATGATTGTTCCGTATTATAAAATTAAATCTATGAAATGGTGTAAAAAATTGTCCAGGTCAACTGCCAGATAATCGGTATGATTTAGATGCGATGGTGTTTTAAAACTACCCGCTAGTATTATATTTTTTATAAAATATTTGTATTATAATTTTTATTAAATATTTGTATTAGAAATTAGAAATGTATATAAGCTATACGTACCTAATTAACCTATTATAATTACATTATATTTACTGTACGCTTTAAGATGCAATTTTGCTACCCACTTTTTATATGTGTAATAAATGTCTTAAACCACAGATAACCTTGTCAAATAAATGTATATGAACGTAGTCGTGGGTGCTCCCTCATATTATTATAAATATTAATTTATGTATTATTCAATCACAGTATATTTCCTCCGTTCGTTCAATTTTAGAATGCAATTTATTATTAGTACTTAGTCTATATATTAAAACTTAAACCTTTGTACTTATCCCTTTTTAAAAAAATGCGTGAACAGATATACGTGAAATTTAACACTGATAACGTTTATATGGAGTAGTGCATAAACCTTTTTTTTCATATAAAATATCATATTAATACATAAAATTAATTAATAGAAATATTAAGTTCACTACAGCTGCTTGAAAGACACACACACATAATAGAGGTAGGTAAAGTCTAAAAAAAATAAACCCTAAGAAAGTCAAACTTAAAAATAAAATGAATGGTCGAACAGTTGATGGTAATTGATATGCCCTGCCCATTACAATGCGCTGCCGCTCAGGAATCTTGAAAATCCCAAAAATTCTGAGCGGCTCTACAATTGCGCTCGACACCTTGAGACATAAGATGTTAGTCTCATTTGCCCAGTAATATCAGCTAGACAGTTCTATCTGGAGTACTTGGATCGAATATCATGTCAGCACTAGAGGGGACATGTAGTTTGGAACTTAAGGATTAGCGGTAGCAACTAACATAGGTATAAGTGAATATTGTAACTAACAAATAATGGATTTGCTGTCAAACTGTAAGTGCTTATCTGTTTTTTTAATATATAGGGAAGTATGCCTGAAAAAAATATTTTATATTTTATAACCTACATAGAAAGAAAAGGAGATGAAACAGTGTGCGGTCGAAGTTGCTCATGCGTTTTTTCAACTCGGAATGTAATTACGTTCTGAGTAGAAAAAAGGACGATACGGATATTGAATGTGTTCAAGTTGAAAATGTTCGTGACTTAAGGAAAAGTAATTCTGTCTATTTCCATGGACTAGTAAAAAAACAAGGTCTCCGTGTCACCTTACATAACAGTGTAGCACCAAAACAAGCCGATTAATGTGTAAATACATAGCCCCACGCACACACTTACACTACTACAGGCCGATAGGCGGCCATTATGAGAATTGTCATCGTCTGTGATAGATCAGTTTGCGTCTCAATAAAATATATTAAAAATGCCGTCGTGCGTTGTGAACAAGTGTAAAAACGATACTTTATAAGTATTTGTGGCCAAATATGATTATTTAAGGGATAAAAAAATTGTGTAACTAGTATTCCTCGTAACCGCACACACACTAGCATAACGGTGCTTCTCTTGCTAATATCACGGCGCGGAGTCCTTCTTTTTTACTCGTCCGTGTCTCTTTCATGCGACTTTCCCTCTCTGTGTGTATCTGTTTATTACATAAGAGGGGGCGAACAGGCAATAGGCTGACGTGATGAGGCAACCTTTAATAAACATCTGCAACACCAGGGCTTAAGACATGCATTGCCGGCCTTTAAGTTGGGAGTATGCTTTTAGTTTGAAAGTCCCTAAGTCGTATCGGTTCAGGAAAACAGCAGCCGGTAATTGATTCCACAAAGTTAATCTGTTTCTAATTTCTGTTATAATTTTCTTATTACTTATGCAAGTTAAGAAGAAGAAGTTAATTATTCATAAATATTGTTACAAAGGTCACGCCGAACATTCGAGTGGTAATTGCCGGCGTAAACATTATACATTTTCAAAAACATTAATTTCTTGCCAGTAACTATAGTATTCGAGAATATTCAAGACATATTCTTAGTTGAATAAAACATGTAAGCATCCATGGTTCGTTGATTCATTCAGTTACTGAGCAATGAAGTAAACATTCTGGGCGATACCTATAGCTAGCGGTACCAGTGATACCCCCCCCCCCTGCACCGCACACCCCTCGCCTATCTATCGCGAAGATGTACTACTGCCTATGATATTTGAAAGCGGTCTAAAACAGTGCCTTAATTGTGCAGTGATGAATTAAGATAGTTGATCTAACTGAATAAAGCTGTAAATTTAAAAACTATAGATTTCATATCCTGAATCTCTATTATAAAATTGCAATAATCAGTTTATCAACTAAAAAAAAGAAAATAACTTATACTTGATATTTAATATTAAAAAGTTACTAAGTAGTAAAAGTACTGAGAAAATATTTAATTTCGTTTATGACCTATTTCTGTAATAATTCGCATTTCGAAATTATCAAGCCAAACTTTAAAATTTAACGTATTTCACGCTCTCATCTTTTCATTTCATTTCATTGTTTATATTTTAGAGATTGTATTGTTACAGCTTGCATATAAACTATGTTTAAGCTATAAAGCTTCTAGTTTGCTTGAATTTAAGAGCGTTAAATAAATTATTTGGGAATGAATACCGATATACGGAAATGCAGATTCAGACAGTCATTCAGTGTAGAAAAAACTGTTTCATAACTTTCCTAACTCTAGCCAGCATTTAACTTTATCTTCTGTAAATTGTTACGTTTGTTTTCCCTGTTAAACTATTAACTAAAGTTTTATATAAAGACTTTGGATTAAAATAAAAAAGCTTTAGCGTAAAGTTCTAGATAATTTAAACTTGAGATATCGTGCGGTGATCTCGAGGAAGCCACTCTAGAATGTTGTTACGTAGGTTACGTTTACATCACACGATCTTATATCGTGTCGTATCTAATGCATAAATAAAATAGTGATATCAATGTAATGTATTTGTTAATATTTTTGTTTATATTAATAGTAGTGCATGCCGATGTGGCCGATACATACAGTACACTATACCTACGTACACTATACCTACATACATTTACACAACACATAACTGTTATTACTATCTATTTACTATTTATTATTACTATTTATTATTATCTATAATATATATTGTCTTAAACTACAATAACTACAATATTAATATTCACACTTAACTATATTAATTAAAACACACTTATACACAAACATACAGATTAATATTAACAATAATCCCACATAAAATATTCAGTATTGTGCAGTGGAAATCCACCGCTTGTAACCGGTGAATATTGCGCCTGCGCAGAACGAATATCGTTCAACGACCCGCGCCCGCGCCGGTACAGCAGTCGTGTCTTGATCATTCGCCGCGAAGCCCGTGTCGCTTGTCTATAAGATTTACCTACTTTGCAACTGTCGTGTCGTAATATCTGTACCTCTAATTACTGTGTTTTCTCCTTCTTTCTATATTGTAATGGTTTAACTTCATGTGTATCAGTCTACTTAATGTGTGTGTGAATTGTTAAAGTATATTAAACTGTCATAGTGTTAGAATTGAATTAGTTTTATTAAATCGCCATCAATACCACCATATCACTACTGATAGCCACTCAACGACCATACCGTCATCATATAGAGGAACAAACCAGTATAGAGGAACAAATGAAACCACTGATCACGTTATAGAAAGTGATCAACACTGCCCGTACTCTCTTGCAACACCAGCGGAATCACAATAGCGGAAATTTTTAAATCAGGAAATTTTAATAACAAAATAACTAATTGTCCCTTCCATGGCAGGCTTACTGCATGCTTGCTTAAATGTCACTCATGTGTCATGTCACGCTTGTGGCGGCGTCGTGGTCCAAGTTATGAGCATCCCTAAATATGGTCCAGCGAAGCGATGGTCCATGCGTCATGTATGTGAATAGGTCCAACGGACGATCCTGTCATCGAGTATTTAGCTTTTGTTGCGAATTTAATTGAGTTTCCTGCCACATCTTCTCATTTAAGCTTAGCTTTTCCAAATTGGTATTAATTTATAAAATATGGTATAACACTTTAACATTCATAGGTGTCACATAGGCCATATTATTTTGACCTACGTGAATAAGAAGTTTTTACACTAGATAACATGATTCCACGTGACTAACATACCAAGATCATCTGCAATCAAATGCAAAGCCAAATTGGAGTCAAATAAACGTGTGTCATATTGTACTAAGAAAAATATTCATTTTTAGATTTGTGATGTTTTAGGTCGATGTGATAAAGAATAACAACGACATAAGGTCGAGAATACGTATCAGTATAGACCGTAACTACACATCAATATTTAATAAGCTTTGCTGACAAAAATAAATTACTAATTTCAAATAAAAAGAAATACCATATCTGTAAGTCGCTGATTTGTCGTATACTTAAGTCGTATGATGTAAATAGACCTGCTTCATCTGCCCTAGTGTAGCTGAGATCGCGTGCTTAACTTGCTGGTGTTGAGAAACAGACGAAGAAAACGAATAAGGCCGGGGAAACACGAAGCAGATATTACTTTAGTCCTAAAGGCTCACTGTTTTTTGTACTCACCTACAACATGACCCAATGAGGATACGAAATATTATTTATTTATATTTTTACAAGGGCAAGTGGCATATCTAATAAAAGTGTAGAACTCAGTAATACCAGAAGTAAAGACATGCTTTTCTGGCCTTTGAAATGCTCTAGACTTAAGTCTCTAACGATGAGAACTATAAAGCTTAGTTATACTTTGCTCAGACTTTACTTACGTAAAACTTAACTGAGTGTAAGCTAATTATAATCTTTGATCTTTGTTTTTATGGTCATTTGACTGCTGAAATTACGCTGAGGCATTGGACTGTCTTAGCTTAAGCTAAAATAAGCACAATTCAAGTTCGTGTTTTATCACACTCGCCAATGTTTTACGTAAGTAAAGTCTAAGTACGCTCTATAGATCTCAGCGGAAGTCGTATCGGTTCGAGAGTATAGTACAAAACAGAACAGTACAGTACGGAACGATACGGAACGGTACGGAACTTTACCTAACGGTACGGAACGGTACGGTACGGAACGGTACGGAACGGTACGGAACGTTACGGAACGGTACGGAACGGTACGGACCGGTACAGAACAGTACAGTACAGTAAAGTACAGAATAGTACAGGGAGTACAATCACACGTTTGTGGAATGCTAGAGTACGTGATGCGGATGGTATTTCGCAATCCTGACTTTATATCCGATGGTTAATATAATATCCGAGAATAAGAGTGAGAAATGTGGAATGGTCATTTTTAGATTTAAGTTTTGTATTTTATTGTTTTTTGCACCTTTGTACTTAGCAGTAAGTATTGTTTTCAAAAGGTTGTAAATAAAGGGATTGAGAAAAATTCCCAAATAACAGATGTTTAGTTAAGATATTTTAGAAAGCGTGGGAACGTAAGTATAGTTTTGTCTCGTGGCAAAAATGTACATTATAAGTACTGAGAGTGTAAGAACGAAGTATGACTGATGCGGGGGTGAGAACCCAGGTAGTAAGTAAGATATAATTTTATGGGACTCAAGCGGGCAGTTCCTACTTAACTTCGATGTACGACAGATCTCTGTCCTTTAACTCTGTCAATTTTTTCTAATAAATATACTTACTTTAAATTAACCGCCCCGTGATTCCTTAATTATAACATCTTAATAAACATTTAGTATCCTATCCAATAAATTGCGATACTACAGAAATGAAACCACGAGTGAATTAGCCAACGGTGTAAATCAGACTGCTTGACATACCAGGAAGCAATGTGTATCTACCTACCTATTAATTATCTAGTTACCTACACTATAGTTAAAATGGTGGTATGATGGCTACCATCTTTGAATGTAAAGGTAATTATCGAAACTATCTGACAGATATATAGATTCTTACATCTATATTTAAAAATTAATTATTAAAGTATACAAAGAATAAGTATTGTTTTGTTTAATCCTATTTTTATTTAATAAATAAACAACGTTTTTCATATTTATTGATATTTTTATTTATTATATCAAACCTGAAATAAATCGGGGTGTGCCAGTATTACAAATGGTTAACATTTGCGTATGATTTTCTTTAAACTGTCCAAATAGGTATGAATAGGCATAAAAAGGCATTCATTTTCTCAAAATTGATTCCTTTAGAATTCTTTTTGATGTCATTTCTAATATACCAGACACTACTACCACTTCGGAAACAAATGGCGCTCTGAGAGAGAAGAAGCGGCGCAAGAAACTCGCCCAGCATTATGATATGTTTTGTTAAACCGATCTGTTCCAAAACTCACACATTACTATGTTTCTTAGTTTAGCTAAACAAAACAAGCTTAGTTTATTGAGTTTCTCAAAAAGTGTTTACATTGTCAATAAATAACGGGGCTGAAAGTTTAAGACCGGGGCTAATATCTCCTCGTGGACTAGTAAAAAAACTACAATTTTGAATGTTAACTAACAAATAAAAATTAAGATTAAATAATGCAGGTCCCTATTTCACTTTGAATCTGTTCAAACTTAAAGCAAATTTTAATTGTAAAGTGTGTCATTCTTCTAGATAAGAAAAAACAATAATCCAGGATTCAACTCTCATAATTTTTTTTTAAATTTCCAAGCCGCGCGAAGCTTAAATATTATGTCAATCGGGATTCCATAGCATACAAAAACACGGATCGAAAGCTTATCGGTACTATTTAGTAGTTAAATCCAGACAAAGAAATCGGCTGTTTAATCAACATCAACAGCTCGGTAATTTATTATTAAATTTTAAAATAATTAACTCATAATTTTAATTTACTGCGGTATTGTTAGGACCCGCGTCGATCGTCAATCATATTTTGCCTTTAAATACTTAATTAATTTTTTCTCTTTATCTCATTATATGGTCTGCTAACATTAATATTTTTATATATTTTTTAAACAATAAGTTATGTTTTTAAAGTGATAACCCTCACTTCTGGGATTAATTACACAAATAAACGGTGCGCACGGAACGCGAGAGGTCGCGAGTTCGAGTCCCGCATCGTTCATAAAATTTTGTTTTCAGTTTTATTTGTCTAATAAAACAATTTGAAGTGTCGGTGACACAATAGGTAGTTTTTGGGTGGTACCGTTTAATCTTACTCGCCACGGACCAATTTATTTGAGGTTTTCGATTTAATAATGTACGTTATTCGACGCTTTATATGGTCAGCAAAAAAGATAGTATGGACCGCGATGATGACACACCATCAGAATACCCGTAATGCTAGTTTGTTCTTCTCGTCCCTAAAAAATATGACAAAAACCAAATCTAGGTAACTAACTACTAGTTTTACTATTAAAAAAATTAATATTAAATATGTTATATTTTTACTGTATTTTACTCAAATTTTACATAAACATATTTTTAATTTAATATTGCTTGGCATGATCTTTTTTAGATCTCACCAATGACGAGTTTAAGATATTAATGAACTCTTTTATTTAAAGCGGGTTTCGTGTAAGAACAACTTTGCACAGGCCGATTTTAATACTATTTTTCAATACTTTCAAAGTAACCTTTTAACTACTACATATCTAAAACCTCGAACATCATCTTTAAAGCAAAAAACAAAACTATTCCTCCTTTTACACATTTAAGAATGAATAATCAACAAATCAAAGAAAAAAGAAGAGAAATATCTTGGCCTCATTTTGGACAGTGATATGGCATGGATTCCACATATCGATAAAGTAAGAACAAAATTATCATCTCTAATTAGTATGTTGCGGAACATTGTCAGATCTATTCCACGTCGTGTTCGATTTACAATTTACAACTCACTACCTAAACCACACCTATTGTATCTCATAGAAATATAGGGTTGTACTGCAAAGTCGAAATTAGTTAAAACTACAGACAACACAAAATAAACTAGTAAAGCTACTGTTTCATAATCCCTACTTAACTTCAACTGAAAATAAAAAATCGACACAGAAACAAAAATTATGACAATCAGACAATTATACACACCCACTACATGCTTACTAATTTACAAGGTTTTAAATAAAAAAATTCACACTAACACATCCTTCTTTAAAAAAAGAATTTAACTAGAATTATTACACGAAGAGCTAGTCATATTGGGCTGCCAATGGTGAGAAGTAATTATGGAAAACAGACAATTATGTTTGAGAGAGTTTAAGAAATGCCAAAACATTGACTTCTTTTAAAGCGAGCCTTCAATGGCATATACTCAATAATTATGAAAGGTTTCAATAACATATGTAGGTTGTTTTATGTCTTATCGATTTGCCTAAAATTGTATTGCATTCTATGCCTACCAAAATCATTGTTAGTAAGTACCTTCTTTAATTGTTAAAATATTAATTTCTCATGTAAGTGAAAATAGGTCTTAATGTGAATAAAGTTATTTAAACCTAACAAGGTTGTTATCAGAAACTAAGCATTTTTTTAACTGCTGAGATCATTTACCGAAAAGAACACTGTTGTTGTATCTAAAACAAAAAAGACGCACACAATATATACAAAGGGTTAGTTGGTTAAAATCCAAACAAACTAAAGTTTTATATTATTTTGGTTAATGAAAAGGATGGATGAAAAAACGTGATTAAACATAAAAAATAATAATAAAAAAGAATTAATAGTTGGATTGAGTTATCAAGTATTTTTTAAACATATCACTCTGAATAATATGTAACAAGATCAATTATGAAATATTTCAACTACATTGTGAACATTTCCTCCAAAAAACTGAGGTTTCAAAACTAGGTCATAATGTCACAGTTACTAAAACAAAGAGGTTGTCGAGTTGTAACACCTTTTGTATACCCTCTTCATCTTGTGGTTGAATTTCACACAAACTTGAATGACGGAAAAATAAACCAACCAAGGTTTGACTGTTATTTTTATTTCATAAGAGTTAACGTTTTGTTGCTTCCGGCCCGTAAGTATATAATATCTATACTCTTATAATAACATATACACCAAGAACTAGTAAAACTGATTAGCAAAAGAATCAGAACTATTAAGCAATATGAAAATAAAAATAAAGTATTGTAGAAGTAAAAATGATACACAGTAGTAGTACCATTTTTTGTGAATGAATGGATAAACTAATTCATTATTTGTAACATAAATAATTAAATGAAAATGTCCGAATCCCATGGCCATAAATAATATCGTTAAAATAGTAAATGGAAATCATGACAAATACTAAAATTATACTCATGTGTAAGCAGCATTCGAGTGTTTTAACAGATTTAATTCTAGTGCAGACACTCTGAAGGTGTGAAGTACCTGCACACAAAACTCCACTGTATTATAATACTATGTAAGTTTATTTTGGAACAAATAAATATGTTAAGATTATTCTACACCAAATTTGACTTGCGGTAGGCGAGTATTCCTGGATTTGGCAAGCAGATAACTTTACCGTCCCTGAACGTTAAAATATTCTGCGACTTCGTCGGGGTTTCTGTTTTGTTGATGGGCCGCGACCTTTACTTGCGACCAACACGGCGGTTGCGATCGTCATTTATTTAAATAAATTGCGTTATAATGATTTACAGTAAATTAAGTAATAATTAAGTGTTGCATAAGTTAAGATACATGGTGATATTATTTTAAGGGCTAAAAGCTAAAGCCATATTGAGCGGAAATTAGAAAACATAATCTTTCATATAACATCGTGACGCTATAATAGCGACATTAACTTATCACACCGATAGAGCTAACCAACCTTAATGATAAAATAAAATTCTAAAATTTCAAGAAGATACTTCAAATTTTAAAATTTTCAAAAAAAATATATTATTATTATTATTCTTGACACACTCTTACACAAATTCATCTTGCCCCAGACTAGGCATAGCCTGTATAGGACAACGATATATTTAATACAATATATTTACTTAAACATATAAACATCCATGACTCGGAAACAAACATTCATATTCTTCATATAAATGATAGTACCTACCGGGATTCGAACCCGGGACCTCCAGCTTAGTAGGCAGGCTCACTAACCACTGGGCTATAGGGGTCGTCAAATATATATACACTGGCCTGCAAAAGTAAGTATCACACTTTTCAAATTATTTTTTTTTCTTAACTATAGAAGGTAGAGATTTAAGATTAAAAACGTTTTGTTGCAAATTTTATAGGCTTTAATTCTTAGAAACTAAAATTATACTTTAGTAACATTTTTAATTTAAAAAGATAAAACAATGAAAATAGACATTTTTAGTTTAGTTTAAAAAAATTCAACAAAAATGCCTGTATTGCCTCCTCGAGGTCTGATTACAGCTTCGAGCCGGCTTGGCATGCTGAACACTAGGTTTCGGAGCCGATATTGGGGAATATTCTCCCATTCTTCTACCAGGGCCTGCTTTAGTGCCCAGAGGGTAGTAGGTGGTGGTCTGCGATTTCTGACTAGCCTCCCAAGCTCATCCCAGGCGTGTTCAATCGGGTTGAGATCAGGACTTCTTGATGGCCAAGCCATCGCGCTGATACCGACCTCCTGAATATACTCTTGTATGATATAAGCCGTTTGTGGCCGGGCATTATCATGCATCAGCATCGATCCATCACCCATATTTGCTAAATACGGCCCTGCGTACTCATTGAGAATCTCTTGAGCATATCTTTGCCCAGTGAGGGTGCCATTTTCTATGGCTACTAGCTCTGTGCGACCTTCTGAAGATATGCCAGCCCATACATGTACACTGCCTCCACCGTATTGAACTCTTTCTGAGATGCAGGCTTGAAGGTATCGCTCACCAGGTCGCCTGTAAACACTTCGCCTTCCATCAGAAGTGTAAAGGGAGAATCGAGACTCATCTGCAAACAAAATTCTTGACCATTCTTCTTCATCCCACTGCATGTGTTGCAATGCTGTCTCTCGAGTTTTGGGCCACTCGCTGGTCTTCGGGGTTTCAAATTTGCTTCAGCAAGTCTTCTTCTCACTGTACTGTCACTAATGTAGTCCCTCCGGGTCTGAAGTAGCTGTTGCTGGACTTCAACTGCATTTTGGTGGCGATTTCTTAACACAGTGGAAATAATATAACGATCTTCTCGGGCACTGGTACACCTGGGTCTGCCATTACAAGGTCTCCTCAGATGGTGTCCAGTCTCTTCGTACCTTCGCTTTACCTTCTGGACCGTTCGTACCGTCACACCCACCATTCTTGCAGTGCGACGCATACTGATGCCTAGTTCCAGAAAAGCCATGATCCTAGCACATTCTTCAACTGAAAGAGGCATGATAAATAAATGTTATGTGCTTTTTAGCATAAATTTTTAAAACAAGACTCATCGATCTTGAAAAAAATTTAAAACAGAAAGAAAAATGTGAATGGTAAAATTGTAATTCAGAAACATCCACTTTGAAAAAGGAATGGTTTTGTTTTTGAAGTTTTTTTTCAGCCAATTCTTAAAAGAAGGTTACCGACTATAAAGTTTTTATGTACAAAATTAAATTCTCTTTGGAGTCCTTTTTATTTCGAAAGTATATCTTGTGAACTTAAAACGTTATCCCAATTTTAAAAGTGTGATACTTACTTTTAAAGGCCAGTGTATATTAAGGAAACAAAGTTTTAATCACCCTAACGTGGTCCCATAAGACGGTAGAAGTAGGTGTGAGTGCCTAACGCTAGCGCGCGGCTACTAGATTTCTTACAGATTGCTCCGAAATGATATTATAGAAAATTTATTTATAAAGGTGAATTATGTAAAATATTATTGATTTTTTTTATATTTTTACGGTTAAGAAGTTGTGCATATGTGTTTATTTAAAGTCGTAATTGAAGTGTCACGCTGTATACTAACATTAATTCCAGAGGAGTATCAACTAAAGGTTTCAATATTTCAGGTCTGCACTCCTTTCATCCGAGTCCATCACATCTCAGCGGTAAATCCTTCAATAACGTGGATCACCGCGTGCCATAGCATGTTTATATTTTATAATATTTCAACAGCTTACCTATTTTATACCAGGCTAATAATTTTATTTGTTGTCGAATCAAAAAATTGTAAATGCCTGAATGTATATAGAAATTCAAATATGTTTATTCAAAATAGAATGTGACATCACTTATTGAAAGTCAAAAACTACCACCCAATCCAAAATTAATAATGACTCAGACCTGAGAAGAACGGCCGCAATAAACTCAGCGGCCTCTTGTTTTCATAAAAATATGGTAACAATGTAATATCGTACAATTAAACTTAAACTTATTATTTAATAGCCAACATTGCCTCGTTCGTAGGCCTTCCGTACGGCTTCCGGTACGAGGCCTTTTCTGCCCCACCGGCCATCTATCCGTCGAACTATGTGCCCTGCCCACTGCCACTTAAGTTTCGTAATCATTTGGGCTATGTCAGTGACTTTGTTACGATGGAAACGGTAAGTCCGATTATAAAATATTATGTTTTGATAGGTAATACCCGCGACTCCGTTCGCGAGCATTTAGGCTTGTTAACTATACCACAGGAACTACAAGATTCCGGGATATATGTATATTATGCTCAGTGATCACTAGACGCGTGCATCCCACAAGTCCCGTTGTTGTCACGTAGGTAAAGTAAAGTAAAGTATGCATTTATTCATGACAACACAAAAAATTATATATTCATAGTAAAATTAACAAATTAAAAATAGGATGGCGTGATTAGGACACCCACTCAGCATTTTTGGAATTGAAATAAGGATCACCCCAATTCCAGCACTGATTTTCACCTACCAATTGGACAGGTTGATTGACAGCCGTAGACAACACGGTTCCTTTTGTTATAGGTTTTAAGACCTGTCCACTTACTACTTACTTTAGTGACCGTCTAAAAATAGTAGAAACTAAAAAGATTGAATTGTAATGGGAGTTTTAATAGTTTTATTTTTTATTATATTCAATAGGATAATTTTTTTTTATTATTATTATATTAGGTGTGTACGGCGCCATATTATCACGGGAGGCGACGTTCCCGCTTCGTATTCGCTTTGGTCGCGCAGGTGTAGACGATGCTTTGTAACTTTGTTTGTTTATCTTTCTTTGTAATTAGAAGATGCATTCGTATGCACAATTAATACTTTGCACATAGCGGTAACGTTTGAGCATTGTTATTTTCTGTGTAAGTACTTGAAAACAGTTTTGGAACTAAATAAAATCGAAAATTGAATCGAACATTATGTCGTGTTTGAAAAAAATAAATGAAAGTAAATTTTTTATAATGCTCTAGCCATTCAAGTTATTTGTTTGGTTATTGACACTGCCAATACATATATATTTGAATATTTTTTTCATTATTATTTTTTATATTATTTTCAAAAGATAATATCTTTGAAAGATAACATATTATGTTTGAAGCGTTTAAGCAAAAAGCAATCATAATATATCGTGAACTTATAATGTCAAATATCAACACATAACTAGTAACTAAGACTCCAAAGTCTTACAGAGTTTTTTTTTTTTCAAAATAGTTATAACTTCTCATTTGAGAGAGATGTATTGGTTTTAGAAAGAAAAAGAAGTTTTAATTTTTATGTTCGTACTTATTCAGTACAATAAAAGCGTGTCTAGTTTCCAAATCCTATTCACTGATAATGATAAGAATATTCTCTCAATTTTTTTATTCTCAAATCTCTTAAATGTAGTCGCATAATATGTTCATCTTTAATGAAATCAAAATAGATGAATGCATTGAGCTGTAATTAACGTATTTGTGGAACGTAGAGCGAGGAATGGATTCGTTCTATTCACTCCGGACTGTGAATGTATTTCCAACATTTACTGGTTCGGTGATTGCGTTATTAATTGGATAACGTTGTTTGATGACAATCTTGATGGTACAATGAAATGAGTGCAACAGAGAAAATGTTATAGTAATAAGTGTCAGTAGTCGATATCATTGATATTAAATAGTAGTGAAAAAAAAACAAAAAAAAAAGTGTATGTACACGCGTTAGAAGTTATACTTCTTTGGCGTATGGAAAAATAAATCAAATATTAACAAATAATTAAGATCAAAGATTGTATAAACACTCAGCATTTAAGGTTAATATAAACAGTATAGAAAATTAATTGATTTTTTTTATTTATACATAAAATTTGTTAATATACCAGAAATAAAACGAAACGAAAATAAATATAATTTTTGATAATAATGTAATAATTTTTAATTAACGATGTAAATATATTATATATACCGACAATTAACTTCAAATCTATAAATGCACTCAAAACAGTTTATTCAAATCAGTTTAATCACTAATATTCAATATTTATAGATATACTAATAAATTATTAGTAAATACTGTCACCGTCGTAAATTAAATTGATTTAATAAAAACACCAAAATAATATTTATTTATTCACACTGTTTAATTGTACTTTTACGAAACACGTGTTCTAAATATAAAAATACTAGAATATACGACTTGAACATAATTATCGATTTTCATGCCACCTGGAACTAACTTCCTGATGTAGAATTCAGGTGTCGGTGTGCGCGCGCATCGTAAAAATTCACTCTAATAATTTTTCTCAATAGAATTCTCCAAAGAAGTATAACATCAAAAACACACGTCTTATAGAAAACCAAAGTAATTTATAATGAAATTAACACCAATTCCTGCCTTATAGACGATAGATCTTATGCCCTGTACTTTTACCGGGGCGTAAAAAGAATAGGGGAGCCCCAGGCCTATGGGTGTCGTAAGAGGCGACTAAGGGCTTTTTTAGAAGTGGGAGAGTCACGCTGCCGTATTTTGACGTCAGCACAATCGGGCCAGACTCGTGCGGGTTAATTACCACACTCGCACAGAATACCGGCGTGAAGTAGCGGCCTAGTGCCGCTATGTTTCGCATGAGTTAGTGTCGAGGACCGGTGGCCATCCCTTACCCCCCCCCCCCCCCCCCAACAAAATATGAGAGCGGTCCATAAAGAGATATTACCCCAGGAGGGTACCGGCTCTACCAGAGCCGGAGAATCACTCCCCGAGCACTCTCGCTCGGGCTGCCCTTCGTTTTTTTTTTTTTTTAATGGAATAGGAGGACAAACGAGCGTACGGGTCACCTGGTGTTAAGTGATCACCGCCGCCCACACTCTCCTGCAACACCAGAGGAATCACAAGAGCGTTGCCGGCCTTTAATGAATGTGTACGCGCTTTTCTTGAAGGTTCCCATGTCGTATCGTTCCGGAAACACCGCACAAGGAAGCTCATTCCACAGCTTCGTGCTACGAGGAAGAAAGCTCCTTGAAATCCGCACTGTGGAGGACCGCCACACATCCAGATGGTGGGGATGATATTGTAACTTGTGGCGTGTCGTGCGAAGGTGAAATTCGGCGGCAGGAATCAGGTTGAACAGCTCTTCGGAACACTCACCGTGATGAAGACACACAATGAACCGACGTCTCTACGCAACGCCAAGTGATCCAGCCGTTCACAGAGTACTGGGTCCCCGACAATTTGAGCTGCTCTGCGTTGCACGCGGTCAAATGGATCGAGCTGATACTGGGGTGCGCCAGACCAGAGATGACAGCAATACTCCATGTGAGGCCGGACCTGCGCTTTGTAGAGCGCTAGAATGTGGGCCGGCTTGAAGTATTGCCGTGCTCTATTTATGACGCCCAGTTTCTTTGAAGCCAGTTTGGCTAAGCCCTCCAGATGGCCACGGAATTATCAATTGCTCGAGATTTCGAGACCCAGTATTCCGATACTAGGCGAGGCTTTAAGGGAAGTGTTCTCGAAGAGCGGTGATACGGCAAATGGGGTTTTTTTAGTGGTAAACGCGCAAACTTGAGTCTTCTGGGGGTTAAACTGGACAAGGTTCAACTTACCCCATTCCGCGACCTTCTCGAGAGAGGACTCGATAGAAGACACAAGTTTCTCCCGGCACTGGTCGACGTTTTCCCGAGAGAGACCTGCATGGCCCGTGTATACGGCATCACCAGTGTTGTCGTCTGCATAGCGATGCATGTTGGCGGTGTCCAACATATCATTGATATGCAGAAGAAACAGCGTGGGAGATAGCACACAGCCTTGGGGCACTCCAACGTTCACGGGCTTGGGATTCGAGCAATAACCGTCGACAACGACCTGTATGCTGCGCCCAGTGAGGAAGCTGGAGGTCCACTTGCATAAGCTCTCGGGAAGCCCAAATGATGGAAGTTTTGCGAGGAGCGCCTTGTGCCATACACGATCAAAGGCCTTCGCTATATCCAGACCAACTGCCAGGCCTTCCCCCTTGCTTTCAAAAGCCGCCGCCCATCTATGTGTTAGGTATACCAGAAGATCGCCAGTCGACCGATCATGGCGAAAGCCGTACTGCCGGTCGTTGATCAACTGGTGACCCTCAAGGTATACCAAGAGCTGGCGGTTAATTATGCTCTCCATGATTTTGGAGAGTAGGGAGGTAATAGCAATAGGCCTGTAGTTTGCCGGATCCGAACTGTCTCCTTTTTTTGGGATCGGATGAACAAGGGCTGACTTCCATGAATCAGGGACTACGCCTTTAGAATAAGAGTGCCGGAATAAACGCGTTAGCACCGACGTCAACTCAGGGGCACACGTTCTAAGGACGATTGGAGAAATGCCATCCGGCCCGCTCGACATCTCTGACGTCCAATGAAAACAGAGCTCGCCTAACAGTTTTCTGTCGGAACTGTACTTCAGGCATGGAGCTCTGACACCGTGGGATGGTCGGCGGTGTTTTTCCGTTGTCGTCAAGAGTCGAGTTGGAGGTAAAAAGAGTGCACAGGAGATTGGCTTTCTTTTTTGCCCTATGGGCCAGGGTGTCATTCCTCATGTGCAACGGCGGCATGGACGGCTGGTTGAAGTTACCAAGAGCAGCTTTCGACAACGACCAGAACTTGCGTGTTCCGGTCGGGTAACTGGAAAGCGTCTCGCCAATTTTGACGACGTGCTTCGATTTCACACGGGCGATTTGCCGCTTAAAAAATCTAGAGGCACGGTTATATTTCCTCTTCAGAATTTTGCAGTTCGGATCCTTTGAGCCCAGCGCCGCCACCCAAGTTCGATACGCCTGTTTTTTGCAGTGAGATGCTGCTTTAACTGACGCATAGAACCAGGGCTGTGATCTGCCACCGATCGGTACTACAGAGCTTGGTATAAAAATATCCATGCCCTGCAGTATCACATCGGCTACCGCAACAGCGCAGGCACTAGGATCATCCGAAGGGAAACAAACCCTGCCCCAAGGGTAGGATGCAAAAAAGGAACGCATCCTATCCCAATCTGCTGACTTGTAGTGGCATACGCGGCGGGTCGCTGGTGGTCTGCGACGTTGGCGTCGGATAGGCACTACACTCCTGACCAGGCAATGGTCGGACGTTCCGAGAGGGGCGTCGACAAAGACCTGGTAACCATCGGGATGTGTAGTCAGCAGAAGATCAAATAAGGACGGCATGTGGCTATCCACATCCGGGAGCCGTGTTGGCGACTCGACTAATTGGGACAGACCATACGCCAATGCAAAATTATGCGCAGATCGCCCTGCGTAGTCTGTGGTACGTGATCCAAGCCATTCGGCATTGTGCCCGTTGAAATCACCCAAGACTACGATTTCAGCGGAGGGGATCTGTGCAAGCACGTCGTCAATTGCCGCTTGAACGCAGCCCATGAGATGATCGGTTTCTGCGTTACCACTATGGGACCTGTAGACACACGCATAGATGCGGATGCGATCCTCTAAATCTACGCGGACAGGTCCCATTGCCGAGACGGCGACAGCAGATATCCTCCCTAACGTACCCCGCCCGGATTTGTTTCCCTTCGGATGATCCTAGTGCCTGCGCCGTTGCAGTAGCCAATGTGATACTACAGGGCATGGATATTTTTATTCCAAACTCTGTATTACCCATCGGTGGCAGATCACAGCCCTGGTTCGATGCGTCAGTTAAAGCAGCATCTGACTGCATAAAACAGGCGTATCGAGCTTGGTTTGCGGCGCTGGGCACAAAGGATCCGAACTGAATAGTTCTTAAGAGGAAACACAACCGTGCCTCCAGATTTTTTAAGCGGCAAATCACCCGTGCAAAATCAAAACACGTCGTCAAAATCGGGGAGCAGCTTTCCAGTTACCCGACCGGAACACGCAAGTTCTGGTCGTTCTCGAAAGCTGCTCTTGGTAACTTCAGCCAGCCGTCCATGCGGCCATTCCACATGAGGAATGATACCCTGGCCCATACGGCAAAAGAGAAAGCCGATCTCTTGTGCACTCTTTTCGCCTCCAACTCGACTCTTGACGACAACGGAGAAACACCGCCGACCTTCCCGCGGTGTCAGAGCTCTATGCCTGAAGTACAGTTCAGACAGAAAACTGTTAGGCGAGCTCTGTTTTCGTTGGACGTCAGGAAGTCGAGCGGGCCGGATGGCATTTCTCCAATCGTGCTTAGAACGTGTGCCCCTGAGTTGACGCCGGTGCTAACGCGTTTATTCCGGCACTCTTATTCTAAAGGCGTAGTCCCTGACTCATGGAAGTCAGCCCTTGTCCATCCGATCCAAAAAAAAAGGAGACAGTTCGGATCCGGCAAATTACAGGCCTATTGCTATTACCTCCCTGCTCTCCAAAATCATTGAGAGCATAATAAGCCGTTAGCTCTTGGTATACCTAGAGGGTCACCAGTTGATCAACGACCGACAATACGGGTTTCGCCATGGTCGGTCGGCAGGTGATCCTCTGGTATACCTCACACATACATGGGCTGCGGCTATTGAAAGCAAGGGGGAAGGCCTGGCAGTTAGCCTGGATATAGCGAAGGCCTTTGATCGTGTATGGCACAAGGCGCTCCTCTCCAAACTTCCATCATTTGGGCTTCCCGAGAGCTTGTGCAAGTGGACCTCAAGCTTCCTCACTGGGCGCAGTATACAGGTCGTTGTCGACGGATATTGCTCGAACCCGAAGCCCGTGAATGCTGGAGTGCCCCAAGGCTGTGTGCTGTCTCCCACGCTGTTTCTTCTGCATATCAATGATATGTTGGACACCTCCAACATTCATTGCTATGCGGATGATAGCACTGGTGATGCCGTATACACGGGCCATGCAGGCCTCTCTCGGGAACTCGTCGACCAGTGAGGGGAGAAACTTGTGTCTTCTATCGAGTCCTCTCTTGAGAAGGTCGCGAAATGGGGAAAATTGAACCTTGTCCAATTTAAGAAGACTCAAGAAGCCCCCAGAAGACTCAAGTTTGCGCGTTTACCACTTAAAAAAACCCCATTTGTCGTATCACCGCTCTTCGACAACACTTCCCTCAAAGCCTCGCCTAGTATCGGAATACTGGGTCTCAAAATTTCGAGCGATTGCCAATTTCGTGGTCATCTGGAAGGCAAAGCCAAATTGGCTTCAAAGAAACTGGGCGTCATTAATAGAGCACGGCAATACTTCAAGCCGGCCCACATACTAGCGCTCTACAAAGCGCAGGTCCGGCCACACATGGAGTATTGCTGTCATCTCTGGTCTGGCGCACCCCAGTATCAGCTCGATCCATTTGACCGCGTGCAACGCAGAGCGGCTTGAATTGTCGGGGTCCCAGTGCTCTGTGAACGGCTGGATCACTTGGCGTTGCGTAGGGACGTCGCTTCATTGTGTGTCTTCTACCGCATTTATCACGGGGAGTGTTCCGAAGAGCTGTTTAACCTGATTCCTGCCGCCGAATTCCACCTTCGCACGACACGCCACAAGTTAGGATATCATCCATCTGGATGTGTGGCGGTCTTCCACAGTGCGGTTTTCAAGGAGCTTTCTTCCACGTACTACAAAGCTGTGGAATGAGCTTCCTTGTGCGGTGTTTCCGGGACGATACAACATGGGTACCTTAAAAAAAAGCGCGTACACCTTCCTTAAAGGTCGGCAACGCTCCTGTGATTCCTCTGGTGTTGCAAGAGATTGTGGGCGGCGGTGATCAATTAACAACAGGTGACCCGTACGCTCGTTTGTCCTCCTATTCCATAAAAAAAAGACCAAAATTATACAAATTAATAAAAGTCTTATTTTTCAAATTGAAAAATGTAATAATTTTATCTAATTAAATTATTGTCCTCGAAAAATCTACGAAATCTGGCCGTTTCAAGTGGGTCAAATACTTACCCAAATGAGTCGGTTACGAACAAACATACATACAGGTGAAGCTAATGAAAAACGTGTAAAAACATGGGGACAGTTATATAGAATTACTTATTAATGGTTTTAATTCATTAAACAAATCAAAATTATTTAAAGAAATGTACAATGAAATCAACTGAGAGAATCTTTATACTGTTTTTAAAATAATATTGAAGTACAGACATTACAATTAAGTGAAACACCTACAGAAAGAATAACGCAACATCTGCATAAATTCTGTTTGCCAACTCGTTAGTAACGTTTGTTTATTGTTAACAATTATAGAAATGACGTCACAAGCAGAGGTCGACGTTTTAATGCGTATTACAATGTTATTACCAGTGGGAGGCTCCTTTGCATAGGATGCCGGCTAGATAATGGGCACCACAACAGCGCCTATTTCTGCCGTGAATCAGTAATGTGTAAGCTTTACTGTGTTTCTTTCTGAAGGGCGCCGTAGTTAGTGAAATTACTGGGCAAATGAGACTTAACATCTTATGTCACAAGGTGACGAGCGCAGTTGTAGTGCCTCTCAGAATTTTTGCGGTTTTCCAAGAGTCCTCAGCGGCACTGCATTGTAATGAGCAGGGCGTATCAATAACCATCAGCTAAAAGTCCTGCTCGTGTCGTCCCTTATTTTCAAAAAAAAAATTAAGAAAATTCTAATTAATGTGAAAACTCATTTAGGCGCGTCGCTCACTTCAACTTGTGCGTATCAAATAACTGAATCGTCAGGCTCAGCTCTTTGTTTAAATGGAAGAGGAGGAAAAAACGAGCGTAAATTTTCTGACATTCGTTAATTTGTTCTTGGTTTTCGTTTTTCGTTTCAATTATTAGGATAGGCAAAGGGTTTGAGCCCATACCGCCATATTTGTTCATATTCAATAACAACGTCATATTTATGTGTGCTAATAATAATATAACCTTCAATTTCTTATTACTAATTACTTTATTAATGAGTGAAAATTTTAAAATGTGCGAATTGAATGAATGAAAGAACAATGAACTGAATTATAAATAGAATATATAATGAAAATAATAATCAGTCAAATAAAATGGCGGAATCCCAGGAACATTTTACTCTTTCATCATTTGTTTATTTTTATTTTAGGTAGAGAAAACTTTGCTCAAAAGATTAATTTATATGTCAGCTATTCCGAGAAAAAATACCAAAAACTCTCACAATGATCCTATTTCGTCGTTCGCAATACGTGAGTGCTTAGTTGGTAAGACGGCTTTATTTAATGTAATAAATTAATGCGTAAAGTTAATTATTATAAAGTTTTACTTCAATCGCGCGTAAAGATTACACGCACACACTTTTTTGTGACAAATTTTAATACTACCTACCAAAAATTGACGATCAATGTAACATTTAGAGAATTAAACATACAGTTTAATTAAATAGAAAAATAATTCAATACGAAAGTAACTTATTTGCTAAGCTTCTATGAATGAATTACAAATAATGACACGGTGACTAATATTCAAACAGTAATCCTGACAGAGTAACGCCCTAACTTGTCAACGGTTGAAGCGGAAGTACAGCCTAGCGATACTCTCTAAGGAAAAAGCGACAATTGACAGATGATGGCTATAATCTTGTTAAAAACGTAGATAGCCGATATCCACTTCATTTTACGGCCGTTTTCAATAACCTATCTATCCTTAGTTTAACTTACTATCTAGACAAGTCTATCCTTTTACGCTTACTTATATTTCAATAACGTATTGACAGATAGCATTGGACTATAACTATGGATAGATAAGATCTTGTCATTGAACGGTGACAACAATGTATCCGTAAGTTAATTTTAGATAGGTTTTATTTATTTATTTATTTTATTAGGAAGCCAACGTGCATACAACTATCTTAATCTAAAGATACATTTAAAAATTATTTTATAATGTTGTATACTCCACTTACAGGCTAACTCGACATGCTTAATAGTATTATATACATCCTTTGTTAAACTAAAACTTTTGAAAACAATTTTTGAAAAAAATTAACAAATTAAAGCCACAAGCAAATGGCTGATAAAAAATAACTATGTTCTTACTTAATAACCAAGAAAAACTAAAGAATAAAACAATAACTACGAACAACGACTAACCATCTTGCAGTACTTTCATAGTTTTTTTGACTTCTTTTTTAAAACATGGGGCAGAGTGCTGAAAAATATCTTTACCAGCTCTTTTAACCAAGTTGTTGTAGGTGACAACTATTCTACACAAAGGGGCGGATCTGCCTAGGTTTGATCTAGTTAATCTAGGTTATTGAAAACGGCCGTTAAGCAACTGTTCGCTTTCAAACTTAGCCGGATTATACTTTGCCATAGTATTTTAATTACTATTTCAAACTTATGTCAAATCACTGCACGTTTCATACTAACTTAAATTACAATTTTTACTTGGACAGTCCTGCGTCCCACCTCTTATTACGTAGTATTTACATACTCTTTGTGGAAGTGAGCCGACGGCCCGACGCAAGTGAGACATTATTTATTATAGATTTCTCCACAATCTCCTTTTTCCCATTCATTGGCATCAATCACTAATAACCGTTCAAATATAACTTATACCCTACTTATCGACCAAGTTTAATCGAGAAACAAACATCTTTCAACACTAACAATACAGTGAGAAACTTAGCACAACTTGAAGCGAATGATGCTTGTAAGTCTTCATGTATTACAAATTGTGTGGCAAACTTAATAATAACACCACGTTCTTGCAAACGTGATGCTCTAGTTCAGTTAAACGAGTCTGGTGCTGACGTCTTTCAAACCGACAACTTACTAAAGGCAGGCTAACAGGCGTGCTTCAATGTGACAGATTTTTTATTTTACTATAACGAAAGGAATCAGGCTATTGCATACAAATACGTAAAGAAGAATTGATACAATGTTATAAAACACCTGCAAACATTAACACTTAATATCGTCATGCTCCCTGAATTGCATTGCTTGCGGCGGCGTCTCCTTCCCTCAAATATATGCAAGAGGAACGATGGCTGGTCTATGCGTCAACTCGTGAACGAGTGCTGATTTTGGTGCCAAGTCGACCTGTTAAAAAATAATTGCATTGGTGATTGTGACAGTAATCATAACCATCATGTTCACGAGGCATCCTTACAGAAACAATGACTTCAATCTCTACGACACGTTTAAGTCATATAGAAATAAAGTTTTAGAAAAAATAACAACCATGGTTGATAATAGTTTGTATTAGGTTGTTAATGATAAGTCATTAACAACCTAATAATTAATTTATAAATTAACTTATTAATATATAATAATTAATTTATATAATATTAATAAGTTAATTCTTACTTTTTATAATTTCACACTTACCACATTATAATTATTTACATTGTATAGTTTCTAGAATTAAGATTTATTACTAAGTTACTTAATTTTTTCTTATTTAAAATGTTGAATGTACCTAATTACAATAACCAACCTAGAATAAGTATGTAATTGCAAATCTATTGTTAATGTTAAGTTGAGTTATTGTTGGTACATAAACAAATAAAAAAAGCTCTAATTTCATCCAATATACGATAATTTATATTTGTACAGTTTATTCTTTATTGCTTTTTATGAAATAATTTATATTATTTAAACACAACTCATATGTACCATCTTACAAAATAATTTGTTATGTATATTACAGCCATTGTAAAATACTCTATTAGATTATAAAGAGTGGGAATTGAGTATATTATGTGCTCTTCTCACGAGCTCAACTTGTTACGAAAATAATATGGTAAATTCAGTAATTTTAAAGAAATATTTGTATCTTCATCATAAGCCTTATTGAATAAAGTTTATTTTACTCTGAATATAGAAACACAAACAAAACAAAACAGTTGCCTGTACCACATTGATCGTTATATCAATTTTTATTAAGTATTACCAACGATATTATATCGCAAAATATATATATATATATATCACACTCTTAGACCAATGCGTAGGGAAATGAACAAAGTGTTACTTATATTATGAGTACATGACAAGTGTAGATTACACCCACGTTGATATAATTCAATTATTCAATTTTTTTATGGAATAGGAGGACAAACGAGCGTATGGCTCACCTGGTGTTAAGTGATCACCGCCGCCCACATTCTCTTGCAACACCAGAGGAATCAAAGGACCGTTGTCAACCTTTAAGGAAGGTGTACGTGCTTATTTTGAAGGTTCCCATGTTGTATCGTGCCGGAAACACCGCACAAGGAAGCTTATTCCACAGCTTTGTAGTACGTGAAAGACAGCTCCTAGAAAACCGCACTGTGGAGGACCGCCACACATCCAGATTGTGGGGATGAAATCCTAACTAGTGGCGTGTCGTGCGTAGGTGGAATTCGGCGGCAGGAATCAGGTTAAACAGCTCTTCGGAACATTCAACGTGATAAATGCAACTAATTCAACAACAAGATGGCATAGCATGGCGATAAAACAGTCTTGGCTTTCAGTTTGTTTTTGCATATAGTTAACCAAAAAAAATTTAATCTATTCTTCTCTGATCAGCTTGGCTTCGGGGGGACGTCGACGAAAATACTACCATTTGCGGTGAAACTCCTTTTTGCAATTTTATATATTACAGGCACTTTTCGGGAGTATTTCTATAAACACACGCAGAGGTGGATTCTAAAGGCATAATAAGTATTAATTATCTCACATAATTTTGTCAATTGGAGCATTGCCGTTTTGGAAGTAAATACTGCTTTGTTTTCCTATTTATGCACTCTTTAAAAGATACAGTTGTCCCATATGACTTCTAATGCTTTAAAATAATCTTTCAGCCAGGTTTTCCTACCGCATAGATATTCTACCATGGAGTTATAAGATTAAAGTTAATTTTGTAAACACAACCTTTAATTTATCCATATAAGATATGGCAAACGGGCAAGAGGCTTATATGATGGGAAGTGGAATAGCAACCCTTCATGGACATCTACAACACCAGGGATCAAGAGATGCGTTTGCTGGCTTTTATGTTGGGAGGGACCAGTACCGGGAAATACTTGTGTCTTCAATCGAGTTCCCTCTTGAGAAGGTGGCGGAATGGGGTAACTTGAACCTTGACCAATTTATCCCCCAGAAGACTCAAGTTTTGCGCAGTTACCACAAGAAAAAGAATCATTTTTTGCATCACCGCTCGAAGCTTGAAGGTTCCTAAGTCGTATCGGTTCGGGAAAACTATATCCGGTAATTGATTCCACAAATGTCTGTTCGAGGCGGAAAATTCCTGGCAAAACGCGTGGTTTTCGAACATCAGTTAATTTTTGTTTATTTATAGATAATATCTGAACAGCGGCTGGGGTATTATTTTATTTTTTTTTTTATTTTTTTTTACATTTTTTGGAAAACTTACAGCTAGGTTAAAAAATATAAGTTACATACATAATTACAGAAGGACAATTAAAAGTTTTCACAGATAGAAATCAATATATGATGTAAGAGTTAAGTGGACAACAAATACGAAAATTATATAAAATGATAAAGAGACAAAAATAAATTAAAAAAATAACTCAAATTTACAATTACACCTGATTGAAAAAGTTCTCGGTAAGGAGCTGTTTTACCTGCTTAATTGGAGTGGTGAACAAATCCAGGTCTAATATCTTAGACAAGTCGTTGAAAGACCGACCAGCCCGCAGTAGATAACTATTTTGTCTATAATTAGTTCTAGCTCCGGGAACATGCAGGCAGCATGGTCTCCGGAGTGAAGCAAACGGAACCTGAAGACCAATGCGCGCGAGCAGTTCAGGACAGTCGACCGAACCCCTCGCTATATTAATTAAGTAAATGAGATCGGCTATACGTCTCCTCTCTTCCAATGGCAGAATATGGAATTTTTGACAGCGCTGATTGTAGTTCGGAAGATATGCTTTTATTTTAAATTGAAGATGACGCAGAAACCGTTTTTGTAACGCTTCAATACGTCCATTGTATATATTGTAGACGGGGTTCCACACTTGTGAGGCGTATTCTAAGTGACTTCTAACATATGCACAGTATAATATTTTTATGGCTTTAATGGATTTAAATTCTGAAGACATACGTAAGATAAAACCTAAGGATTTCGATGCCTTACATATGATCGAGTTAATGTGATCGTCAAAAATTAATTTATTATCAAATACAATTCCTAGGTCGCGAATCGAGTGGACTCTTTTTAGAAACGAATATTTTAATCTATAATTGAATGTGATGGGAGTAGATTTTCTAGTATATGAAGTTATATAACATTTATTAACATTTAAATCTAATTTATTTTCTAAGCAATAATTTTCAAATCTATCGAGATCATCCTGAAGGTGTTGTGCACATTCAAGTGATCTGATAGGAGATAGTATCTTCATATCGTCAGCATATAATAATATTTTTGAATTAAGAAAGCATGAAGAAATATCGTTTATAAATATATTAAAAAGAAGGGGACCTAGAAGTGATCCTTGAGGAACTCCTGATGGGATCAGGATTGTTGACGATGCGTAGCCTTGTAGTACGACGGTCTGGCATCTGTTTTGTACATATGATGTAAACCATCTGAACAGATTACCACGTATACCAACAGACTGCAACTTACGCAGTAATAGTAAGTGGTCAATTCTATCGAAACATTTACTGTAATCCGTATATATGACATCAACTTGTGAAGGTTCTGACATATGGACAGCCAGATAGTCGCTACAAATAATAAGGTTTGAAACAGTGGATCGTCCTTTCAAGAAACCATGTTGCTCTGAGCTAAAAGTGTGTTTTAAGCAATCATATAATTGCTTATAAACAACTCTCTCTAAAATTTTGGCAAATAAGCATAATTTAGATATAGGTCTATAATTTGTAACTATATCTTTAGGGCCTTTTTTGTGTATCGGAGTAATGAAAGCCGTTTTCCAAATTTTAGGTACCACTCCCTCTGATAGAGAGCGTTTGAACAACAAGGTGAGGGGAATGACAAGACTCCTGGCACAATTTACAACAAACACTGCAGGGATGTTATCTGGGCCAGCAGATTCGGCTAGATTGAGCGATTTTAATAATTTATACAATTCCTGGGGCAAAATTTCAACATCATGAATATCTGCTGTAAAATTGTTATTTGCAATTTCATGTGAAGAGTAGTCATTATAATTATTATCTAGGAAATTGGAATAGAAGTAATCACTAAACATATTGCAAATGTCTTCCCCATGGTCTGAGGAGCGCTCCCCAAAGCGTAAAACCGCAGGCAATGAGCTATTGTGGTTTTTAGATTTTATGTATGACCAAAAAGCTCTTGGGTTTGTGCAGATATTTTTTTCTATACTGGAAATATAATCTGAGAACATGTTCTTTTCTAAGGCTTTACCACGTTCCCTGAGAGTTATAAAGGAATTGAAGTCTGATCTGTTACCGTACATCTTGTATTTAAAATGGAATTTGTATTTCTCTTTTAGAATTTTAATGAGTGGCTTTTTATACCAAGGAGGATATTTACGTGACGGGGTAATTATTTTTGAGGGTATATACTGATTTTTTAAGTCGTTTAAGATGCCATAGAAAAAGGTCACCGCTTGTTCAAGGGATCTATAGGAATGGGATAGTTCGAGATGCCAATCAATTACACTCAGCTTTGATATAATTGAGTCATAATCACCCGAATTATATAAATATTCTAGTCCTATAGCACGATCTAGTGGGTACCACAACGGCGCCTATTTCTGTCGTGAAGCAGTAATGTGTAAGAATAACTGTGTTTCGGTCTAAAGGGCGCCGTAGCTAGTGAAATTACTGGGCAAATGAGACTTATCATCTTATGTCTCAAGGTGACGAGCGCAATTGTAGTGTCACTCAGAATTATTGGGTCTTTCAAGAATCCTGAGCGGAACTGCATGGAACAGCGTATCAATTACCATCAGCTAAACGTCCTGTTCGTCTCGTCCTTTATTATGGTAAGTAAAAGTTGTAATTTGAAGTTTCCGATAGTTCGTTTGCCAAATGACCTTCAAATACCAACTACAACAAATCGTTGGGGATGTAACAGTAGTAGACTCGCAAATAATGTTAAATCAATACTGTAATAGCGAGGTGTAGTTAATTGAGATCATTACTCAAATCAGAAGCAATATCTGATGCTCGCTTCGGTAACTCAGCACCATTAGTATACCATTATATATTATACTGCTCAAGATTTCCTACGGTGAGCGATAACAAGATGAATGTATAATAATTAATCATAATTTTGGGCACTGACTAGTAATTTAATAAATTCATATAGTACATATAATATTCGTATAAATATAATAATATTAATGATATGTTGGACATCTCCAACATACATTGTTATGCAGACGACATTGTACGACTGGTGATGCCGTATACACGGGCCATGCAAGTCCCTCTCGGGAAATCGTCGACCAGTGCCGGAGAAACTTGTATCTGCTATCGAGTTGTCTCTTGAGAAGGTCGCGGAATGGGGTATATTGAATCTCTATGAATTCTCTGACTTAATACCCATATACGCTTAATTCAACCCCAAGAAGACGCAAGTTTGTGTGTTCACCGCTTAAAATGTCTTTGTCATATCCCCTCGATTAGAGATCACTCCTGTAACTGCCACAGGCTGTATCTGACACCTACTTGGTGTCGATATATCAAGCGATGTTCAGTTACGTGGTCACTTGGAAGAGAAGGCAAAACTGCCCTCTATATATATATACTTCACAATAAGCCACCGACTGCAGCTATATAAGGCGCAAATTCAGCATTACATGGAATACTGTTCTCACCTCTGGGCGGGTGCTCCCCAGTACCAGCTTCTTCCATTTGTCATCGACAATCAAGTCACCTGCAGTTGGCTTAATTTTTTGACGTTACATAGAGATGTGGGTTCTAGCATTTATCACGGAGAAAGCTCAGAGGAACTGTTCGAGTTGACTCCAGCAGCCGAATTCCACCACCGAACATTACATGCAAAGTACCAACAGCATCACCTTGAAGTCTGGCATTCCACAACCGCCTGTTTTCCTTTTCTTGCTTACAGATACTTTGTGAAATCAATTACCGGCTGCTGTTTACCGACTTAGGGACCTTCAAGAAAAGAGCATACTCCTCCCACCTGAAAGGCCGGCAATGCATGTCTTGACACCTGACGTTGCGAATGTCCATCTTGCCAGTTTTCCCCTTTTATGTATAAAAAAGCCATACCTAAGTATAAAAAGTGTGTAGGTAGTTATATAAATTCTACATCTTTATAAAAACTTCATATGAAACAAATAATCTCAATTAATACTTGAAGAAAAAACAAAAAACAAAAAACAGAAACAGCAGAAAAACTGCTTTTAAAGAAATAATGAAATTGTTTTTGTTACAAGCGATTTGTAAGGAAAAAATTACTTATAATGAGATGTCGACCGCAATATACTTGAGGCTTGTTCTTTATTTAAGAACATAATTATTGGTATGGTTGGTATGACGTAGGGCAAGAAATAATTAGGTAAATCTAAATACATATTGAATTTAAAAAACAATCCATATAATTATTACTATCGTGTTAAACAGTAAAAGAATAACGCTTTTGTTTTTTAATTTATATTAAATCACAGAATCCTTAAACTTGATTTTACGTTTTTTATTGAATTTATTGGATACGGTTACTAATTATGACAGTAATTTAAAAACGCTTTGAACTTTGAACACAATTCGTATTTGGTTTATTACAGCCATTGTAATGTACTCTATTAATTGAAAAGAAAGACCGTTGAGTTTCTTTTCTATTCGCCTCACGAGCTCTACTTTTTCCGAACATATTATTTTAGTATTCATATATATTAGGTATTCAGTAATTTAACCCGATGTTTCAAGACCTTTCCAGATCTCGTTTTCAGGGGGACAGTCAACAACTAAAATAAAAATGTTACTTTTACGTAAAAATCTAATGTAAAAACAGTTACAATTACACGCGTTTTAATCCTTTAAAAGTGTTTTATTTAAATGTGTAACACTCACGTTAGTTAAAGAAAATACAATATTTATAGTGACGATTCAATAGCGCTTAGTTTAAGCCGAATTGAAGAAAGTCTATTTGACTTTAACTTAGAATTCATAGTGAACATGTTGAAATGTGTATGACTACTTCCTTAAGTACAGACCTTGATAGGACTGACGTTTTCATTACTGTGGCCTTGTATACTAAGCTGTATCCCCGGGATAATAGATAATTAATTGAATAATAACATTTAATAATGAGTAAACTGAATACATAATAATTAATAACACCAAATACATAAAAAATATTAAAATAAAACTTTAATAATCTAATAGAATTAATTAATTACAAATAGTAAATATCATTAATAACGTTGTTGGCAGATAAGGTTCCAATGAAACTGGTAATATTACCTCTTTGTTTGGCTAAACTTACTCTCTGACAGAGGCACGAACCAGACGCCTGGTTATGTGTTTTAAAATAGCAGATGATTGAAAACATACAATACATTTAATATTTTAATTGACGAGGACAGTTCTCTTTGCAACAATACCAATCAGATCCATTTGTCCTTCATCTATTCAAGGGCTCTAGTTCCATTCCATACACTCAAACTAAAATGAACTGAATTGCAGAGTTAGTAAGAGATCAGGGTAATCAAACACTGTACGATGAATGTTTGTTAAACAACAATGATTGCTTTTGCTAAGCCTGCGCGTCGCTATCATAGACATGTGACACTAGATCAATCCTTATTTTGAAAATTGTTTTCAATCATGAGTTACATAAGCATTTGCATTTGAACATTCGATTTCATTTACAATCAAAAGATTAAGCGTTATATTTCATTCGAAACAAATATTGAACAAATTTTTGGCGGTGACTAGTTGCGAAAACGAAGGTTTTAGTTTCAGTAAAATTATAATCTTTTTTATAGAACATTCGGAGTAAACTAACCGGTACCGACTGCAAGTAAAGCCGTTTTAAACAAACACGGTCTTATAAATAAACTATGTATAGCTTGATATCTGAGAATAAATTGACTTTAACTATTGACACAATTCTTGTTGAATCAACATCCCACATGTTAGTTAACTAAACTGTTCTGTGTTAGTAACCTCGTGTGCTAGGTCTAGGTACTTCGACAATTTGTCCATCTCTTATTATTATTATTATTATTTATTGTCATTTTTTGGTAGTTGTATAAATATACAATTCATAACTCCTTGTATAGCTTCTGATAAGGCCAAGTTTTTGAGAGTAGTATGAGAGAAGATTAATTACAAGTTATTTACAGTTCTTTTTTAATTAGAGCATGGTAAGTACCACCAAGTCAATGGATATATAAATAAAAAAATCTCCAGAAAAATCTGATTGATTTGCGTTGGCGTTACTTTGCGGAAATCCATAATTATTAAAATGATTTGAGTTTTCTTTGGTGTTAATTCCGCGAATATTTGTGCACGAGACATTGTCTCGTGCCAGATTTTGGCGAGTCAACACGTCCTGAGTATGCCTCGTGTAGAGGCGAAACACGTGTCGAATTGTTTAAAGACAAATATTGGCGGAATTAACACTAAAGAAAACTCAAATCATTTTGTTTTTCTGCAATTTTCTTTTATTTTTGTTGTATTTTTTTTGTTATGGCAAACTATAATGCAGATAGTGTCCTGTAGGAAATCGGGAGGTACCTATAGACAACAGACGCACTAGTATCTGATTGGCTGATCAAATGCCAATAAGATGCCATCCTTTGCACAGGATGCCGACTAGCTTATGGGTACCACAACGGTGCCTATTTCTGCTGTGAAGCAGTAATGTGTAAACATTATTGTGTTTCGTTCTGAAGGACGCCGTAGCTAGTGAAATTACTGGGCAAATGAGAGTCAACATCTTATCTCTCAAGGAGACGAGCGCTATTGTAGTGCCGCTCAGAATTTTTGGGCTTTTCAAGACTCCTGAGTGACACTGCATTGTAATGGGCAGGGTGTATCAATTACCATCAGCTGAACGTCCTGCTCGTCTCGTCCCGTCCCGTATTATCATAAAAAAAATTGTGACTCTCTCGCCGGTTCACCTTGA
This sequence comes from Leptidea reali, assembly GCA_949711725.1. Lineage (NCBI taxonomy): Eukaryota > Metazoa > Arthropoda > Insecta > Lepidoptera > Pieridae > Leptidea > Leptidea reali. Next base: position 3,972,665 of record CATIXN010000005.1, on the reverse strand, counting down.
ATCAATCAATCACCGAGCATCACGATATTTGCATTGCATTAATAGTACCCTGGGCATCGAAGATTCATTCACCAAACGCCGAGCGAACACACAGTTTTCTAGCACCTACGCCAGGGAGTTCCAAGAGAATTAGCGGGGGCTTCCAGAGCAGTACAGGCTTTCCTCGGAACCTGCTGTCTATTGGTCCGCCATAACTTACTTTCATTTTTAATATATGTTATCCTATGCACACGCTAATACAATTGCTTTTATTCAATTCATAAATTTATTAAAACGGGCGCGAATATTGCCTACTCGCCAACCGCAACGCAAATTAAGCTTACAATATTCATAAAATATTCATTTGTTTCAAAATTAACCCACCTCGTATTGTAATGGAGTTTGCTTTGTTCTTAAACGCGACTTAGTCTCTAAAGTTCATAATTTATAAACCGCTCTGTATTTTAATAAATTATAACACTTATTAGTATTTTGTACCATAACTTTTTTATTTTTCATTTTTTTTTGGGTTTAGTCAAAGATTATTAACATATTTAACGAGCGACCGCTATTCCCTTGATAGTAGATGGCTAGTAAACTATTGCACATACCCACGCTGTAATTATTCTTAAGCACCTGGTCGGATTTTGTCCGGCCGCACCACCGGACGCGATATATTCTGCCGTACCGTACTATATTTAATGGTATGTCTCATTGTCAATCGCACAAAATTATTATTACTACCGTCCGGACCGTACTAAACACGACGGCGGGCCAATTGGTACGAGGCCTTCACCTACACCCACCGGACCGTCCTATGGTCCAGCCGTATCAAATTCGACCATTTATCGCGGACACGGCCGCTCTGTATCGTTCCGTACACAATCCATCAAAACATGGAAAAGATGATCGATTCTTGTGTCACTACAGTCTCTACAAATTTGTGCTAGCGATCTTTTCATCATAAATTTGTTGTTGGACGGAATGTGCACGGAACGAAATCTTAACAATGTCAGGCCTGTCTCTCTCCCTGTGTAGGTATCGAAATCGTAAGTACGTGCGGCGGCCTCTACAGAGTAGACCAGCCAGTAAGGATTTACGAGCGAGCATTGATGCACGCGCGAGCTTTGTTTGTAGGTTTAACAATGAAAGAATATTGAATTAAAATCTAAGCTACTTTTATAAGGTGACCTAAACTAGGTAGGTACCTACCGTTTTAGGTAAAGAAGACAGCCCTAACGTCGTCAGAAGAGGTAAGAGTAAAGCGATGTAAAGAGAGGCAACTTATAGTTGAATAAAGAGGTAGGTTTATAGCGCTGTGCGATCTGAATTACACCTTATTATATGGCCGCAAGAGTTCCTATTTCTTTAATGGATTTTGCGGAGTGAGTCTTCTGTACTTGTATATTACATACTCTGTGACAATGTTACGATATGCGTCCTTTTAACTTTGGATTCTGTAAACCATGGATATCGAGGGAGCTGACACCCTATTGTTTGACCCATATGCCTTTTTTCCGGGATCTTTCGTCAAAATATTCTTACCAATTTAGTATACATTCCTGTTTAAATTTTATCAAAATTTCATTTGGTAAGGGGACAAGGCTATATTCTACCGTCGCGTCGCTGGGGTGCATAAGCACCGTTGCCGTGTCTGCTTCCTCTTTGCCCGTAATCCCTATATGGGAGGGAACCCATTAAGTTATGAAAGTTTAATTTTGCATATGGATTCTGAAATATCATAGGCTATCGGGCATCCTTGAATGTTCGAGGTTAGCCTTGCCAAATGTAGAAGAGTAAGCTTACAGTCAGTTAAAATGACAAACTTATCACTATCAATTGACAATATAAGACAGGCATTCAGATATTGCAATCAGCTCAGTGTACATAATAACTTTTAAATAAAGAATAACTAACATTTATATGTGTATTAATTTACCTGTATACGTAACATTTTATATTCCAAAAACTTTGACCAAATATTCATTCATCATCATCAGCCGGAAGAAGTCCACTGTTGGACAAAGGCCTCCCCCAAAGATCTTCAAGATCTTCGGCCCTGCGCTGCCCTCATCCAACGTATTATCATAACGTATCTTGACCAGTTCGTCGGTCCATCTTGTGGGGCTTACCAACACTACGTCATCCGGTACGTGGTCGACATTCGAGGACTTTACTGCCCCAACGGCAATATTCATTCAATTTATATTATATATTTATTAAATATTCATTCGATAGGTTAGATTAGCAAATATTAGTGTATTACAAGTAAGTTAGTTTTATTACAAGCAGCATGTAATGTGAGAGTTATGTTGTGATCAATAAGTAATATGATATGCTAGATCGGATTACCTGGAGTTAGATGCCAAACTACATTGTATATGAAACACTATTACATATATTCATGTCCAAAAAATAAAATAATTCTAGGTCGCTCACTATATGAAATTTTACGATATTATATGATTTAAAAGAGTGGCAATGAGTTTCTTGCGACTTCTTCTCATTAAAGCTCAACCCTTTTCGTAGTGGCGGTAAATATAAAAATAAAAGAAAACTTTTGGTATTCATAAGTGTCATTTCCTTGACCTACATGAATATATTGATTTTGATTAGATTTTTATTTCGGAATTATTTGATTTGATTTATTCGTATAATGCATGTTATTATGTTATTTGGTTTAGCTTTTTGCAATTCTTCTACACGTAAACATCCACTGAGCCATATGGCTCACTCAGGGATGAGTGAGCGCCTCAATGCCTCAAAAAGGGATCGAAAGATTTCGTATCACGTTTTAATAATATATAGATATGCTATTAGTGATCGATTGAAATATCGTAGACTCATGAGGACTATAGAATAATACTCTATTAGTGGCATATAATATATACACAGTAACCCCACTGGCATTATTATTATGTTCATGAATATCGTTTTTTTTTGTATTACAACTCTTATAGTAAGTAGACGTGTAACAAGAATACGTTTGCAAGAGAAATTACAGAAACGTTGCCAGCCATTTAAAAAATTTACTATTTAATACTTAATATACATATTTGTATATTTATAATTTAAAAAAATCTCTTTATTTAAACATAAGCTGACACCCCGAATATTGTTCCGCCTTAGAGGCAAATGAGCAGATTTTGGATTTTATTAATTTAATTTTTTATAAGGACAATAAATGTAAGTAAATAAAAAAATCAAGTAGTTTAATGATTCTTTATTGGCAAATCAAGCATTTTGGTGCATGGGTTGCACTCCACAGTGAAGCACCTTGTGATAGACAAAATTTTTCGTTTTATTATCAGGCGCAAGAACAAATGACACAGATGGTTTTCCGACCCATGAACATACCACGTAAACAAGGGAAAAACATGTATTTTCTAGATTAAAACTTCAAGATTTGGATTGGAAGGATAATCATCAATTGCTCATAAAATCGTTTGTTGTCAGCTGAACTTTCTTCGCATAGCTCCATAGATTCGATGATATGAGGCAAGTGTTTATGAGCGTATGCTGTAGTTGATATTGGAATTACTGGTAGTATTGGGCAGAAATCGCCAGACAGTAAGCCATTGCACCTCCAAAACATCTTGAGTCATTGCGTAGATATTTGAATGTACGGTTAAGTACTTCCAATGCACGTTTATGCGCCATTGTACATTCATCCCAGATGATGATTTTCGATGCTGATAAAACTTCGGCCATTGCGTAGTGTTTTTCAATATTAAATGTTGGTTCTTCAACATTTTGAAGCAATCGCAACCTGAATGTTGGATCTCGCACAAATAGTGGCAAAATCTACTGACATGAGGAAAGACTTAAGAGGAAATATAAACTTTATTAATGTATCATAAACTTCATTTTGTTGGGGATTCAAGAAAGGTACATTCGTTTGAACTACATCTAATTTTTGGTTATCATATTCACATTCCCGTTCCAATTCTCGATTAAATACGTCAATCCTTTCACGATTTGGCGCTGGCATTCCTAGCCTGACTAATAAACTTCCACACACACAATATTCATTCCTTTATTACTAATTGCATCACGTAAATGAATATACTCCTCAATTTGGCTTGGTCTCATCATCATCATCAGCCGGAAGACTGATCCACTGCTGGACAAAGGCCTCCCCCAATGGTTTCCATCGGTCCAGCGCTGCCCTCATTTCACTTATTCGGGCGACTTTGACCAGATCGTCGGTCCATCTTGTTGCCTACCAACACTACGTCTTCCGGTACGTGGTCGGCATTCGAGGACTTTACTGTCCGCCGTCCGTCGAACTATGTGCCCTGCCCACTGCCACTTTAGATTCGTATAAATTCGTATATCACTTTGAGGTGTAACAGTATTTACATAAAATACTTTTTAACGGATTAAAACGCGTGTATTTGTAACTGCATTTATAAATTTTGTTTTTTATCTTTTCAGGGGAAATGTCCCCCTAAAACGTGATCTCCAAAGGTTCCTAAAACGAAACGTTGGGCTGAATAAAATAAAAATATAAAGTGTAACTTTTACGAAAAAACTTAATGTATTAAATAATGTTGCAATTACACGCGTTTTAATCCCTTAAAAGTATTTCATTTAAACGTGTAGCAACGCGTTATTTAAATAATATTCTTTGTAGCAGTATTTTAATAATAATGAATTAAATCATCCTCCAGCTTGTTCAGGGTTAAAAAGCATATTTCATTTAATACGTAATGCTAGTTTGAGAGAATTATAAAGTGTTAATCCTTTTAGAGTGTTCTTTTTTATTTCTTCTCATTTGAGGGATTTTCTTCCAGATTTAAATAGCTTCTCTGAAAGATTAACATATTAAATAATTCTGTCCAATAAATTGTCTAAACGTCCAACTTTTCATATAGTTTTAGTTTCGAGATATTAAAATATTTTATTAATGCTACTCACTCAGATTTTCGTTTTTAATCTGTTAAGCGACATTTGAGCGAATGAAGCACTTACCAACACGAACGATATTAAATCTTTTCCAGTAAAGTTAAGTTTGCTGTTTAGGTTATAAACACAATAAAATACTAAATATTATTTCGTTATAACATGTGAGAAAGACTCCAAAAGTTGATGAGTTTTAATCAGGATAATAATATTATTATTTATTTAATAGAGAGAAATCATGACTAATACACAGAAGTATTCCGTGAAATTACGTTTCGCGCAGATTATAGACCTAAAACATAAAGATTGTGTCCGAAATAAAATAAATGAAATACGTCATGTCTTTAAAAGCAAAGAAACAAGTCGGAATTGCACACGAAAGCTATCCGTATCATTAAAATTGCATAATTTAAATGTAAATTAGAAAATAAATTTTTTTTTCAGCAAGGCCTCTATTTTTTTATCAGTATGAACAATACACTCACTTCTATCAAACAATGATACACATATATTTTGAAACAATGTCCTCGACCGCGTCTGTCTGCTTGTTCGCGATAAACTCGAAAACTACTGTACGGATTTTCATGCTTCTTTCACCAATGGATTGCATGGAGGGCTTAGGAAGAGGAAGGTTTTAGTATATAATTTGTTACGTTTTTGTATACATATCAAGGATATTTGACGAAGTTGTAGGTGTCGCCAAAAAATAAGCCGTCTGGGAGCTTTCAACGAAAACCCTTTGAGTTGTAACAAAATAATGTATGGTGGAATAATGTATATTATATAGGTCTACAAAAAAAGTCTGTGATGGTATATGTCTATCTCTAAAGGATATATTCTATATTCATTTTGATAATTAAAAACTTGCAATTATAAAGCGGTAATGTAAAAGCTATTTACACAAATACGACATTAATCCTTATTATTTTATTACTTCATATTATTATGAAATAATTCAAACATACGTAGTTATGTTATACATTTCCGATGGCATTAGACTACATTATTTCCAAATACTTACATCTTTTTTTTCTATTAATAGAACAGCGCCTGTCGGGTCAGCTAGCTTTCCTAAATCGGCAAGTGCCCCACCGCACTAGATTTTTCAAATACACGAAAGTGAAAAGTGCCGTACGGCACACTATTCCCTCACCAAGTTCTGACCATTATTTTGTTTATAAGATGGTTTATTTTGCATGGTTTTATAGCTTGTTTCAATTAAGCAATCTAATAATACACGTAAAACAATATGCGTTGACAGAACGCTGCGCAAAATAACGCCAGAGTGTACCGTGGCGCGGGAGCACTTGCCGATTTCGGAAGGCTAGTAAACAATAAGACATCGACGAGACGGTCACTCCCCTTCCCAAGGACTTGTCAACCTTTCGGTTAGAAAGATCTACATCCCATTTGCGCCAAGCCACTACGAGTCCGACACCAATGGAGGGGCACTGATACCCAGTGAGCTCCCCTCCCCCATAGCCCCCGTGTCGGTAAAGCTACCTCCACCACGTTTGACGGGTAACCGCCGAGGAACCTTTCGGAACCATTTACTTCAGGTCAATTGAAGGCCACCGCGCCCGTTGCTCGGATAACCGAGATGAGGTGGCTACTTGGCAAACTTTTTTGGGTGAGCACCCTGAAGTACAGCTGAACACCCTATACCGACTGTCCACTAACAGACGTGACAACATACATCGCGCCTGTTTCCAACTTTCCCTCAAGGTACTAGAAGATAGGGACAGTGGAAAATTATGGACAAGTCACAAAGATGACACGTTTCGAGAGTGAGGTAGAAGAAGTAGAGAAGAGTTAATGGACAAGAAGTGCCATCTACAAATACTTATCGATATTTTGGTAGGGGGTGATCACCTACCACCAAGTCGGACGTTATACCGTTGAACCCTGACAGAAAAAGTAACTTGGTAATGAAAATAAGCATTCCTTATATTACATTCTATTGTCCTTTTCATAAGATGACAAAGCGACCGGTATTTACATTTCTATAGAGAATTATTTTCAACGAGTTAAATAGAAAATTTGCATTTTATAAAACAAGAATAACCTAACTCTTGTCTTTTGTCTCTACACCTCGTTATTCTGACATTGTAAAGATTCATTTATCAAGTTTCTTTTGAAGATAAATAATTTAAATAACCTTGTGTATCAATTTATTACATATACATTGGTATGGTGCAATGGTGTATGGTGTATTAAGAGACACAACCGAATAATTTTTATTTTTAATTAACACACATAATTAATAGTAAAGAATCCGAAAAGGAAGCAAACTTCATTGTTATATAAATGTATTTATGTATAGAACGTCATTAATTTCATATTAAATTTATTGTGTTAACAAATGTTTAACGAGAGGGTGCTGTGAAATAATTTATAAATAAAAAAAGGTTTTATTAAACATTATACTAATTCTTTGATTAGATACCAATAAAAAGCATCAAGTTTATATAGAAAATGGAAACGTTCGGTTGTCTATTACTGTCCGTTATAACTATTGAGTCGGCAGCTAGAAATAGATATGATAATATTAGTAATTGTTCACATGTGCTAAATAAGTTAACCTTATATTAAAGACGGTTGTGTCTGCGATAAATGTGATTTAATTTCTCGATGAATCCGGATTGTAAATTATCTGCTTGTAGCGGCGACATGGGGCGGGTCATTCCCTAAATATGGTCGAAGGAGGCGATGGCTGGTCCATGCGTCATGCTCGTGAACGGGCGCTACTTGCGGTAGCTGGATAATCCTCTCACCGGGAAATCTGCTTCATGTTTATTATTATTTTCTTAAATAACTTTATATATTTTTTAAATATAATAGCCAATAAATTGCTCGCATAATGCCTTTATTTTATTTACGGTATGTGTGGATTGATACATCTACTGTATTTTACTTTAAGTATATACTCAATAACTATAACTATGTTTATACTTATTAAATTACATTTTTTTGACTTACTCGTGTCAAGCATTTAGTAATTTACGTTTGAGTATTTTTGTTGCATCACTTTGCTTAAATGTATTGTATTTGAAATGATTTGTAAATTTAATTGAAAATAAGAATGTTTTGAAAAGAGCAACCTTAGAGTTTCTTGCTCGTTCTTCTCTAAGGAAATCTGCCTTCCGAATGAGCTGTATGAGAAAATGACCTATTTCAAGTGTAATGCAATTTACCTACGAAATAAAATAATTTTGATTTGATTTGATAATTTGTCTGTTTGATCCGTTAACTAATCAACCGATTATCATGAAGGTACATGTTGTCAGGGGTACCAAAAAAAGATTTATGATTTTACCCTGCGAAGGAGGGCAATCCAAATTTTTGTCAAAAAAATTTTTAAGCCTAAATGAATCACGGTTAAGGCAAATGAGAAAGAAAGCTATGGCAAACAAGAGAGAATGAGTTATGTGTAGTAGTGAGGAGAATGAAACAGAGAGGGACATCTTTATCTTGCTGTCGTTTCCCATCACTATATGTATGCGGATAAAAGCACCAGAAGATAGTCTTTTTTTTATATGAGAGGGAGCAAACGGGCAAGAGGGCATGGACATCCGCAACAACAGGTATGTCAAGAAATGCGTTGCCGGCCTTTAAGGTTAAGGGAGTATGCTTTTTCCTTGAAGGTCGTATCTGTTCGGGAAGAGCGCCGCCGGTAGTTGATTCCACAAAGTGGCTGTGAAAGGCAAGTAATTTCGAACAAAACGGGCGGGTGTGGAATGCCAGACGTCTACGTGATGCGGATGGTACTTTGCACGTAATGTCCGGTGGTGGAATTCGGCCGCTGGAATCAACCCGAACAGCTCCTCTGAGCACTCCCCGTGATAAATGCGGTAGAAGATGCAGAGAGAACCCACATCTCTACGCAATGCTAAAGAATCAAGCCAGAGATGACTTGATTGTCGATGATTCGAGCCGCTCTTCATTGTATGCGGTCAAATGGAAGAAGCTGGTACTGGGGAGCCCCCGCCCAGAGGTGAGAACAGGCCACAGAACAACCATGTGAGGCCGAATTTGCAGGCGGTGGCTTTTAGTGAAGTACTGTCTTGCCTTACTGAGTACACCAAGCCTTTTTGGGGGCCAGTTTGGCCTTCTCTTCCAAGTGACCACGGAACTGAACGTCGCTCGATATATCGACGCGAAGTATGTCAATACAGGCTGTGGCAGTTAGAGGAGTGATCTCGAATCGAGGGGATACGACAAAGGGAGACTTTTTAGTGGTAAACGCACAAACTTGTGTCTTCTTGGGGTTGAATTGGACTAAATTTTGTCGGCCCCATTGACTTTGTAAAGCATAGTCTCGATTTCAGACACAAGTTTGTTCCGGTTCTCGTCGTAGCTATCCCGGGACATGTTGGCACGGCCGGTGTAGGAAGCATACCCTGTGCTGTCTGCATAGCAATGAGTATTGCTGATTTGCAGCATATCATTGATATGCAGAAGAGACAGCACAGGGGATGATGCATTGAAGTACTGTACGCAGCCTTGCGGGACACCTGCGTTTATGGGTTTTAAGTCGGAGCATGCACCGTTGATAATAAAAAGCTAGTGACCCATTTGCACAACTTCTCGGGAAGCCCATAGGATGGCAGTTTCGCTATAAGCGCTTTATGCCACACCCGATCGTAGGCCTACGCTATGTCCAAACTCACCGCCAACGCCTCTCCCTTCGACTCAACCGCTTGCGCCCATTTATGGGTGAGGTATGCAAGAAGATCACCAGCTGAGCGACCCTGACGGAAACCGTACTGACAGTCGCTGATCGGCTGGTGCCCCTCTAGGTATCCCAAGAGCTGGCGGTTTCGGGACTACGCCTGATGAGTAGGAGAGCCGGAAAAGACGGGTAAGTTTGCCAGTTCCGGAGCACATGTCCGCAGCACTATCGGGGAAATGCCATCGGGCCCGCTTGATTTGTAAATGTTCAAGGTGAGAAGCGCCTTAAGCACGGCGCCATTCCGGATTTTTACCTCCGGCGTGTATGCGAGTGCATTGCGGAATATGCGGTGGTGGTGCACCTTGGTCATCCAGAGTCGAGTTAGACGCGAAGAGGGAGTCCAGGAGATCAGCTTTCTCTTTCGCGTCATGGCCCAGCCAGTCATCATCCCTGTGCAGTGGCGGAATGGCTGGCTGGCAGAAGTTTTCTTGGACAGCCTTGGCGAGCGACCAGAACGTGGGAAGGCGTGCAAGTTTCTCGCCAATTCTGCCAATGTGCTTCGACTTCGCGTCAGCAATAACTCTTATGAAGGACCTGGAGGCATGATTGAAGTGTTTTTAAGTTCGCTGGAATTCACATCCTTAAATACCACCACATTGACCCAAGCCTGATTGCACTCCTGCTTTCGGCTAGAGGCCATTTTGCAGGAGCGGTCAAACCATGGTTGGGACCTGCCACCGATAGGCACAAAGGAGGATAGAATGAAGAGTTCCATACCTTGCAATACCACATCAGCAACAGCGTCAGCAGCGGCATCTGGAACACCCAGCGAAAAAAAAATCTGCCTCCACGGGTAGGATGCAAAAAAGCACCGCATCTCGTCCCACTTTGCTGACCTATAGTGCCACACGCGGCGACAGCCTTAGAAGCGGGGCCGCGTTAGGCGCGTGATCGGCACGGTGTCCGACGATCCCAGAGGAGGGTCAACGGAAACTAGGTAGCCGTCCGGATGTGAGGTCAACAGAAGATCCAACAGTGAAGGTGTATGATCTTCCACATCTGGGATTCGCGTTGGCGCAATAACCAGTTGTCAGCGTCAGACCATATGCTAAGGCGAAGTTGTGAACAGATCTCCCTGCATGATTGGTGGTACGTGAGCCTAGCCATTCGACTTGGTGGGTGTTAAAATCGCAAAGAAACACGATCTCTGTAGTGGGGATCTTTCAACACGGAATCTGTAGCCTTTTGTATGTGTTCGAGGAGCCGGTCAATCTCTGCGTTACCTCTATGGGACCTATACAGATTCGCAGATGGTCATCCCAGTCTACACGCAGCCAGATGAGGGATAGGTCCTGTCCTTCAAGAAAACTCAGGAGTCGAGAACAGACATCCTCCCTGACGTAAACGTACACGCCAGCCCGTGGTATAAAGGAGTGTTCCAAATTATACCCCGGGTATGAAAGGTAAGATGAATCTGGAGCCTGGGAGGATATCTGTGTCTCGGTTAAAAAAAGCAGGGCGGGCTTCGCCGTCTCCAGGTGAAAGTGGGCGGCATTTAAATTTGAGCGAAGCCCCCTGATGTTGCAAAAGTCCACAGCGAGTGTGGAGGAGGGTGGTTTGAGCCTTCTCCTCTGTGTGCCCCGAGTCAGCGCAGATTTGCCCCCTCCAGAATACGCGGGGCGGCCTGAGCAACCACTATTAGGTACAGGCCCTAATTGTGGACGCCAAGGGACGGATTCTCCAGGACTGCATAGCCTGGTACCGTCCTGGAGTAGTCTATTTTTAGTCTGTGCTGCCATTTGTATTTGGGAGGGGGGGTGTAGGCCTCCGGATACCCCACTCACTGGACGAAATACAGCGGCATAGCCGCTATTTCACGCCGGTTTCGAGTGGGGGAGTGGTATTTCTCTGGGCGTGCCGGCCCAATTCGGTTGTGTCCGTGAGGACCCAACATGGCACTACCACTCCTACAAAACTTTACACTTTAATAAATTATAATCACTACTAACACAACCAGACAACTCACTTGTAATATTATGTTCCTTACAAACCTATTGAATGAAGGATCTAATACTGTTATAATCTAATCTTAAATCTTAAAAATAATCTTTCATCAAACGTTAATTGAGACCGTTTTTGCATTTACTTGTAAAGCATAATATAAGTATGTTTCTTATTATGTTTTATAGTTTTTATTGTAGGGAATTTATTTTATATTTATAATCTTTATAAAGGATTTGTGCCAATTACTTGTTTAATTTAAAATATGAATTTCAACCAGAAATCTTCACGGATTCTTAATAAAAACGTTTGCTAGATAGATCGAAGGCAAATTATCCTACTATAGGTTTATCTATAAATAAGTGGTCATAAAGTTTTTCCAAACTTCTGAAAAGATATAAGATGAACAGAAACTTAAAAAAGCAAAAGAACTGGCCAATTGGACAGAAAAGTAAAACTTTAAAACATTACAAAATTTTTCAAAAATAAAAAAATTATTTTACTAGATAACGTCCCGTCCATAAGAAGTGTAACAATAATACCAGTTTCACAATAAATAATCTAATTGTGACATTGAAGTAGATTGCAGATGTTAATAAAACAATAACAAACCAGAAAGGTACTCTCTAATATACGAGTTCACGTAGACACGTCACTCACTGTCAAGCCGGATAGTTTACTGCTGGATATACCGTATTATTTCCTTAAATCATTTCGTATGCAAATCCCATAATATTGCAAAGTAACCGTCCGCGACTTAGCGGATACAATGCTGTTACAATACCGTATAGCTGCGTACACTCGAGCCTTGGCACACATCTAAATACTAAAGGTATTTCCATACAGGGTATTATTATAGCTTGCGTCAAAAAAGCGTTGATTTTAGGATAACCTTAAAAAATTGACAAATACTGAAACAAACAAATTAAAAACGTTTCGCTTTCTATTCACTTAGTAGTTTGAGGCCACCCTCCTGGCCTCAAACTAATACTAAACGAGTAATAAACGTTCTACAATCTTAACATTAAATGGCAAATCCAAGCATCAAGATTCGTTTTTAAATACCATTAATGACCCACAATGCTTCTATATATTATAATCAAGTAAGTAGGTACTTGACATTCTTATACGAAAAAACTACCAAAACCCTGATGTAGTTTTTTGTGAGATTCGTAAAAAGTGTGCTCTGAGATCTTATGTCTATAATTGTGATATCTTAAATCTTACATTACCATGTTAAGAGCATAAAAGACAGACAGCTTATAGTAGACACTATACCATCAGACATGAAACTAGTAAAGAATTTATGAAGCATTACAGTAATCTTACTAGAGAAGCCCGGGTATGGTCTGAAGAATGCGCACGAATAATTTTAATATTATTATCGTTTTTTGTTACTTAAATTAATAATGTAAATATTTTTAAAGTGAAACTTTTATTACTTCGTCTCAAACTTTTTCGTCTGTGTGTTGCATGTCGCGTGACGGTCGGGCGGCGCCTACAGTTTGCAGCAGCTGACCGTGTAGTGTATAGACTATTACTCATTTGTGCCAGCGCTACACGCTATTTTGTTTGTTTATTGATTAAAACATATTATATTATATATAATTTCGATACACATGCTTATATTAGTAATTATGTGGAAAGAAGTTTCACTTTCATCGTGGTTTCATAAAACCACACAATTGCTTTTTTCACGTCTAAGACAAGAATGACTTAATATAAAATAATTACATATTTAATATAATAAATATTTGCTTTAAATATACAAATTTAATTCACTTTCCACCACTTATGTGAATATGCCTTAACATTTTACTTTATAGGTGGCTTCAATGTGCTTCCAACCTTATACTGCATATTGGTATCACATTTTGCTAAGCAAATATACTCTGAGACAGTTTATGAGCTCGTGAATCCTTTGTTTTATGGAATGTGATTTTAAAATAGACGTTATTGGGCTTCTGTGTAAAATGTGCTTTATGTTATTTTGTGGTACAGGTATTTTTGATACAGTATGGGTATATTTTATTTCCATGAACGTCACAGAAAATAATAAAAATATCCGTATACCAACTTACATCTTATTTATATATTTAAGAGGAGATGAAAAGCAGTAACAAAATAATTAACATTAATATAATATCGTCTATTTTCATGCAACAAGTAATACCTAGTTCTAGATTCAATATGCTGTTAAATGGTGTTGTTTTACATTAAAAATGGTTAGTAAATCTTTTTTTAGTAAATATTAATGACACAGAAATGAAAATTAATAATAATGCAGTATTTTTAGGTATAACATTAGATTCCAAACTTCAGTGGGGGCCTCACTTACACAATTTAAGTAGTAAATTGAGTTCAGCAGCATTTGCTGTAAAAAGGATACGGGAACTTACTGACATAGATATAGCAAGAATTGTCTATTTTAGATATTTTCATAGCGTTATGTCGTATGGAATTATACTATGGGGTAGTGCAGCGGAAGTCAATAATATCTTCATACTTCAAAAAAGAGCTGTACGTGAAATATACCAAATGAGCCCACGAGAATCTTTAAGGGAAAAATTTAAAGATATTCATATTATGACCATGTACGGTTAATATATTTATAGCAATCTCCTGCACGTACATAAACATTATAATTTATACAGTAAAGCGACAAAAATAATTTGAACACTAGAAATAACAGCTATAAGCTTATAGTACCCCCAACTAGGCTCTGTAAAATAAACAATTCTTTTGCATGCGATAGCATTAAATTTTACAATAAATAACCAAAAAGTGTATCTGAATTATCAATAAATAAATTTAAATCTTTTATTAAACGCAGACTTATGTCGAAGGATATTACAGTATTGAATATTATGTAAACGATATTACAATATGGAATTAAATAGTATTATAGTTGTTTTTTATGGATTATATGGTTCAGCCTTGTGTTGTTTCACTGGTTTGCATTGTTTTGAAAATATGTTTAAACTTATATGTAATTAATATGTATGTAACTGAATTGTATTTTTTGTGATTGACGTTGACGAGCAGTCTTTTGATTTTATGTCAATAAAATATTTTGACTTTGACTTTTTTTTTTATATAAGACGGTGGCAAACGGGCAAGAGGCTCACGGGATTCGACAACCGCCCATGGACATTTGCAACAACAGGAATCAATAGATGCGTTGTTATGGTTTGATCTTTTCTTGAAGGTTCCTAAGTCTTTCTGGATAACAGCAGCCGGTAATTGATCCCACAAAGAGGCTGTGTGAATCAAGAAATTTCTTTCAAAACACGTGTTTGTGTAGTGCCAGACGTCAACGTGATGATGGTGGTATTTGACATTTTGACGAATTGCCTGGTGATGGAATTCGGCCGCTGGTTTGAAACCGAAGAGTTCCTCTGAGCACTCCGTGTGATATATTCGATGATGAAGATGCAGAGAGAATTCACATCTCTACGCATTGCCAATGAATCAAGCGGATGAGAGATGATTGTCGATAATTCGCGCCGCTCTTCGTTGTATGCGGTCAAATGAAAGAAAGTGGTACTGGGAGGCGCCCGCCCAGAGGTGAGAACAGTATTCCATTTGAGGTCGAATCAGTTCCATACTCAGTATGGCTCGCCTTACTGAGTACGGAACTAATCACCGCTCGATATATCGATGCCAAGTATGCCGATACAGGCTGTGCAGTTAGAGGAGTGATCTCGATTCGAGGGGATACGACGAAGGGAGACTTTTTAGTGGTGAACGCACAAACTTGCTAGACTGGTCTTCTTTTAATGTTACCTATGGCTTATTAATTCGATTTCCAGGAGGAAACTTTGTGTATTTAAAGAAACAATTATTAAAGAAAGTTATTTGAGGATCGCCGCTAAGGTTTGTAAGAGAATCCATTTTATCAACACTATATTTCAATAGGTATAAAATATTTCCTTGAGAAGGAAAGAACAATTACAGCATGAGAAGCCTTAGCTAATATTGAATTTCCAATTAAGATCCCCTATCGAGACATCTTTATAGAACACACTGGAGAGCTTTTCACCAGCCATGTTGTATAATTAAAATTATTTAAGCTACGAGCTTCTAGTGAAATTATTTTTATAAATATTATAAATTAAAAGCTGGTGTTTAAAAACAATATAGGCTTCAATATATGATTGCAATATATTGATCAGTTCGCCTAACCTGCGCTTTTCGCTCTTGATTTACTTTGATTACATATCTTGATTTTATTTATGAAGTATATAGTCCCTATATAAGCCATACTTTAACGAATGTTGCAAAGAAATTAAGACAGCTTATAAAAAAAGGAGAAAATAAATATAATTTAATTAATTAATCGTTAGTTACAATACAATTACCTGAAAATTACGAACTTGCAGTTACTTGATAAAATAACAAAAACAGGCAAAATACCTGATAAATGATTTCCTTCGCCCAATCTATCGTGCAACACAAGAGGAATTCAAGATCGTAGCCCCAATAACATATTGTTAAATAGAACGAAAACTTAATATATAAAATTTACTATATCAAATTTAAAACACGTAGATGCAAGTATATTTTTAAATGGAGACGTGAAAAAACCAGCGGTATCTGCTATTTTTCTCGCTTAATTCTGTTGTTTGTATAGATTTTTATCTGCAGCATACGCGGTTATAAATATTAGACCTTTAATTGGCATAGATACGGCGTGACTAGTAACATATCCAAGCCTGACAGTAAAGTTTCATTCAATACCTACAAAGTAAAATACGCTTGTATAAAAGCTTAAAGAAATCTCACTCACAAATTGTATTAAATAAACATAATATTTGCGAAACTGAAGTGGCAGTGGGCAGGGCACATAGTTCGACAGACAGATGGCTGGTGGGGCAGAATAGTCCTCGAATGGCGACCATTTACAAGAAGACGCAGTGTAGGTAGTCCCCACAAGATGGACCGACGATCTGGTCAAGATTGCAGGAATAGGGTGGATGAGGGCAGCGCAGGACCAATCGTCGGGGAGATTTTTGGGGGAGGCCTTAGTCCAGCAGTGGACGTCTTCCGGCTGACGATTGATATGACTTTCTTAATAATAACATACCTACTAGTGAATGCCCTCAGGCCATCTATTTAAAAAAAATATTATAACGAAATTTTTTTATTTAAAAAAGAAGCCCGCTTATTATTTTGCACCCTATCTTCGCAGGTCTGAGGGATATAATAGGGGTTAAAGTATGAAATTGCCGTTTTATTGTAGTAGGTACTTCGAATTCACATAGAACCAATTCATGGTTTGAGATTTTTCAGTGAAACTTTTTCACATGGTACCTATGTATTTTCTTATTTAAAAAAATGTCCAACATTTGATTCGATTCTTCCAACGCACCGTGTGGCTTAAACGCTTTCGTGATGGAAACTTTGATTTGAAGAAAGAACCACTTGGAACACCACCCACACAGGTGAATAACAATGAATTGAAAGAGATGGTGGAAGCCGATCCTAGCCAAACTACCCAGGAATTAGCAGCATGGTTTACCGTTACCTTTCCGATAATACTCGTATTGACTCATTTGCGTCAAATAAATAAAATAAAAAAGTATACCTCATGATTTGACTGATCTGCATAAAGAAGCGTGTGTTAAAGCTTGTGTTGCCTTGTTGAATCGATAAAGAAATTAAGGAATAGTTGATTCTTTACAATAACCGTAAGTGAAAAATGCAAAAGTTTTCTTCTCAGGAGGCAGTACAAAATGCTTTCACCCAGTTTGTCGAATCTAGATCACCACAGCTCTATTGCATAGGTATAAATGACCTACCTACTGAATGGCAGCAATATATAGACAATAATGGTAATATTTTGATCAAATAAATATGATATATAAAAAAAACCGACGGTACAAATCGAAAGTTTCATACTTTAGCCCCTAATATTTTCGAATAGGTGTTAGTTTTTGACGTTCAGTAAGTGATCTAAAAATCCTAATTTGAGTAAATAGTTTCCATCCAATAAACTTATGCTCGTTAATGTAATACGACTTATGTTATTATTTCACGTACAAAGAGCATTAAAGCAATTAGTAAGCTTACGGTTTGTTTCTATTCTATCTTACAGAGAAAACATTTCTCGCTGTTAGTATTAATTAAATTTAATTTCAACCTTATAACTTATTGTGAAACAGACTCGGGTAAAAAATATATTGTTGTCTGAATCTATTTACTATTTGGACAATAACAGTCCTCTTGGTTATTAAGAGTTTTGAATGAAGATACAATTTAATGTGCAGTTATATGATATACTATCTGAACCGGCAAACATTGTTTTGCCATAAAAATTATTTTAGAAATACACACTTCCTTGGACATTGCAATATTACTTTATTTTTCTAAAATAAAAGATATTTTATAAAGTAGCCTACGTAACTCCTTATTACATCACAATCCAATAAAAGTCCCGTCAAAATCGGTCCAGCCATTTCAGAGATTAGCCGGAACAAACAGACAGACAGACAGACAGACAAAAATTGTAAAAAATGTTATTTTGGTGTATGTTCATGTACATGTAGTAAGAAACGGTTATTTCAATATTACAAACAGACACTCCAATTTTTTTGTTAGATGTAAAGATTATGTTTTTAAGCAAGTCTGGAACGAATAATTGTGCGTTACCTGATGGTAAATGAACGAATTTTTATATAAGAGGACGATAAGAAAGCGGATCATATCATAATTAAATTATATAGGTCGAATTATCATCATTATACTATTATTGTACCACCACTTACACTTTTCGTACAACAGAGGAATCATACGAGCGGTACCTGCCTATAAGTTTGGTGTCGACCCTTTTTGTTAGTGTTACCATGTCATGTCGTCTTGGGGATAACGCGCTGAAGTTAATTGCAGATTTTTTACATAAGAGAAAAAATATGTTTGAAGAATTCAATAGTGACAACGCCAAACTACTGGATATAAGAATGATATGCTAGTTGACGGCGAGTCACATAGAGTCCTTCGCTTTATGTCTCAAGGTGACGAGCGCAATTGTGGTGCCGTTTAGAATTTTTGGATATTTCAAGAATCCTGAGCAGCACTGCATTGAAATGGGCAGGTCGTATCAATTAACATCAGCTGAACGTCCTGCTCGTCTCGTCCCTTATTTGCATAAAAAAGTCAAACAGATCCTGTGGGATATAATGGGATAGACTTGTACTGGATCCCTGAAAATTACCTGTACGGGACGTAACTGGGGTGCACCAGATCTGAGATAAGAGTCTTGCGCCTACGGAGCTTCATCTTTTGGCTATGAATACCTGCATGTACACGTAAGCAGTGTATTCAAAATAGGATTCAAAATCACTTATTGAACGTCAAACACTACCACCCATTCAAAAGAGACTGCCTCAGACCTCAAAAGAATGGGCGCAAGAAACCCAGCGGGCTTTTTTTTAAATATAAATATATGGATTACAATGTGATATCGTACAATAAATATTTATAATTAAGAGCCTGAGGGTGTTCGCTTTATTCCCAGTCCGTGGTGTCATTAAGAAAATCGTTTATGCTATAGTAACCTTTCCCACACAAATGTTTTTAACAATTCTTTTAAATTTCGTAACACATTTGTTTTGTACATTTTCTGGGATCATATACATCGCCCAACAAAAGACTTACTAACTCGACCCAACCGAATAGCAGGCATAACAAGTTTATGTTTGTTCCTCAATGTGCTTATGTACATACAGAACATTATGAAAAATGTATTGAGAAGCAACAGTCAAAATGTTTATTTCTTTAAATTTTTCTCTTAATGATTCTTTAGGACCTAGGTTATAAATCGCGCGAATAGCCCTCTTCTGCAGCACAAAGATGGTATTAATATCGGCCGCACTGCCCCATAACAATATACCATAGGACATAATACTATGAAAATAACTAAAGTATACTAGTCGCGCCGTATCTGTCAGTTAACCGTCTAATTTTCTTGACCGCATATGCTGCAGAACTAAGCCTATTCGCCAATCCTTCAATATGGGGGCCCCATTGCAATTTGGAATCCAGAGTAATGCCAAGAAATACAGCAGATTCCACTGGTTTTACCACCTCTCCGTTTAGTAAAATATTCGCAACTACATTTTTGCCATTTGGCGCGGCTAATTTAATATATTTGGTTTTATGGCTATTTAACAATAAGTTATTGGCGCTAAACCACTATACGATGTCGGATAGAGCATTGTTTACTTCGTCATATAAAACTTGGTTTCGTTTCACTTTGAGTATAAGTGAAGTGTCATCCGCAAACAATACCACCTTGTATTTTTTTTTCTACAAGGTTAGGTAGATGATTTATATGTTATCTGATAGCGGGAAGTGGGATGATCGGCGATTATCTCTATTGTGGATAAGAAAGAGTCAAATTAAATGCCAAAAGAGTACCCTGAATATGCCAATGTCACAGTTGTGTCATTTAAATGAACTAAAGTATTCCAGATATATTAAGTAGCTTAATAGCTAGTAATAATATCAATCTCTTTGGGTATTTAACATTGGACCAAACAATCGATGGAAAAATTGGAAGCCCGTTTTCAATAATGTTTTATTTACTTATTAATTTATTGACCCACCAAAAGCTTAACCTACAAAAATACACCGTAATCATCCTCTATACATATGACGGTATCCATTCTAATACAATAATATATATCTTTATATTATATAATATAATTCTTCTGTACGTGTGTTAAACTTCTCCTAAACGCCTGGACTGATTTGAATTTTCTTTTTCGTGTGTTCAAGTGGATTCCAAGATGATTTAATTCCCTCAATTGAACCGATTTTTATGATTTTTTTTGTGTGTTTCAGTGAATTTGAGAATGGTTTTGATTCTCAACTCAGTCCATACATAATACTCCTGCCCATGTGAGTCCTCCTAACGGCTGGACTGATTTTTCTAACTTAAGACGTGTTTACAGGACACCGTCTGTCGGGCTCGCTAAAACAAAAAAAAGTTAGGTAATATAAGTATAAGTATAAGTACAAGTTAGTACTTATTAAGACAAACTTATCAATAATTACAGAGATGTTCGGATAGTTCGATTTTTAGTTTTAAACTTGAGTAAGTTAATGTAACAGTGTATTCATTCTACATAAAAAAAATATTGACTGGTTTGCAAGCCAATTAGAAAGAAAGAAAGAAAAATATTTATTTATAAACACACACATACAAATAACAAAAATGAAATAATTTTAATAATATAAAAACGAGTGGTGTTTAAAAAAGGAGCCACTCAGCATGTGTTCCAACACAAATGTGATGCAGCGCTGATCTTCTGTGACCCCGTGACACATGACTTCAAGGGGGACACCTCGCCTGAATAAAATTGACTTTGCTAATTAATATAAAAAAACAATTACTACTAAACTAGCTGACCCGACAGACGTTGTTCTGTTCATAATAAAAAAAACTTGGAATTTCGTAAAATCTTAGCTGACCTCTACTCGGTGAAAAGAATATTCCTACCAAATTTCAAGTCTTTAGCTCTAATGGTTCCAGAGATATCGTGATGAGTGACGATATACGTGGAAATCTCTTTTATATATATAGATATATTCGTTACTACTCAACTTACAAACTTATATATATTTACAAAAAAAAGTTACGTAATATAAGTATAAGTACAAGTTAGTGCTTATTAAGACAAACTTATCAATAATTACAGAGATGTGCGGATAGTTTGGTTTTTAGTTTTAAACTTGAGTAAATTAATAAGTAAAATAAGCTAAAAAACAATACTCTTTCGTTGCTGACCGACATGAAAAAGACAAGGCTTATTCTAAAATAAACCCTTTAATTAACAAACAAAATCTCTCTTAAGTAACATATTAATAAAACATCTCTTTGCAATTCGATCTGAGCAAGTATTAATTAAATTATTGGAAATACGTGACCTTACTGAAATTATTTTTATCAAGCACTATTAATTAAAGTGAACAATGAAAATTGGAAGCTGAAAATTTTCAACAGTCAAACTTAACGAAGACGAGGACAAACGAGAGTACGGGAGACCGGAAATTAAGTGATCGACAGGAACGTTGCCGTCCTATTAGGCCCGTCTTCTTAGGTATTGTACTAGCAACACTGATCAAGGGAGCTATTCTACAGTTCGGACGTGGAAGAAGGTTCGTTGAAATCCGCATTGTGGAGGATCGCCACGTCATGTGCTCTTGATGAGGAGGGTATTATTCAATATTATGGTGTGTCGTGCGATGGTGGTAGGGACAATTAAAATAGAAGATTTATGAGTACAATATATTTTTGCTTTAGCAGTCAAGTATTCAATAGCAATAATTTCCAATATAGTGAATTTTTCTCTAATACTTATATCGCACAGAGGTGAAGCATGCATAAATAATAAAATAAATTACTAAAATAAAAACATAATATCCTATTTAAAACAAGTGGGCACCTACGACATAACGCGTAATTTTTATCAAATACAGTTCACACCGCTATCGCTCGAGAAGAGAACGGAGGCATACCAGGTAGGTCATTACATTTACCGATCCTTAGTTCCATTCTTAGCACGAAACCGCTAACGCCGTCACGTGCAATTAACAAAGGAGATTGAAACGCTTCCATACATTCCTGGGCCCAAGTGATAACAAGATGAAAGTATCACCATTTAAAAGATAACATTCAGATAATCCATATTTGAAAATTTAGCAAGATTTGTCAATCTAGGAACTGAGTAATCGAAGATATAAAAATTAGGTTATGTCTTAAACTATATAAGATGGGAACCTTGTTATTTGTTTTAGATAATAAATACCTACCTATCTACTACTGTAACGACATTTTCTTGCATTATAAGACAATTGGTAATTAGATAATATAATATAGTATACCTAAATTAAAAGATAGTTTTATCTGCTCAGATAAGAATAATATATACTCATTAGCTCATACATGAACTGTAAAACAGACTGCTAAACAGACTTCCTTGGAATTTAAATGGGTATGTAGTTAACAAGTAGGGAACTCAACGAATACAACAAGAAACGAAGTGACAATGACGAAGAAACGACATGATCTGTCAGACTGTTGTCAAAGTGAAGTTAGCGTTGAGGAACAAGGATTTCACTAGTATCGATTTTTTATGTAAAACGATTTATTGATCGATTTATAGATAATAAAATAATTGCTCAGTTCTGTTTTTTTCCTGAGAAAATAATATATTTTATTCATAATAATAATTGGAGCATAAACTATGCACCTTACAAATATTATTGAAATAAAACAACTGGATCTTAATGTTATTTTAATCGATTAAATATTCATTCGATTACGTCATTTTAATCGATTTTCTTTATTTTAATGTTTTTTCCGTTTGTAGATTGCAAAATGAGCTAGTTTTTTGTATTTTACATCAGAAAAATCTACCCTTTTTTTAAAGTATATTTCAACTTGTTAACCATCAGGCCCAAAAATCCCATTCTCCTTTCATTGCCACGCCCAAGTACGCGCAATACATTTTTTGGTTCTTCATAATAAAATTTTTGGTCACACTACGTTATGGGTATCATACCAGAATACACCAGTGCGCAATAAATTTTTTTTGGTTCTTTATGAAAACATTTTATGTTATGGGCATCATCCTAGAATACATAAGTGAAAACTGTATTCAACCGCGTAATACAGGTTTACGGAAAACTGTACACGTTTATAAATATGTATAAGGGAAATTATGAGGAAGAAGATAAGGAGGTATAAAACACTATCTACTGTGTTTATTTATAGATAATATTAATGGGAGTATTCGAGATTTTTCGAGATTCAAGTCAAGCACTTTAAACTCACTCTTTTTTAAACATATTTATTACTAAAAAATATTGAAGTAGGTAGGCGTTACTTTGTGGAAATCCATAATTAATCCAAATGTTT
The DNA here is from genome assembly GCA_949711725.1 of Leptidea reali. NCBI lineage: Eukaryota > Metazoa > Arthropoda > Insecta > Lepidoptera > Pieridae > Leptidea > Leptidea reali. The sequence goes on along the minus strand of CATIXN010000005.1, from coordinate 3,949,185 downwards.
TGAGTTTTCTTTATTGTTAATTCTGTCAATATGACTCAACTCAGTCTCGTGCCTTTGCGCTTTGTAGAGCGCTAGATTGTGGGCCAGCTTGAAGTATTGCCGTGCTCTATTTATGATACCCAGTTTCATCGAAGCCAGTTAGGCTTAATAACCCCTAATTAATAATAACCGCACGCAATTTCTCATTATTTTAACTAAATCATTTTTTTTTGGTTTCAAAGAGTTTGCACCTCCTCCCCACTATTTATTGAACCTTCTCGAAATACTACGTATACTCCTATATTAAAGACTGCATTGCACGACAATGGAAAAAAGCCTAAGCATGGCTTGGAAAGAAACAATGCCCACCTTTCGGCTTCCTCAGTGATGGTTCACTGGGTCCATTCGTATGGATTCTGTTTAGGGATCTGACTCTTAAAAACTAGGTTTTACCTGGTAAGGTAATCTATAACAATTAACAGATACAGAATTGTTGTAGGAAACAATCAATATCAAACATTAAATATTTGAATCTCAAACGGGAACCTTGTTATTTGTACAAGAGCAATTGCTCGGGAGACCTTCGCTAATATTGAGTTTCCAATTAAGATTAAGTTTTGATGTAATTTCCAATTTGATTCCCTATTGAAAGACATCTTAATAAAACATCTTTTACAGCTTTACCTGCGCTGTTTGTAAAATTTAATTTATTTGAGCTGGGATCATGAAATGTGATTACATTATTTTAATATAATTCTTTAATATAATTTAAACTTTACGACCACGATGTTATTTTTTAATATCCGCAACACCATCTGGGATTCATCATAACACCTATGATTAGCATTATGCTGAGGCAAAAAGAATTTTACAATATAGGTAATGAACAACAATAAGTTCAACAATTATTGTAAACTTGGTTAAGTAAGTTACAAAATATTTTTCTCTAGATCAACTACAAATTATTCTACTTAATAAGAAACTACTACATAAACTTACGTTTGTATTAAAAAGCTAAAGACAAGTAATTATTTAAAGAAACTTAAAATAAATATGACGTTCACGGCTTGTAGAGTATGTAGATTGAAAAATCTTTCGTTTTATAATATTGGATTCTGTTTATATTGTCTTATATTATAATCTAGCTGACTCATCAGTAAAGAAGGGAGAAAAGACAAATAATTCAGAAACTGACAATAATTGTAACTACAGCAGATTCATCGTACACGAAATAGATATTATAGAAAAAATAAAGGTAGTACATAAACATTGTAACAAGAACCGCTAGTTTCAGAAAGCATCTCTAAAGTTAATATTTCATTATATCTCATGCTATTTTTGACTGTCAAAATGAAAAAGAAAGCGACGGTATTATATTTAATGAAACATTAACTATAAGGATGCTTTCTGTAACTAGCGGTATGTTATCTAATCTTAAAAGTGGTTTGAAACAAAGAATACAACAAACAAAAGCAGAACAATCAATGATGTAAATAATAATAAAAAAGAGAATGTATGTTTGTATGTTCCCCAATAACTCCTAAACTATTCGACCGATCTCAATGATTCAATCACTCAATTTTGTAATAGATTCGTTGAAGCTCAAGGAAGGTTTACATATATAATTTCTATGGCAAAACGACGTTTGCCAGGTCAGCTAGTGACCTATAATAATCTATGTCAGGTTTTGCATTGCAATCTTGTTGTATATTTTTGGGATCGTTAAGGAAATTAATATAATTAAAAGAAAGTGAGGAGAGGTTTTGTTGCAAAATACTTATAATAATTTACATAAGCTGATATATTCGCGCGCTTCACAATAGTGTCACGGACTGTCCGCCGCCGTTATGATGAATAGCAGACGCTTGCTACCTTTACCCCCGACTCCCCTTAATCCTTCTCGTTATATGGCGTGGACTCTGCGGTTTCCCGCCAAATTGAAAAATGCCAAAATCTTGTCTCATAGGTTGACGCGCGTGTGCTATGCTTTGAATTTACAAGTAGGTTTTTAAACAGCAACGGTTTCAAAAACCCAGGAAGTCTCAATTACCAACATAAAACACAGTGCATGCGACTTGCTGTGTTTCATATTGGTAACTGTTTCTTGTTGTGTCTTTGTTTTGGGTATCGTGTTTCACTTCGTGCTCTTACTGTGTGTTAATAATAGCCTCTTTTTAAAAAAAGGATCGTTGCTTGGGGCGACTTTCCGTCAGAAAGCAAGTGATGGTTTCAAACCCGCATCTCTGGATAGATCGCCTGTGACATTATTAACCCCAATGGCTGTTGCCGCTATGCCGTCCCTCACATATCTTCATCAAATCACATAAAATACAATTTGTTATTTTTCCCATTTCCTGTTTATCTCAATACAAACCCACAAACCATACCATTCCTACAGTTCGTTTAGTAATTATCAACTCCAAGCAAGTCAACCATACTACAATGAAAAATATTCAAATATTTTCATCGCATTAGCTACAAACTTTCTGTATATGCTTATGACTAATTTTATTATATTTTATGCACGATAAAAGGCGTAAGTTTCACTTTTAAAGTGAACGGAACTACGCACTTTGGATGGATGACATCGCGCATGCGCGGTAAACACTGCGCACATCATTCGCGCGCCATTTTTAATTTTTATACTCGTGATGTCTATTGTAACTAGCACTGGTATGACAATAGTACTCATTACCAGCCTAGCGAAACTCTCTAAGAAAAAAGCGATTCACGCGATTGTATGAAACAAGTAGTCATTGATAGATTGACAGATGACGGATATAATCTTTAAAAAAAAACGGAGATAGCCAAACTCCACTACATTTTAAGCAACTGTTAGGTTTCAAACTTAGCCGGATAATACTTCGTCGCCAAACGCCATACTGTAATTACTACTATTTCAAACTATTTATTTATTGTCCAATTAGCACGGCAGTGCCACATACACTAATTAGACGATACACTAATATGAAAAATTACAAACAAAAAAGGAATATTATAGAATAATTGAATTAATTATACAATTTCAATGCTCTTCGCGTACCTTAGTATTTCAGAAACTAGGGAAGTCCACCGATCATTGAATGATTGTATGAATGAATGAGTAAATGAATCATCACTATGTCAAATCACAGCACGTTTCATACTAAATTAAATTTAAATTTTTACTTAGGCAGTTCCGCCTCTAATTGTGCAGTATTAACATCCTCTTTCTTCATTACTTGTAGTGTGGCAGTGGGATAAGAAGTATCTGCTATGGCTAGTTAACTAAAACCAAAATTACTAGGCAACAAACGACGAATTTACGTATGGATTACATAACACATCTGCGTACCCGATGTGTGCAGCCCGACTAGTTCTGGAAACGGCCTGCGGAATGAAATCTGGACAGTATCAACAGAAAGTTTGAAGATTCTATCAATCTGCAATAAAAGGTATTAGTGTATAAAAGGTATATCATAACAGACGATACAATTGAAAAATTAATTCATTTCATTCATTTAGTATAAACTAACCTAATGTCATCTGTGTGGAAAACACTGGGTATACATAGATATTTTTTTATTTCTCAGAAAATTCAATGCATCTAATCCCCATAATCTTTTGTCACAGAGCATCCAATTTGAAGGCCTTATTTGGTTTGTAAGTAAACATAGCCGGAAGGCCCTTATATCCTTTCTTTTATCCCTAGCTTTAGCGATGATTGATTTCTTATGATAGATTATGTCTACAAAAGGTACGTGATTACAATATAATATACCTACTTTATATTTTAAAATAAATACTAAAATATTGTTTGATTGATATTAATAAAGTTTTGTTATTAATAAAGGAATAAATAGCCTTTGGCGCCATCTACGGGATCTAAATTGTCATTGTTAATCTATTTGAAAGAGTGTCATAACAAGAAAATCTTTTTTTTTGGTAATAAGGGATGAGACGAGCAGGACGTTCAACTGATGCTAATTGATACGCCTTGTCCATTACAATGCAGTGCCACTCAGGATTCTTCTTCCCAAAAATTCTGAGCGGCAATACAATTGTGCTCATCATCATGAGACATGTTAAGAAGTCTCATTTGCCCAGTAATTTCACTAGCTAAAGCGACCTACAGACCGAAAGACAGTAATTTAATTATTAATTTAATGTTTACACATTATTGCTTCACTGCAGAAATAGTCACCGTTGTGGTACCCATAATCTAGCCGGCATCCTGTGCAAAGGAGCCTCCTACTGGTCTGATCTTAAATTAATTTCCTAGTAAGGGTGTGGTTTACTAATTTAAAGCTATTAAAAATAAATCATTGTTAGAACTTTGTCCACTTTTAGTTTTAGTTGTGTAATAGATACGAGTGTAATAAATACCAGTGGCCAGTTTGTTGAAGCCAAAGGTTCGAGACAACAATGGGAACGAGTGGAAATGACAATCCCACATGACGTCAAAGGATAATCACATCTAAGGGCGTTTTGTTATACTTAATATGCATAAAAATATGTTTACCACAATCACTATCAGTAGTAATTTTTTCAAATATCAAGCATAATAAATGCAGAAATGTAATTTCACGGGAGTAAGTTATGAGGATATGGCGGGGGAACGGTTCCTAGACATCCAGATAGTTCAATAACAAATAATTTATATCTAAATTCAAAAATTATTTTAATTGCAATTTTTATTTATTAACTAGCTGACCCGACAGACGTTGTTCTGTACATAATAAATAAAATAATGTTTTTTATGAATTAACTTAATATTTATCAACCTACATAAAAATAATCTGATAGATAATTAACAACTGTAGTTAATCTACCAAATATAGTGAGCTAAAATTAAGTTTATTTTTTACCTCCTGAGAATGTTAGAAAGGTTTAAAAATTCTAATTAGTTATTAATTTTAAATTATTTTAATTTGATTTCTGAACGACAGGGAACACATCAAAGAAAAATCCTAGTCGTTGTTTTTATTTAATTCCGAGCGTTTCCATATTTTATCCACCTTTTAAACCTTCTCTGGACTTCCACAAATAATTTAAGACCAAAATTAGCCAAATCGGTCCAGCCGTTCTCGAGCTTTAGCGAGACTAACGAACAACAATTCATTTTTTTATATATAGATAGATATCCGACGTTTATATTATATATAAAGTATTTTAAACATTATTTATCTATTAATTGTATTAACGTTGTAAAATAGTAATTTTATACAAGAAAAATAGTAATATACTATAAATTTTATACAAAAATAATAAATTTCTACACACTAAACAGATAATATAGAACAGTCTATTTCTTTAGCAAATGTATTAAAAATATTTACCAACTGATAATATTTAAATAAAATTCTAATTATTGGCTATTCTTGTGTGTATTATATATTCACAATGGTGTTTATTTGCGAAACGTTTTAATTTAATTAATTCTTCATCAAACTTAATAATTAAATATCCTTGAAAGGATATGGTTGCCGCTACTGATGAAAATGCTTTTAGAAATATACAGTACGAAGGCACTGTTTTGTTGACGGAACAGCTTTGTTTACAGTATAAACAACAAAGTTTAATAATTGATTACTTAATTGTTGTAAACAATATACGAACGGGTGACCTAGTCTGAATGTTGTCTTTTTTGTCGGAACGCAATGGCTTCAATAATTATTGATCAAATTTAATATAAGAAACACCATTAAACTTATGTTAGCCGTTATCGACAAAAATTTGAAAATGTTATTATTATCCAAATGTTTTGAGTTTTCTTTAGTGTTAATTACGCCAATATTTGTCTTTTAAACAATTCAACACGTGTTTCACCTCTACATGAGGCATCCTCAGGACATCTTGACTCGCTTAAATCTGGCACGAGAAATGTTATAATACAAAAGATAAACACAATAGCGTGCGTAAAAAGTACATAATATGTCAGAAGTGAAACCTGCATTGTGCATGAACATCCAAACAGCATATGAAGTCCTGGTACATTTTGCACAATGACATATGATTTAAGCCGCTATGAAAGACACTACTATCACCGCTACCATATTCTCTTCTTGACGTCAGAATATATTAAGGTATACCCGTGTCATACATAAGACAATCTCTTCTTCAACTATGATGGCCTGGTACCAAAACACTGTATCATTATACAGTGTTTTGGTATCATTCTTCATCTCTTATTTTCTCCCACGTTAATGACATCAAAAAGAATTCTAAAGGAATCAATTTTGAGAAAATAAATGCCTTTTATGCCTTTTAAATCCTATGAATTTATGTCTGTCTCTTTTAATTGTCGCGTTTTCAAATCACAACGATTTTAAAGAAGTTTTCACTTCAAAAATCTGTTGACAGTAAAATCAACTAACTTTGTTGTATTCGTTTTAGGGCGCCATCCACAGGCCACCATATATTACCGTTTTGGTAAGATTTTTTTACTGTAGCCGTATTACCTACTTACTTGCGTATTTATTAATGTGTAACCCACATTATGTGTATAATATTTATTATACGCAAATAAGTAGTTGTTTTGTTGAATTCACCAAGAAATATATAAATAACACGACACAAAATTAAACCAAACAGAGAAAAGCACAATACGATTTTGTCTTTCTCCATACCGTGACTATACCTCGTAGATATTCGTTTACCAGACACAGTTAATTGGGACTCAAGATAATTGAAAGTTAAAAGAAAATAACTTTAATTGTGGTGTTGGTGAGAACCAATTTTGGATGAAATGCTCGTTAATTGGATTCATTTTTAATATTAAAAGAAAAAATGTACTCTATGTAAAAAAAATTAAAAACTCGGAGGGGCAGCGTTCGGGAAGCTCATTAAAATCTTCTTGTTTCTTATACCAGTGTCTGAAAACGAAGGTTTTCAACCAGTGTGTGTTGCCAGTGATGACTTAAGGTACGCAGACGTCTTCGCTAACTATGGGCCTGATGAGAAAGCTCATGATTGCTCAGAGGGCAATGGGGAGGGCTATGCTCGGAGTTTCCCAGCGAGATCGAATCAGAAATGAGGAGATCCGTAGGAGAAACAAAGTTGCCAACAGAGCCCAAATGATTGCGAAACTTAAGTGGCAGTGGGCAGGCCCAATGAATTTAGATTTACCTTTCAAAGTTTTTAAAAGAAGACTGCATCAGTGGTTAATAAATAAGTGCTTCTATAGTTTATATGAATTTTTCAATACAAAATGAATTAGTCTATTTAATAATAATATATGTAAATTAATATACTTTTATGACATTTGTTCATATTAATATATATAATAATACAATATTAAATAGGTAATAAATGAATTATTAAGGTATTTACGTCTCATATTATAATACACTGGCCTGCAAAAGTAAGTATCACACTTTTCAAATTAATTTTTTTTCTCAACTATAGAAGGTAGAGATTTAAGATTAAAAACGTTTTGTTGCAAATTTTATAGGCTTTAATTCTTAGAAACTAAAATGATACATTAGTAACATTTTTCACTTAAAAAAGATAAAACAATGAAAATAGACATTATTAGTTTAGTGTAAAAAAATTCAACTAAAATGTATTACATGTTATTTAATTTTTAATAACTGGTATTGCCTCCTCGAGCTCTGATAACAGCTTCGAGCCGGTTTGGCATACTGAACACTAGGTTTCGGAGCCGATGTTGGGGAATATTCTCCCATTCTTCTACCAGGGCTTGCTTTAGTGCCCTGAGGGTAGTAGGTGGTGGTCTGCGATTTCTGACTAGCCTCCCAAGCTCATCCCAGGCGTGTTCAATCGGGTTGAGATCAGGACTTATAGATGGCCAAGCCATCACGCTGATACCGACCTCCTGAATATACTCTTGTACGATATGAGCCGTGTGTGGCCGGGCATTATCATGCATCAGCATCGATCCATTACCCATATTTGCTAAATACGGCCCTGCATACTCATTGAGAATCTCTTGAGCATATCTTTGCCCAGTGAGGGTGCCATTTTCTATGGCTACTAGCTCTGTCCGACCTTCTGAAGATATGCCAGCCCATACATGTACACTGCCTCCACCGTATTGGACTCTTTCTGAGATGCAGGCTTGAAGGTATCGCTCATCAGGTCGCCTGTAAACACTTCGCCTTCCATCAGAAGTGTTAAGGGAGAATCGAGACTCATCTGCAAACAAAATTCTTGACCACTCTTCTTCATCCCACTGCATGTGTTCACGGGCGTATCGCAGTCTCGCTACTCGATGCTGTCTCTCGAGGTTTGGGCCACTCGCTGGTCTTCGGGGTTTCAAATTTGCTTCAGCAAGTCTTCTTCTCACTGTACTGTCACTAATGTAGTCCCTCCGGGTCTGAAGTAGCTGTTGCTGGACTTCAACTGCATTTTGGTGGCGATTTCTTTACACAGTGGAAATAATATAACGATCTTCTCGGGCACTGGTACACCTGGGTCTGCCATTACAAGGTCTCCTCAGATGGTGTCCAGTCTCTTCGTACCTTCGCTTTACCTTCTGGACCGTTGGTACCGTCACACCCACCATTCTTGCAGTGCGACGCATACTGATGCCTAGTTCCAGAAAAGCCATGATCCTAGTACATTCTCCAACTGAAAGAGGCATGATAAATAAATGTTATGTGCTTTTTAGCATAAATTTTTAAAACAAGACCCATCGATCTTGAAAAAAATTTAAAACAGAAAGAAAAATGTGAATGGTAAAATTGTAATTCGGAAACGTCCACTTTGAAAAAGGAATGGTTTTGTTTTTGAAGTTTTTTTTCAGCCAATTCTTAAAAGAAGGTCCGACTATAAAGTTTTTATGAACAAAATTAAATTCTCTTTGGAGTCCGTTTTATTTCGAAAGTATATCTTGTGAACTTATAACGTTATCCCAATTTTAAAAGTGTGATACTTACTTTTGAAGGCCAGTGTATCTTAAAATTTTAATTTTTTTAATGTTTATAACAGCATTGTGAAATCCGACATGTTTCGGTATAACAGTAGTGTTTAGTCAATTTTGTAACATATTTTGCATGTCATTTGATGAAACATATTGCATTATCAATAATATTATGTCAACATCTTAAGTACAATGTTTCCTGCAAATAAAATTTCATTTCATTTCGAATGGCGACCACTTACCGGAAGACGAAGTGTTGGTAGACAAGGTGGACAGACCATCTGGTCGAGATCGCCGGAGTATATTGGATGAGGGCAGCTCAGGACCGATCGTCGTGGAGATCTTTGGGGGAGGCCTTTTTCCAGCAGTGGACGTCTTCCGGCTGATGTGTGTTACGTTAATGAGTTGGGCTGGCAAATGTAAAATGAGTATTTTAGCGTTCTCGATTATTGTTATGTGTTAAAGAAGTAAGCATTGTGTTTATATGTGAAGGCAGTTAGCCTTACACTCACAATATTCAATGAAATTTGGAAATCAATGAATCTTATTTTAATTTAACTTGGTACATTGAATATATTTAAAATATTGGAACACAACATAAGTAAACAAAAAGCGTCGTCGGTCCTGTCGCGGCATTTATATTCATAATTTTTATTTGTTTTCCTTATTTCTCTGAAGTTTCCATTATACACCGTCTTTTGTTAGACACGTGATGAATAGACTCGATTGCATCTCATTGTTCTTTTTAGTCTTTACGACTTATGTTTGATTAAATTTTTATCAAGATATTGTGTCTTTATTTCTACTAGATTGTAATAACAAATATGTACGCGGTAATTTTCCAATTTCAGCATGTTGTATTTTTTCCCTTTTGTGCTATGAATTCTTATCATAATTTAATCTGTTTATCTTATTTAGAAGTATATTTTTCAAGTATTGGAAATTTAATTGGTACTATAATTTATGGACGATGTGGGTCTATAAAGAACGTCATTGGGTATATCATTTAAAATATAATATTAACAAACTGTTTAGCTTTAAGCGTAAACTTTTGCGTTCTAAGCGTTTATGTGTAAATATTTCTGTGTTTCGGTATGAAGGGCGCCGAGCTAGTGAAATTACTGGGCAAATGAGACTTAACGTCTTACGTCTCAAGGTGACGAGCGCAATCATTGTAGTGCCGCTTAGAATTTTTGGGGTTTTTCAAGAATCCTAAGCGGCACTGTATTGTAATGGGTAGGTCGTATCAATTACCATCAGCAGAACGTCCTGGTCGTCTTGTCTCTAATTTTCATAAAAAAAATTGTCCCTTATGGGACGAGACGAGCAGGACGTTCAGCTTGAACATAAGTTCATTAAAAAAAAGCGACATCTGTGTGAGTTGAGCATGTATCACGTGTAGATGAAACCACAACCCGAGAGTTGAACAAAAACATACCAAGACTAACGTATCATGCATCATGCGGACGGTTGGCTGAGTTTGTCGAGCGCTGTGACCAACCATCCCAAGATGTACAAATTAAATTTGTGTACTTAATCCCGGGAAGGGAGGGATATCACTTAATAATATTAACTAACCATTTTTAAGGTTACTTGGATTTGAATGTTTCATTTATCAGCAGGCTTTATGTCATTAGCCGCAATAATTTTTACATAACTTAACATGATGGTTTATGTACATCAGCATATGCGGTTAGTAGTATTAGACGACTTACTGATATGGATATGGCTAGAATAGCTTTTTTCAGCTGCTTTAACAGAATAATGTCGTATGGAATTCTTCTCTGGGGAGACTCGGCAGAGATTACATTCTGACTGTTACATCACAATATAGGTATAAAAATATATGCTTGTTGTTGCATACGGAAACGACTCGCCTCCACAAAATTAGTCAATCTTTTATGGGAAAATGTATACGTTTCTATAGTAAACTCCCATTTTATATTAGAGAATTGTCAATCGCTAAGCTTAAAACAATTATAAAAGACAAGTTATGTAGCAGGGCTTTTTATAAAAAGGTATAAAAGGCATTTATTTTCTCAAAATTGATTCCTTTAGAATTATTTTTGATGTCATTTCTAATAACTACTAGATACTACTACCGCTTCGGAAACAAATGGCGCTCTGAGAGAGAAAAACCGGCGCAAGAAAATCTCCCAGCATTCTTTTTTTGCGTTCTTTTCAATAAAAATATACAATATTGTGCAGTCATTTCTATCGCTATAAAATAATCACAATCTAGTCCCAGGCTGTCCGATCATTTAGATATTCAGCAGTGGAGTAATAAGATTTACGACAGAGCTATTTTTTTTATAAAACATTTAAATTTATTTATAGATAATGCCTGAACAGTGGCTGGGACTTTATTATTGAAGTGTATACATATACCCTTAAAGCTATTATGTATCTCATGAAGCCTACTAGAATTACAAGCAATCCCTTATTTCTAGTGTTATAATAATGAAAATCACTATTAAGAGCAAAAAGGTGACGATTTTTGTGAACGTATATTAAATTTTCATAAATGTACTGAGAATGAACTCATGTCATAATATTTATTTCTTTAAATTTTTCTTTGAGAGACTGTCTATAACCAAGCTGATATATAGCACGAACAGCTCTCTTTTTCGGATTCTATGATTTCGGATCACTAACTGACTAAAAAAGTCTTAACGCACATGGTGGCTTTTTGGAATACGCAATGTGATTTTTATTATTTGCTCTTATTGTGGCAATAATCAAAATCAAAAACCAAATAAAAAATATTTTATTTCCGTAAAATAATTCCAAGTCGGAATGAAGTCGAAATAATATAGTAGAAAAATCATTTTCACATAAATTTATTAATTTTCACAATAAGAGCAAATAATAAAAATTAACATGGCGTATTCCAAAATAGCCACCATGTGCGTTAATAAATCTATACTAATATCTATATTAATCTAGGTATATTTTATATACCATACATAAAATACAATTTATAACAAAAATGTGAACCACTTACCTATATAATTAAAAAGTAACGACAAAAATATTCAGATTGATTCAATAATATTTGTTTTTATCAATAGGGCTTAAAACACAATGCTATTCAGTAAATTGTATTAAAGGGTATAAAGCTGGGCTTTTATGTAATCAGATAGCGAGGGTACTCATTACAACAACATCATTTACAACGAGTGAAGACAGTATAAAACACGATCTAAAAATACTACTCGGTTTGATATTTGTAATTCCTGAAAAACATACGAACTACGAGTATATTTTAGTACTACATGACCCGGCAAACGTTCTGCCGTATAAATTATTTTTAGAGTTAGACCGTTTCTTGGACATTGCAACTTTACTTTATTTTTCAAAAATATTAATTTTTCTAAAATAAACGTAGCCTAAGTTACTCCTTAGTACATCAGCTACCTGCAAATAAAAGTTCCGTCAAAATCGGTCCAGCCATTTCAGAGATTTTTATAAAATGTTATTTTGGTGTATATATTAATGTACCTACATGTAGTAAAAAAAGGTTATTTTAATATTATAAACAGACACTCCAATTTATTTATATGTATAGATTTACTCTTGTAAGACATAAATTAGTTTACAGGAAAAGTAACGCCTTTGATATTATAGTTTACCTCTATGTCATAGAACTACGAAGTTATATTATGTTTTATGCATGTCGAAGGTACACAGGATGGTTTTTTGAGAAGGGCGGTGATGGTCAAGTAGGAAACTACGAGACTTAGAAAAAAGTCGTGAAAGGAATGCCTCGATTTATAAGAAACCAATAACTACATATAAAGTTTCTTAAAATTTTTCGTACTTTTGACGAAAATCGACCCCAATTATTTTTCTAAAAAAATACATACTGATAAGGATCAATCATTGCAAATAAATGTATTACTACAACAAAATTTTAAGTATACTGTGCCTGTCTTAATCGGCAATTAGATTTTTCTTAAAACGCAGCATGTACTTACCAAATTTGATGGTGAAGTGGTAGAAATATGAACAGAGAGGATGTGTGCTGATGTGCATTGTATGTGGGCTTCTTACACCTACACGTTTTAAGTCTCGGGTACTGTTTTTCTGAAAACGACGGACGAGACGAGCAGGACGTTCAGCGGATGGTAATTGATTCGCCCTACCCATTACAATACTGCAATGTACTGCCGCTCAAGATTATTGAAGCGCTCGTCACCTTGAGACATAAGATGTCAAGTCTCATTTGCCCAATAATTTCACTAGCTACAGTGCCCTTCAGACCCGAACACAGTAATGCCTACACATTACCTACTGCTTCGCGACAGAAATAGGCGCCGTCATGGTACCCATAATCCAGCCGGCGTCTAGTGCAAAGGAGCCTCACACTGGTAAACTGGTGTTCCCCGTGAGTAAAGTCCAGAATTTGTGGATAATATTTAGATATTAAAATCGTCAAAGCTGTACAGAACTCTCAATTTATCACTCTTCATTGCAACAAAATAACTCTACCAAATCTTTAAGTGACTCCACAAAATAAATAATTTAACGATAAATATACAAAATTAACAAAACTCCAATTGATATGCCTTTAATAATAAGGCAGAAAATTTAATCTGACACGAAAGAGGAAATTGTGAAAGTTAGAGTGGAAAACCTCTGATTGAAAGCAACACACGAATTTAGTTTAGTAGTTTACTGCAAGTAATTATTCCTGTACGAGGTTGTGTGTCAGTTCATGAATAGTTATTTCGTCTTTTATATATCTTGTTAGTAAGTAATATGTAATAAACGAATTGTGTTTTACTTAATTATTGATATGATGTGAGCCTTCCTCGGATTTTTAAGAATGTACAAAACTTGAACAAAAAAAAACTAATAGGACATCCGGATTCGAACCGGGGTCTTCTGCTTTCCGGATCACCCAATGTCCCATCTGAGCTATTATAGTCTTGTATATAGTGGCGAAATTTACGTTTGTGTTCTAATGTTATTGTAGCTGTTTCTCATTAAAACACGGATAAAACTACATTTTTAAAATTGACACCTAGCTAGATCAATTTATCACCTCCGAATTACCCTGTATACAAAATTTTATGAAAATCGTTGGAGCCGTTTCCGAGATGTAGATATATATGCAAGAATTGCTCGTTTAAAGGTATAAGATAACTAGTTAGGCCATAAATGTTGTTACAACTTAATAACTAATATTAATTTTAATTTATTCGAATTTGGAATGCGTATACTATGTTAGAAACTTCGATCGCTTCATCATTCAAACGAGTGTTGTAATGAAATTTAGTACAACATTAAATCATTGGTTCGGACACTGCCTTGAACGATTTTATGTTTACTAGGACAGGCTTTTTTAATGTTAGCAGTAAGGTAACTGTTTCAAAATCTTTTATAGGGGATTTATATTATGGGTGTAGATAAAGTCTTGCATGAAACTGTGGATAATTAGGTATTGAAACACTCATGTGATACTCTTGATAAACCCACATTCGTGTTTTAATATCCCTTATTACAAAACAGTTGCATAAATAACTATTAAAATTTAACCTTCTAAGGTTGAAGTTTTAAATTAGGTTATGTTAACCGCACCCGTCCGAATCTCCACCTTACTAAAAGAAAACCTAGGAAAACATTCAAAATTGTAAACTAGAAAGCCTTATAAAATCCTTCAGCAAAGTGACAGAGATAACCACCTTAGAATAGAAATTGCTCACAAGACGAAACAAATTCAATCGTCAATTAGATTTTTACCACCAATATGTAAAGCTGTGCTGAATCGGTGGGAAATTCTACAATAACTCCTTTGTAGGTTGTAAATAATTATTTACTTACACAAAAAAAGAATACTATATACTTACACAACAAATTAATATTTCTAACAAGTATTTAAAATTAATAGTCTCCATAGAAACGTTATTTAAACCAACAAATAGTTATGGTACAGAATTATGTTACCAAGTACAAATTGAAAGGATATTTGAAAATGTAAACGTAAAATATAACTTTGAAAAATGTGCAACAGTCTAAGTTGTGCTAACATTCGCATTATCTTGTCACAGAAGTGTTGATATATTATCTTTTTCTGTCGTGGCGTGTTAAAGTTTATAATTACTGTTAAAAAATTTCTTAAATAACAATACCAAAATGAACTTAATTTTATTTTTACTTGAAAACAATGCATTGGTATTTTTAAGTTATAGCCACGACACTTCATTAACCATGGTGAACCGTGCAGGTTTAATTTTTAAGGAATTTTCAAAAAGGTATAAAATATAATACAATTAATAATATTTAATTTTTTCCCAGTATGGTCATCAACTTTCAGCTTATCGTTGAAATATGTGACACTTCGTATATTATAATGTATCCTTATAAATGGAGAGCCACTTTTTTCCTTCGGTTATACTGCAAAAACTACTGAACCGATCGGAATAATACTTGTACCGTAATACACCGCGTATTTCGGAGAAGGTTGAAGTATGTATTTGTTGGTGTTTCCTTTTACGAATCCTATATTATATTTTTGACTTAGAAATACCAATGTATTTTCAATACGAATAATTCAGTTAATGACAATTAATTACATATGACATTCGTATGAATGTATATTGAGCGGGCGCGCCTATGGGTACCGGGGTATACAGGGTGTCCCAAAGTTATGGGACATGAAGGGAAAGTACCTAAAATATCGAAGATAGGCTATTTTACTGAATGAACACTTTATGTTATTTTTAAAAGTCAGTACTTCTGCATTCAAAGATTTTCTAAAAATTACTTGCCTAAAACTAATAACTCTTCTTAATGGCCATTCTTGGCCATTCTTTCGATTGGCATCATAAGAGTAGGGGTGTTTTGTTTTTACATTTAAGTCGGCTCGATTCCCAGACGAGGCAAGTAATTTTTAGTAAATCTTATGTTATGTAGAATTACTAACTTTTAAAAATAACATAAAGTCTTCTTTCAGAAAAATAGCCTATCTTCGATATTTAAGGTACTTTCCCTTCATGTCCCATAATTTTGGGACACCCTGTATACCATAAAACAACGTTTTCCGGGTTAGCACTTGTGTGGTATATATTAAAGGTAATAGAAGATACAATATGTTTTCCATATAATCCCGCAGAGCCTCCAATTTGTTAACCTTATT
Source organism: Leptidea reali (assembly GCA_949711725.1). Taxonomy (NCBI): domain Eukaryota; kingdom Metazoa; phylum Arthropoda; class Insecta; order Lepidoptera; family Pieridae; genus Leptidea; species Leptidea reali. The sequence goes on along the minus strand of CATIXN010000005.1, from coordinate 3,933,202 downwards.
TTAATTGTAAGTAAACACAACCCGAAGCATTTGTCTTCCTTATCGTATCAAATCTCTAGAGGGCTTACGAATATAAATTTTCTTAATGACAACTTTTTTTTTTACAAAAATTAAAGTGACTTTTAGTTGGTTACGAAACACAGTTGTTTGGTTTTCTATTTAAATCATCGAATAATCACGTGGTGTTTGAAAATTGTGACGAATTGCCCGCGTATCGTAAAAAAAACATTCTCATATTCTTTTCCCAAATGCGTAATAAAATTTTAATATCAATAATATTAGGGGTTAAGGTATGAAATTGCCGTTTTGTACTGATAAATTTAAATTTGTATTTTATTAAGTTTAACATATTTATTTAATTAAAATAAACATTATTATCTATTGCTGCCATCTAATAGGAAGGTCAAAGAAGTTCCACGTTAGATCCGCGTCGGAACTCTCATATTCAAAAATCACTGGAATTTTCGAAGTATCCATCTTTCTTGTCAAAGCTGAATAAAAAAAAACAACTCAAAGTCTATAATCAAATGTTGCACATTTAAAAAAAAAACTTTATAGCTACCATGTGAAAAGAGTTTTACTCAAAAATGACAAACCATGAAGGTTCTATGTCAACTCGAAATATCTATTACAATAAAACGGCAATTTCATATTTCAACCCCTATTATTTTGTATGGTATTGACATAATTCCATGCCCAATAATATTTGATCTCACACACAATTATCTCCGGCGTTTAACCGCGTAGATATTAACATAATTAATTCAAAGTGTTCGGGTCGAATGTTGGTTCCAGCAATCAAGTGCTAATTACAATTTAGCACTGTTTAATATTCTATTAAGAAGTTAAGCATGAAGTAATCTCTGTTGATATAGCAAAAGTGTCTGTTATGGACGTTTTGAGTACGGTGTTAGATAAACTTTAAATGTAAGGAGGCTTTACTGTTTGTAATTAAAGAAGCTTCAAATTTCTTGAAAACATCAGGGGATACCTGTAAAATTGCTCCTAAACCTTTTTGCTCTTAAAAGTGATTTTCAATATTATAACACTACAAATAAGGGATTGCTTGTAACTAATTCTAGTAGGCTTCATAAGATACATAATACTAGCTTTAACGGTAAATGTATACATTTTTATAATAAAGTCCCAGCCACTATTAACGCATTATCTATAAATAAATTTAAATTTTTTATAAGAATCTGCTTGTATAGGATGTATAAAATTGTACAAAAAAGGTTGCATTAAAGGGCAATTTAAGAACAAATGATTCACATTTCCCTCAACTAGGCCGTACACACCCGCATGTTCTTTAATAAAAATTGAAGACGTAGACATTGCCAAGAGCTCGTCAAGTTGTAATTTATATATGTCGCAGGGAAATGATAATAACAGAGATTTGGTCAATTCCCTGAGCGATTTGATCAAATCACGGAGTATGTTTTAAGAACAACACGATTTTATCATTTCTCTAAACAAATCTAGTGATATGATCAAATGCCAGCGTTGGTTCCGTGAAACGACAATGAGTGACGCGACTAGAAGAACTTAGGATGTAAAAGACAGACTTGAGTCATACCCCGACCCGGACAGGATATGATGGAATGGGTTGCAATTCATTCCTCCTAATCCTACCTAATCATTCGTGTTTTATTTTTTAATAATATGGGCCGCTAAGCGGGGCTTCTACTTGGCCTTTAGAGAAACTCTTATCTGTTTTCTGGTTAGGTAACCTTAATTTAATTTTGAAGAGACTGGTGCGTTACATTTTCATGGGAGTGGGGGAGTGAGACAGGGGACAGATGACATCTCCTTCCCTCCCTCCCTCTACCCCTCTCACCCCCCCCTCCACCTGCGACACGATACTAAATTTTTACCAAATTTTGTCTAAGTCTTACCAAATAAACCTTATAAATATCCCACCCCTCACTTATTATCTCCTCCTTTAAGCATGTCTCTAAGATCTTCTTCTTACTTTAAGGCTTTATTGTACATTGCTGTTTATAACTTATAAATAACTATGTCATTTGAATTTCCAAAAAAATCAATCTCCCTTGGCTTTAAAATTAATGCCTTAACCAGGAGCGAACTTCGAATAATAATGTATTTATTGAATAAGGCGTTACTTTGCGGAAATCCCTAATTATATAAAATATATAAAATATATTTTTTCACTTAAGTATACATGTCAGCAATATTATTATATTGATTATTTAATGTAATAACAAGCGCTACTGTTAGTCATTACTCTTATTAAAGTCAGTTACACTTCTTAAAAGTCAAAAAACTACCACCTGTTCCAAAATGAATGCAACACATCTGAGAAGAATGGGCGCAACAAACTCAGCGGACTTTTTTTTCATCAAAAAATATGTTTATAAAGTAATATTGTACAATTATTAATTATTTAATAGCCTGAGGGCGGTCGCTCCATTCCCAATCAGTAGTATCATTAAGTCCTTTATGTTATAGTAACCTTTACCACACAAATGTTTTTAAACAATTCTTTTGAATAACGTAATACAATTGTTTTGAACATTTTCTGGGATCTTGTTGTAAAAGCATATACATCGCCCCACAAAAGACTTACTAACTTGACTTAGCTGAATAGTAGGCATTATAAGCTTATGTCTGTTCCTGGTGTTATTTTATATAATGATGATAATATAAAATAACACCATGTTTAGAAATTACTATAATAGCATATAATATACAGATCTTTTAACTTGATTCGTGTAAGTTAGTTGGCACTATACTCGTTAGTTAGTTAGTCGTACGTTCGCGTATTCATTACTTATTGTCAATTTTAAGGGGAAACTCTGTCCAGATACAGTTACTTATAAAACAAATCATTACAACTCTCCTATTGGGAGGCTCTTTTGCACAGGACGCCGGCTAGATTATGGATACAGCAACGGCGCCTATTTTTGCCGTGAAGGACTAATGTGTAAGAGTTACTGTGTGTCGTTGTGAAGGGCGTCGTAGCTAGTGAAATTACTGGGCAAATGAGACATAACATCTTATGTCTCAAGGTGACGAGCGCAATTGTAGTGCCGAATTTTTGGAGTTTTTCAATAATCCTGAGCAGCACTGCATTGTAATGGGCAGGGCGTATCAATTAACATCAGCTGCATGTCCTGCTCGTCTCGTCCCTTATTTTCATAAAAAATACATAAAGTAAATATTTCTAATGTTAAAGTGCACTTTATAAATTACAATACTTACAAGTTTGCAACTGAATTCTGTTTGAGCTGAATAAGAGTAATCATAATAAAAGTACTTACGACTATTACTCAGCACAATATAACTTTCATACCGTTTTATGAAACAAAACTAAGCTATATTGCTGAAGAGGAGTACAATCTAAAATAAAAAAAGGATATCTATACATCTATACATATAAACAAAATTGGAATGTCTGTTTGTAATATTGGAAAAACCGTTTTTTAATAAATGCAATGTATGAATAATGAATATCTATACGGTACATACACCAAAATGTGTTTTTACTATTTATTTGTGTATGTCTGTCTGTTTGTTCCGGCTAATCTCTGAAATGGCTGGACCTATTTTGACGCGATTTATTGGCAGATAGCTGTTATAATAAGGAGTAACTTAGACTACGTTTATTATGTCCAAGAAACGGTCTTAGTCTAACAATAATTTATATGGCAAAACAACGTTTGCCGGGTCAGCTAGTTTTAAATAATATAACAAAATGAGTACTTACATGCTATCTTAAATTTAATTTATCACACATCAATTGATAGGTATTTTTTGCTGCAAGTTATAGAAAATGATAACCTAAAATAACAGTAACAAATTAGCAACAAATTTTGGCTTATCAGTTGACTAGATAATCACCAATTTGCCATGTTTCAATAACTAGGTTTTTATGAAACTAGCAGTTTCGATTCTATACAAAGAAATATGCAACAAAATCACCATTTTAGGAACTGTTTAGAAACAAAACTGTTACAAATTTCGGCTTATCGGTTGTCTTGAAAGTCACCGATTTACCACGTATATATATGCTAGCTTTATATCAATCCAGCAGTAGTCGAGATTCGATAGAAACTACTTAGCAATGAAAAACAACAAACATTTTGATTATCGGTTGACTAGGAATTCAGCGATTATAATTTTAACTTTAAAATCTCAAAAATTTCTGGTTATCTTCAGAAAATATTTGATATCATTTGATTATTTAATATTAACAGTGTCTTCTATTTTGTATCGTCATCGATAAAATCGAAAAAACAGTACGACAGCCATTAAATAATAGTCGGTATATGAATACGGGACACCAAAACTAACATATAAGCACAAAGAATCATTGTCCTCTGAAATATTACCCGAGTCGGTTACAAAGTGATTCTATGAATCATGCTTTCAATTTATGTTTTATCCTTTGTTATAAAGTATTTCCTTTATTTTGGCTCTGTAGGTACTTTCGGGTGTAGTGAAAGAATAGTAATAATTATTACTATGACAATACATTAATATACAAATGATTTAAGTTTTATTTTTTTCGGTTTTTCCAATATTACAAACAGACATTCCAATTTTGTTTATGATGTATAGATATCCTTTTTTTATTTTAGATTGTACTCCTCTTCAGCAATATAGCTTAGTTTTGTTTCATAAAACGGTATGAAAGTTATATTGTGCTGAGTAATAGTCGTAAGTACTTTTATTATGATTACTCTTATTCAGCTCAAACAGAATTCAGTTGCAAACTTGTAAGTATTGTAATTTATAAAGTGCACTTTAACATTAGAAATATTTACTTTATGTATTTTTTATGAAAATAAGGGACGAGACGAGCAGGACATGCAGCTGATGTTAATTGATACGCCCTGCCCATTACAATGCAGTGCTGCTCAGGATTATTGAAAAACTCCAAAAATTCGGCACTACAATTGCGCTCGTCACCTTGAGACATAAGATGTTATGTCTCATTTGCCCAGTAATTTCACTAGCTACGACGCCCTTCACAACGAAACACAGTAACTCTTACACATTACTCCTTCACGGCAAAAATAGGCGCCGTTGCTGTATCCATAATCTAGCCGGCGTCCTGTGCAAAAGAGCCTCCCAATAGGAGAGTTGTAATGATTTGTTTTATAAGTAACTGTATCTGGACAGAGTTTCCCCTTAAAATTGACAATAAGTAATGAATACGCGAACGTACGACTAACTAACTAACGAATATAGTGCCAACTAACTTACACGAATCAAGTTAAAAGATCTGAATATTATATGCTATTATAGTAATTTCTAAACAAGGTGTTATTTTATATTATCATTATTATATAAAATAACACCAGGAACAGACATAAGCTTATAATGCCTACTATTCGGCTAAGTCAAGTTAGTAAGTCTTTTGTGGGGCGATGTATATGCTTTTACAACAAGATCCCAGAGAATGTTCAAAACAAATGTGTTATTCAAAAGAATTGTTTAAAAACATTTGTGTGGTAAAGGTTACTATAACATAAAGGACTTAATGATACTACTGATTGGGAGCGACCGCCCTCAGGCTATTAAATGATTAATAATTGTACAATATTACTTCATAAACATATTTTTTGATGAAAAAAAAGTCCGCTGAGTTAGTTGCGCCCATTCTTCTCAGATGTGTTGCATTCATTTTGGAACAGGTGGTAGTTTTTTGACTTTTAATAAGTGTAACTGACTTTAATAAGAGTAATGACTAACAGTAGTGAAATAAATATAATTATTAATTGGGATATCTGGTAGCGCTTGTTATTACATTAAATAATAATATTGCTGACATGTATACTTAAGTGAAAAAATATATTTTACTTAGCAGTATTTTGCAAGGTTGCGTTTTATATTTTCTTTTTCCTTTGTCAATGTCTTGGCCCCGACTACAACTTAATGTCATAGACCAAGGAAGCGTAACGTAATGGGTGCACTGGCTATCTGAAGACTTAAAATAAAACCTCTAGCTGTTTTAAACAATTTATTTAACGGGTGTTTAAACATTCTTAAAGCATGAATAAGATTTTTTTTATGAAAATAAGGGACGAGACGAGCAGCACGTTTAGCTGATGGTAATTGATACGCCCTGCCCATTATAATGTAGTGCCGCTCAGAATCTTGAAAAACCCAACAGTTTTGAGCGGCATTACAATTGCCCTCGTCACCTAGAGACGTAAGATGTTAAGTCTCATTTGCAGTAAATTCTCTAGCTACGGCACCCTTCAGACCGAAACACAGTAATGTTTACACATTACTGCTTCATGGCAGAAATAGGCGCCGTTGTGGTACCCATAGTCTAGCCGGCATCCTGTGCAAAGGAGCCTCCCACTGGTAGAAGATTAATGATTGTCTTATATTTTGTGTTATTGGTTAAAAAAATTGTGGTTTAGACTTTAGACTGCAGAACAGAATTGAAAAATTTGCCAACGCGATCTTAATAATACGAAATACAATTATTTTTCATCCATAAACTAAAAATATGTAAACAATTACAATACTAGTACTAATACTAATAATTACAATAGTATATAATTTAAATAAAACACTTTTAAGGAGTAAAACGCGTGTAATTCTAACTATTTTTACAATGGATTTTTGCGTAAAAGTTACATTTTTTACTTTAGTTAACCCTACGTTACCTTTCTACACCAGACTCCCTGAAAACGAGATCTTATGTAAAAATGTACTTTAAAAACAATTACAATTACACGCGTTGTAATCCTTTAAAAGTGTTTTATTTAAATGTGTAACACTCGTGTTAATGAAAGAAAATACTAGTAGTACTATTTCGAATTATAAATATAGTAAAGCACTCGAATTTTACTAATCTAATTTATAAAATTCTCGTGTCATGTTGTTAAACTTTGATTTCCTCCGAAACGGCTTGACCGATTCTCATGAAATTTTTCATCCCCCTAAATGTTAAGGGTTTATTTAAATTTTTTTGACATTTTTTTTTAAATTTGTTTGTTTATGAGTCAGCTTTAAAAAATTCATATAACTTCAAATTTTCACCCATCTACGATCAACAGTTTTTTTTTTTTTTTTTTTTTTTTTTTATTTATTTATCATATTACATATACCGATATAAAACTAGGTCAAATTAGCATCTAAAAAAAACCACAAAGGTTAACAACTAATGCTAATAACACTTAATAATACGTCACAACTCAACAACAACTTATGCTATAAATTAAATGAACACAGTGAAAATATTTTAAAAGAAGTTAAGTTAAGTTAGTTTAAGTTACTTTTGTATCGCGATTTAAATATTGGCAATACAACGTTTGCTGGGTCAGCTAGTAATGTAAATAGAAAACTATATCCCATATTAGAGGATAAGGAACAAAACATTCTGTACCATACATTGGACCATAGACTGGATAAAATTAATATTTTTATTTTATTTTAAAACAGTTGAATAAGCTTTTATACTGAATTATTAAAGGCAACTCAATTGGCTAATTGATTGTCTAAGACAGTGCTTAACAAAACAAATTTCACGTAGTTACAATAAATTTAATTTATTAGAGTGAATTGTAAAATATAATCTATTTTGTCTTTCAATAAAGATCTTGGTTCGAAGTTTAATATTTGAGATTAAATTTGAAATGTTTCTTAATTTAAAGTGAAGACGGTTTTATAGAAATACATATTTAATTTATATTTTCCAGATTTCCAAAGTGGTTCCCAAATACCAACGCAATTCGTCGTTTAATATCTTATAAATATTTATCCATATACAGTCCACTTAGTTTAACGCTGCACAATTGTTAAAACCAGTATTAAATTATCTGTTAAATAAACAAACTCGTTATCTCATTCCCAAATAACCCTCACCTTATGTAAGTAGACACAAGAGAATTAAGTACCTATTATAATTAAACCACTATGGAACTATTTTTTCCCCAAATATCTTTCAAACTGTTTTAATTGATAAAGTTTTGGAGACTCTTACATAATTTTTTGCTTTTCTCTAGTTTTGGTTGAATCCTGTTTTTTACTCTCTTTTCGATTTATAAAATAATAATATGTGAAATTCGCATGTAGTGCAACCTTTAAATGATTTGGCATACCCTGTGCATGTAATGTAAGTTTAAAATACATATTACCTACTGCTACTAAACATACTACTGCTACCAATAAATAAATGTAAAAAAATGTGTGCATGTAGTAATAATTTTACAATGGTACGTATTCAACTCACAGATTTAGAATGTACCTACTAGCGTAAGTCTAAATTTCGACTACCCTTTCATAATTTTTAACACTTTAATCGTAATTGAGATGTAAAACTAAGCTTAGAAACATAATGTTAGTAAAAAACTATCTCCGACGTTATATATTACCCGACATCTCGCCCGGATATCAGCTGGATATATCCGGATCGCCGAGCATGAGTTATCAGGATAACCGGAACTAAGCTGTCAGCTCCGTAGGTAAGTACACACTTCAACAGCGAGAATGGGTAAAATATTTATTGAATATTCAATGAAAGATTTAAGAAACGCGTATAAAATAACTAGTCTAGACTAGACTAGACTAGATTCTGTTACAAATAAAAAAGGACTTATCATTTTATCAAGTAATGGAATCATAATAAAAACAATCTACTGTAAAGTAGATCCTGTAGATGGAGCCACAACTTGAGTAGAACAAGAGATACCAAGATAAACGATCCATGCTTCAATCCAACGGTTGGCTCAGTTGGTAAGAGCGCTCGGACGGAACTAGAGAGGCGCGGGTTCGAGTCCCGCATCTTTCATAAATTTTGGTTACAGTGGTTTGTTTAAGTGACTCGATGCGTGAAGCGTGTCGTTTAGAACAGGCCATGTGATCTAAACCTGATGATAATTTGAAGTGCAATTGGTTCAGATATTGGCTAGGCGAGCATCAATTTTCCACTATCATAAAGTCTGGAAAGTTAACTCCAGCCAAGCTTGTCTTCAGGTCTTGTTGGAAAGCCTAAGATACATTTTTAATAAGCGTATTGCTAAGAAGTTTTATAAGACGATCTAAGAAAGTTTCTTTGTGCTTAGGCTATGAAAACTTAAAACTTCTTTACTCCTTTTTCAAAAAAATAAGCTTTATGACTTGATAAGCCATCGCCCACCAAATCATGACTGACTCAGGACATTGACTACGTTACACACTTCCGACCACTTATGAAGGTTCGTCGGATAGTCCTAGTATCTCCATTCTTTTAATCTGTTCCTGTAGCAATTCTGTTTCCTTTAACACTATATTCATTTCTTGTGATTTAATATTAATCTCGTATTAAATATGTCAAAGGGCGAAAAGTGAAAATATAAGTGAACAATAGCAATTAATTACCCGCATTCTATTTCTCTCTCTCTCACTAAGAGGTTTCCACCTATGTATTGACTCATCACGATATCACTGAAACCTTTAAGCGTACAGCTTTGAAATTTCGTAGGAATATTTTTTTCGACGAGTAGAGGTCAGCTAAGAATGGATTTTATGAAATTGCACCCGTAAGAGGTTTTTTTTGTTTTTTTTTTTTTTTTTTGTACAGAACAACGTCTATCAGGTCAGCTAGTTATTCATATAAAATCAATAATTATATTGACACGCATCTTCATCATCCGAAATTAAATGATCACGACCACATGCTCCTACAGCACGAGAGGAATCACAGGAGCATTGCCGGTATTTTTAAAAAGTGTAAGCGCCTTTTAAAGAATATACCCATGTCGTATAGTTCCAGAAACTCCACACAAGCAAGCTCATTCCATAATTTGATTGTTCGTGGAAGAAAGTTTCATTCCATTATTTTTGGCCTCGGGCAATGACATTCATAAGCATACAACGTCATTGGCAATATTTGTAAGCCTTTAAGGTAAGGTCTTTAAAAATTATTCATTGGAAAGTTTTTACTTTTTTTGTTTCTTAATTTTATTTTATTACTAGCTGATGCCCGCAACTTCGTCCGCGTAGATAGGTTTTAAAAATAATAAGCAAGTTTGGAATTGAAAATTATCTCGTGTCCTATTCCAGTTTCGGTTCCCGTTTTCGCTCCCGTTCCCAACATATTATATTAATCTTATTTCCAGGAAGATTGCTCTGGCAAACTAAACCTATTATTGGTATTGTTATAGCTCATCGACGTGAATTTCAGTTTTTCACAAATCCCGTAAAAATAATGGATTTTTCCCGGATAAAATGTAGCCTATGTCCTTTCCCAAGCTTTTGTCTATCGCTGTACCAAAGATCATCAAACTCGATTCAGTAGCTCCGACGTAAAAGCGTAACAAAGAAACTAACATTCACATTTATAATATTAGTAGGGATGTACAGAAAAATGATGTAGTAAAGATATGTATAGACATAGTTACATAAGATGCAATAATATATAAAGTACATTGAAATTGGTACACATATTAAAACCCAACCAATCCATACCCAAGTAATACTGCAACGCACAAAATGTATTATAAATCCAAAATAATTGCAAAGCTTACAATAGCCAAGGGGACAATAACATCTCGATTCAAACAATAAAATATTTTATAAACCGAGACTCTGTTTCACAATAAACCTGAGATTTAATTAAACCTGCGAGAAATATTTTCTCTGTAACACAAATTGAAAACAATACACTTACCATTACGTACTATGATAGTTTTTTTGCTTTTTGCACGATGTTACACACAAGCAGGCTGATCTTAAGACAATATTACCATACCATAATATAAAAAAACATATTGTAATAATAATAATTTTCAGTTATTATTTCAATAGAACAGTCTGGCTTCCCACAAAACTGTAAAAATAATTATTGGACTATCTAAGCTGATATAGAAATAACATAAATTCTTATACTTTAAAAACTTTCCGATAGCTAGAAGTGCAAAACTTTTAATGTATAAATGTATGTACCCCATGTATGAATATCTATGCATTTTGAAAAAGATAGTGTAATTAATTTTTATAGCTATGTCTAATAGAAGCTATGATCAGGCAAAAACTATTGAAAATATATGATTACTTAACTTTCACAATCTAAAAGATAATTTTATTGCTAATATTTTTGTATACGGCATTTATTCGTATTGTGTTTGATAAATTAGGGTGGAATTTTTATACCAATAATTTTTGTGCGCAATACATCCGAGGCTCTTGCGGGTGACAGGCGGTAGTGAAATGTTACCACTGCCACGAGTAGATGCTAACGCTCTGTACTAACTTACGTATTTTAACCGTAGTTATATTAAAGAATCTCTTTACGTAGTCTAATTAGCTTACTGGAATTAAGAGAAATGTACATTGCGGGGGTATTGTTGTGCGGTCGCGGGGGTTGACGCAAGCTTTTTTTATGACAATAATGGACGAGACGAGAAAGACGTTCAGCTGATGGTAATTGATACGCCTCATCCATTACAATGTAGTGCCACTGAGGTTTCTTGAAAATCTGAAAATTGTGATCGGCACTATAATTGCGCTAGTCACCAAGTCTCATTTGCCCAGTAATTTCACTAGCTACGGCGCCCTTCGGATCGAAACTCAATAATGCTTTCACATTTCTGCTTCACGGCACAAATAGGCGCCTTTGTGGTTCCCATTATCTAGTCGGCATCCTGTGCAAGGGAGCCTCCCACTGGTAAACATCCTCTTTGATATGAGTTACAAGAGGCTTAATATTATTATAGTTGAAGTATGATATAAGTAAGTGGTAGGTAATTGACCAACGAACGTCAGGGTACCGAATTTGGGTGTCGGTGTGCGCACGTGTCGTAACAATCCCCTCTGATAATTTAGCCCTAACGCGCCAGCTAAATAAGCATAACTTAAAAATTTATAACAATGTCGAACAAGAGGGTTCTTTATTGGAAATTCAATGTTTGCAGGTGCATATTGAGTAATATACTTTTGTAATGAGATAACGTAGAACCGATTTTGCAACGTGTTTAATTTAATAAAGCTTTTCCATTAATTTGAATTTTTAATTAATTTTCTAAAATTAAAATCATATGGTTTTCATTCAAAACTTTATGGATATTTTTTTTCATTTCACACAATAATAAAGACAATAATGCGGCTTACTCATTATCAAGGAACGTTTAGAAAGATTGGTCCGTTACAGTTGTATGGGCTGCCTCAATGATGTACTTAAAGAATCAATTATTTAACTTGGCTATGAACAAGAGTTATCATCAGCACTGGGGGAAAAACGAGGACCACAGCTATTCAAAGATTGAATACTAATAATAATAACTTTATTTTCCAAATATTACAATAAATAATAGTATTACAAGTTAAAAATATGTTTCGAAATTATATGATAAATTATTTACATATTATACAGGCAGCAAAGACAAGTATGAACTGTGTTTCAGTTTTTAGTGACTTCTCGGTACCAGACATAATTACTTACATAGTCAAATCAAATTATCAAAATCAGAAAAAATAAAATGCAAATACAAAAGTGATTAAAATAAAAATAAAATTAAAGTATAACTTCTAAGAATGTGTGTGTGTGTGTGTGTGTGTGTGTGTGTGTGTGTGTGTGTGTGTGGGTGTAAAAGGTTAAGATAGTGTTAGATATCATGTTACTATGATGAACAATAAACAAAAACAATCTGGATGTTCAGTGCATCTCCTATATGTAGATTCTGGAAATAATAAAAGATTGTCACAACCACAATCATAAATCTGAACATAATGGGCTCCACACTAAAAGGATTTGAGAGGACATAAATTCCCAATTGTACCCACTGATATAGGAAAGTATGTCAAATGAATCCCGACGGGCGGCGCGGCTCGAAGGACCATTTTTTGTCAGTACTGCATGCACGCGAATTTCTATGACTTGAGAAGTAAATATAGATTCAGTTACCGTTGCACGACTATTTCACGTTAAGTCACTGTACAAATGATTTAGGTTTCCTTTAGTGTTAATTCCGCCAATATTTGTTTTTAACACACACGTGTTTCGCCTCTACACGAGACTCAGTCTCGTGCCAGATTTTGGCGAGACAACACGTCCTGAGGATGCCTCGTGTAGAGGCGAAACACATGTCGAGTTGTTTTTTAAAAAAAATATTGGCGGAATTAACACTAAAGAAAAACTTAATCATTTGTATAATTATGGATTTCCGCTAGTAACACCTAATTCAATAAATTTTTTTTTTGTTAAGTCACTGTCTAACATGATAATATTTACATGGAGGATCAATATCTAAATGTCATGTTAACTTATGTGTTAATTACATAGCTCTACCAGTGGGAGCCTCCTTTGCACAGGATCTCAGATAACCAATTTTTATCATTTTGGTTGATGTCGGAGTGAAAGATACTTCTTTCTGTTCACATTATTGTCTATTTATTAACTCTATTTTCTTTCGGTCCTAATCATAATGACTTATCGAAGGTTTAAAACATCGCTAATAGAAGTTTGTTTCAAAATGGTATTTAAAATCGCTTATTAAAGACAAAACGATCATTATCTCTTCGTGTGACTTATAGTAACTAGGACCCTTCTTTAAATATTTTTTAAGCCCTCGATAGCAAAATGCACGGCCGACATCGATCAGCTGTCTCGTATTTGGCGTTTGTTTTTCGTTGTCAGTCAGTTCATAGCTGTTATTAGTAATTCTTACCAAACTACAGACTAGGCTAACAAGCCATTAACATTGAAAATATGTCTCTTTCCATGGATAGTTTCTCGTTAAATCAGTTAAAATCATTTTTTTTGTACAAAATGGTAACATTACGTACTAGATAGATGGAGATAGAGACATAATTGTTATTGGACGTTTATCAAACTGTTATGAATTTTAGCAAACGTTCGATAGAAATAAAACATGTCTTAACGAATATAGGTACCTTCGATAAGAAAATTATGAATTAGTTGGTTAAAGTATAGTATAAATATAATATCGTATTGTATTGAGATAAAATTACAAGATTGTTTAAAGAGATTACGTAGATAATGAAATTGAAGAGCTTCTATAGCAAGACTGAGAAGTTAGACAACCACGTGAAGATGGCAGATTTCATTATGAATGAATGAATGAAAACTTTATTAATACCAAAACAAACTACTCAGAATAATACAAGTAAAATGTAGCAGAAGATAGAAAAAAATATAATACAATAATAACATGCTAGCTACAGTTTTATTCAGCTGCAAATATATATTGTGTAAAATTTCTACTAAGATTTCAATAGGTTCTACAAAAATAGTAGAATACGGCAAAATAAATTATTGAAGTCGTGAAAATATCTGATCAAAGTGAAAACTCTTAAATTTTTCATCTAATAATTCAAATTTGCTCAGTTTTATCGAAGATAATTAAAACTTAATTATTACCAATCCATTTTTTTTATTCCAGGATCAAAACTTAGTCAACATCAGATTGGAAGTTCTTACGTGGATAGGTATGTATAGCATATAATAGCGTATGTACAGCCAGAAAATTCAATTTAAACTTAGCTTTTAGAAATTTCAATTCAATTTGTAACTTCTATTTCGGATGGCTAGGTTTTAGCTTGGCTTCGGCTTATTCGTTTATTTATGAATTATATTTAGAGATCGAAATACAGACGCCAGGGCCGTATTCAGGAAATTGATTAATCAACTGATTGAGACTATTTGTGTATTAAGTTTAATAATTTATGAGAATTATTTCTTCAACTAATAATACTATACTGTGTTATTTATTGATTCTAAAGTCAAATCCTTTAAAATAATTGGTTTGTTTTGGTTAAATTATTCTTTTCAATTCTTTTACCACTAAAAACAAAACGATTATAACAAATCGCCGAGATTTTAATTTCTCTATATTTTTACGCCTTGAAAAATCGGGATTCACAAGTCTTTACCAGGGTAAAATTATACAAGTGCCGTTTTGACGTACTACATTGGTTTAAATAAATGATCGTCTTGGTGTGACATTTCAGAGTGCATCTTTTATCATATTATTATGTAACATAACTATAACATTCTAATGTTATCAGTATTCTTGAGTATTGTTAATCGAGGCATCCTCAGGAGATGTCGACTCGCCAAATTGTGGCATGAGATCCACTCAGTGTCATGCCAGAATTTCAATGAAAATTAAAGACAAATCGTAGCGGTATCAAGTCAAGATTTC
This sequence comes from Leptidea reali, assembly GCA_949711725.1. Taxonomy (NCBI): domain Eukaryota; kingdom Metazoa; phylum Arthropoda; class Insecta; order Lepidoptera; family Pieridae; genus Leptidea; species Leptidea reali. Next base: position 3,918,080 of record CATIXN010000005.1, on the reverse strand, counting down.
AGGCAAAATAACGGCGAATTCAATAAAAAAAATCCAAAAATTTTGGATTGTGGATAGAAAGTAAACAATAGTTTGTCATTCTGATTTAAAATTAAAGATGGAAACAACGATAATAAGAACAATTTTTGTATGTATGACTTGCAACCAGCGCAGTAGAAATAGCTCGCAATATCAGTGTTGTGTTTGACGGGGATACAGCAACTGAACATACCGTGCGTTTTAAGTTTTATTGCATCCGTTAAAGAAAACGTTTACTTGAGTAATGAACCCTGAGGATGTCCAGCCTCTAATGTTAGTAACAATGAATGAAGTACGATGGTTGAAACGTTGATGTTGATTTGCGTCAATTTACCAAGGAATTAGCGGCATACCCACAAGATCACATCAAATTTGGTACATAAAAAGGTTAAAAACTGATTGCCTCATAATTTAACAGACCTTCAGAGAGAAGCACACGTAGGTTGCCTTACCATTTTGAACCAGCACAAAAATGAAGGGATTTTTGATGTATATTGAAAAGTGTGGATTTTATACGATAATCTTGCGTGGACTTTGCAATGTTTCACAGAAAAGTGATGGTAAGTGTTGTCTGGTCATTTATTGGTGTGATTCAGTACATCTTTTTCAAAATGTTTGATAATAGCGTATATCTGTTGTGTAACTTCAAACAATGATTGCGAAGCTTGCAGTGAGACAGCCCTGACTCATAAGCCGATCTTCACCATTATAGCCCCATGATAATATAAGACGTCACATGGCTCCAGAAACCATTTTGACTCCCCAGGAGACACCCTCCGATATCCTTGTACACTTCAGACCTGGCCCCAACTGACACCATTTATTCCACGATTTAGTAAATTTGTACATGCCAAAAATTTTTTACTAAGCAATATAAAATGCCTTCACATAGTTTGTTAAGTCTCAGTGTTCCACAGAAAAGGCACAAATGATCTTTCCGTGAGATGGAAAAAGGTATAGATAACAAGGGTAAATGTTTCGATTTTAAGATTTGAAAAATATTAAGGTTTTACTTAAGCCTCTAACATTAACAGATTTCAACACCAAATAATATTGTGTTAAATAAATGTAACTAATGAAAACAAAGATACCACCAATATTGTGTACCTTAAATAAGTCTCCTATTGATTAAAATAGGCAAAAATAATCCTGTGCTGAGTGCCGTTAATTGTTCTTTGTTTTTTAACGAAGGCTGTTTTACGAATTTCTAACAGCAGGCTAATTCACAAACAAATATAAGCTGGTTGACAATATATTTACAGAAAACTGCGATTGAATGTTATACAGCCCGAAGGCAACTCACGAGTAAATTTGAATGATAAATACGAAGGAAAACATTTGTTTGGGAAAAATGAGAAAATATAAAGGCTCCACGGAATTTTGCTCATGGCATTAAGTTTTTGTAATAATATAATGATGGTTTTGTTTGTTTGAACCTCTTTATTGGCTCAATAAGTACATTCAACCTATTGAGTTTATATTTGTACAGTTAAATTAATTTTATCAGATTCTAGATAAGAAGCAAGGAATCACATACATGAAACGATTGTAGTTCTGATTATGAAAAAAAAATTGGTTATTTATAAAGTTGGTTTACTGATGATAATTATACGTCTTGATTTATTAGAAATCATTGAGCAAAAATTACATACTATTATGGATTGAATTGAATTATTATCAATTATCGATATTTTGTATAAGATAAAGAAGGAACTAATTAAAATATTATTTTCCGATATTAAACATGTCATTCGTTTGCTTTCATTAATTTAAATATTTCTTTCTTTGATATACGCGAGTGTTACACATTTAAATAAAATACTTTTTAAAGGATTTAAACGTGATTAATTGTAATTTTGTTTAAACATTAGATTTTTTGCGTAAAAGTTTTTACTGTTATTTTAGTTAGCCCGATGTTTCAAGACCTTTCCAGATCTCGTTTTCAGGGGGACTGAATGTAGCTAACTGACTGCGGTTAGCTGTCAACCTCTAGTTTGAGTAATGCACGAACACTAACGCAAAGTGACATACAAATCGCGAATGTAAGACGTAGCTTCTGACGCACTCAAATGTAATAGATCTGCGGGCCTACCATGAACTCTTATTGCGATTCAATTGACAACCTAAAATGAACTGATTGGCTATTTCGTACCACGACGTGATTAGAGCTATCTAATTTAGGTTGACGTCAAATCAACTGATTAAATCGCAATTATGTAAATTGAATGTCAAAAATTATGTCCATTCAATCGCAAACTGATTTAGTTCGTTCATTCATTCGTACCATGAGGTAATATTTCAACCTAAACTGGATAGCTTATGTGTCAAAGTGAGCGATTCGAAAAAAGTTTTTACTTCCTTAGAGGAAAGTTAATCGTGTTGTCAATAACTTTTCAAAATATTGAAAACATACAGAAAAGGAAAATTTTATTGATGAAAGATGAGATGAGAATACTTTATTGGACTTTTTTTGTAAAACAAAATACTGAAAATAAATACCACAAACGAAAATACTAAAGACAAGGCAGAAAGGTCCCGGGCTATAGCCTGTTCGCAAGAACGGATTAAGAAATATATATTCTGTGGTCCTGTCAAATCAAAACCAATGGAGGTGCGTTCATAAGCCGCTATTTTTACGAAAATACCTAAGCACAAATTTAATTTATAATTCAAAGAACTATTTTTATTTATATTACTATTATTTAATAAATACAAAAAAGGGCTAAATGGTATATAATTTGACGCTTTAAAGCACAATATTAAAATGTATTTTTAGTATTTTCTACGCAAAAAAAAGCGCTAAAATCATATCATTTTAGGTTTCGAAACGCAACGCATATGGTTCGAGTAAGAGAGATAAACTTATGTAACGACTGTAGAGCGTCATCTCTTTCTCACACCGCGGCCCACAGACAAATTTATTTCGTTCATTCCTCATAAGCGATCCAAAAACCATTTAGTAAAAGGCACTTCATGGTACAAATTTTAATGATTCAGTTTAGGTACCTAAACTCAGCTGCATCGGAATCGCATCGCTTATTAAAAGTTGGTGGTAGGCCCTCTGGCCTGTTTTTATCACTTTTCTAACCTTAAGAGGCTTTATCTAGACGTATAAATTATCTAAGCCTAGACAATTCCTACTAGATCCTAAAAAACATCTTTCGAGTGTATTTATTACTAACTAAAACTAAAAAAACACCGGCATGGCTTGATCATGAGTCTCTTGCCAGATTTTGGCGAGACAAAGGAAAAAAAAAGACTAAGGATATCTCGTGTAGAGGCGAAACACGTGTCGAATTGTTTTAAAAACAAATATTGGCGGAATTAACACTAAAGAAAACTTAAATCATTTGTATAATTATGGATTTCCGCAAAGTAACGCCTAATTCAATATATAAGCCTTGATCCATCTAAGATAAATTTGGCATCATAGGGTCAATGTACTATTCGTATACGTAGTTTATGAGCGATGATGGCGCATCAAAGAAAAGTCGTTCCTTTATACATTATAATATCTAGATGTTATCTGAGCGGGGGTAGATCTGGATTATCGAGCATCAGTTATCTAGACAACCGGACAAGACGTCTGATCATACTTCAATATCTAGAACGTGTGAAATTCTTATCGGATATCTCAATTCTGAGAGATCACACTTGGTCTAGTTGGGAACATACCGTGGTTGCTATTCACCGAATGAAATTAAAGACATTATTTAGTTTAATTCTTAGTTTACGTTGTTTTTTTTGTTATTTATTATTATGTTAAAAACTATTGGAAAACACATTTTAATGATCTGTTATGTTTTAGAGTGATATAATTTGAAAAACAAAATTTTATGAACGATGCTGGACTCGAACCCACGACCTCTGGCGTTCAGTGCCAGTGCTCTAACCAACTGAGCCAACCGTTCAAGTGACGTATCGTCATAAAATCTTGTATGCTTTGTTCAACTCTCAGGTTTTGGCTTCATCTACAGGATCTACTTTACAGTTGATAACCTGCTCAACCCCAATATTTGTATGTTAGGAAATTGACATGAGATGTCGCTCTTGTAAATCTAAATAATTTGTTATGTTTTTAAAGTTATCACCCTCACTTCTAGGATTAATACATAAATAAAATTTTGTTTTTCATATTTTATTTGAAAATTTCTTGATGCTTAATATGTTTATTGATTAATAAATATGTTGTATTTCTATTTTATTTAACCAGCAGTGTTATATTGTAACGTACGTATTATTTTTGAAACTCTTGAAAGTCTTCAAAGGAAACACACAACTGTTACAATATGTAATAAATTAATAAAAATAAATGGTACATACCGGCTTCTAGGCCTGTTTACAAAATGGAATTTATTAAATCTGGATGCCTAAGATACTCGGGTAGATCCTTGTTATTATATTAAAATGCCTTGTCACACGTTTCTAAAAAGTCCCGATCTAAGTAAATATGAATTAATATAAGTGTGAAAATATACAGCTTTCTCCGTTTGAATTGCAACTATAACTTCAGCTTCTTTATAATAACTTTACACTCCTCTCACTTGTATTTTCTGACGTTATTTGAGCCTCATATCATGAGTAATAATAAGTTATCCATGGAAGTTGATGATCTTCATCGGAGCTAATATATTAGACAACCACTAATAATTCTTTAGTAATTTGTCTCCATTAAGTCGTAAGTAAAATGTCGTCACAAACGTTTGCAATAATTATTACCTGTAACTTGAAAACCAGATCAAAAAAATAACCGGCCATTTAATTTACATTGAACAATGTGAGGTCTCACAGCAAAAAGGATTTTTTTTTATTAATAGAAGCCTCCTTCCTTTAAGCACTTATAATATTGTTGAAAAATTGTTATTTGCTCTGTTTATTGGTTTTAAGAACGCTTATTAAAAAAAAAAAATTGTTTGCAGGTAGACTGACATTTTCTTTGTTTATAAAATATATTCTACATTGGTCCTCGAACCCATTGTATTTCTCTCAATGGCTTCGATTTTACATAATATTTTCGTTGACAAATTTTGATTGTATAAATTTAATCTTCTTAAGAGCAAAATTATTACAAGCTCGTCATCGATAACTCATCAAGAGCCGTCAGTATTCCAATAAGGTCGTCTCTGAAGCGAAGCGTTATCTAAATTCGTCGCACGATAAACGTCGGAAGTGTAATTTACTTCATACTCATTGTATAACAGCTGGCGGCTTACAAACCAAATTATCTTGATGTCCTCGTGAATGTACTAATCAATTTATGTGGGGCATCTGTATTATATTAAGCTCAGTTTTTAAAGATATTGTTTTAAACAGCGCCTAGCAAATGGAAAAAGTAATAGCTGTACAATCTAATTGACGGTATTATTGTCGGGTAAAAGTCATCTCACTGTGTTCTATATAGAGTGAGTGTGGATCTTTCTGACAAACATTGAGAATTGATAATTACTACCTGGTTACGTCATTATTATCGGAGTTCCACAAGGTTCAATTCTTGGTCCCCTTTTTTTCATTTTATTTATAAATGACATCAGCGCATGTTTTCAATTTAGTAACTTTCTTCTGTATGCTGATGATCTTAAGATATATCACTCCATTAGCAACTAAGATGATAGTCAACAACTACAAAAAGACTTGGACCGTTTGAGTGTTTACTGTGACAAAAATAAGTTGGATCTTAACTTAAACAAATGTAACTACATATCCTTTACACGTAAAAAAACATTATTAACTCTAATTACTCTCTTTGTGGAACTTCTCTTGTTAAGGTCGATAATGTCCATGATTTGGGACTTAGTCTAGACAGTAAATTAATCCTTGATACACATATTGATAGGATAGGTAATAAAGCGAACAAAATGTATGGTTTTATTATACGAACTATGCGTAATTTTAAGAAACCCTCAACGTTGTTACTTTTATACAAAACGCTTGTACGATCACAACTTGAATATGCTGTTCCTATTTGGAACCCACTTTACAGTAAATACATACAGTATCTTGAATCAATACAAAAAAGATTTTTACGCAGTATGCATTACAGATGTACAAGAGCCAAAATTTCGTATGATCAATTGCTTGAAAAATATAATATTCTAGATTTAAAAGCCAGACGTGAACAACTTGAAGTAATGCTTCTATATGATATATGCCATAATAAATATGATTGCATTGATCTAACACGCAAGCTGTATTACCGAGTTCCTGTACGTCATCTCTCTAGGGCTACACGCGCTCATCAACTTTTTGCCTTAAAAAAGTGTCGTACAAATGCTGGCATGCGCTCTCCAATTCATAGGCTGGTCTCATCTTATAACCAAAACTTCCTTGACATTGACATACTAGAAACAAGAGTGGGTACTTTTAAGAAACTGATATTTAACAAGTTGCATAAAATAATTTCGTAATCTTTGTGACTAATATTGTTATATAATGTGGATAAGTTTTAATATATATATTTGTATGATTCTATGAATGTGTATATGTATGTATTTTAAAACCTTTGGGAGTTTAGTGAATTTGTTTCTCCAACACAAATAAGTAATCTGTGGATAACGTAGTTGATTATACATGTATTTATATTGTAAGAATTGTAATTATTAAGTAAGATGTCATGTATAGTTGTTTGTTGTTCCCAATAAATAAAATAAATTATCTCTGGACCTACCGTCGATGACGTCACATCGTCGCTTTTTTGCGGTGTGCAAAACAAGCAACGATTTATTTTATTCAGTATCGATTGATATAAAGGTGTTGTGTTGTGACGCTGATTATTATTATCACAATAATGAAAAATCAATGCAAAAATCTGGGTCAAGTAAAAAATATATTTATTTTTCTCTCAGTACTATTATAGCGACACAGAATAACAGAAATTACAGAAATATTAACAACAAAAGTCAAAATGTAACAAGGAAAAAAAAACAATAAGAAAACAGGGATAGCACTAAAATATCACCACATGTACCTACCGGACCACAGGACGAGTGCGATGCGGTGAAAGGGGAACGGGAGGGGCTTTAGAAAAATTTAGCCGAGTATCATTAGTTTACTCTTAAGGATTGAAAGGTTTCGTTACTTTGTCATGGATCACATAATCAGAACCTAACCAAACTCTCACTGTGTTACTCATAAATTTGTTGCGCACATACTTATAGCAATTTTAAGACTTTTATGGTTACCATTGTCAGATCTGGACCAATGCAATCAACGAATTGAGAACCTCCTCCTTTTTTTATGTCGTTTAAAGAGAACCTCTTCAATCATTTAAAATTGATTTTGGTCAGTTGCTATTTATCTGTAATTCAGACTCTCGTTTGACATTGTTTATAAGTACTTTTATTAAATATTGTTGAGACGATACGAAATGACTATCCTCAAAGAAAACACTTCCATATAAAAATCTGCAATATAAGCATTCTCTATCAATCGTGCCTTTAACTGTTATAGACATAAATAACTACTACCAACTTCAAAACAAGGTGGGGAAAACCAAAAAGTATTTTGGTATATTTTGGTGATAATTTTTTTGTCAATATGTAAGGTTTTTAAGAAATATTTATTTAATTTAAAATTAGATTGAAGTTACTGTACTGGAAAGGGATGAGTATTATTTTAATAAAATCTCATTCAGTTGAGTTTCGTAATTGGAAACTCAATATTAGCAGAATACTTGAACACAATCTGCAAACGCTCTTTTCATGCAAGTACTAAGTGATAGGAATATTTGAAATTTAAAGCTTTTCTTAATCTTATCATAAGAGAAATAATTTCTTATTGTTCCAATACAATATTTACAGCGAGAGTGTACGCTTCATTAGTGTAATTGTTGTTCAGTTACGTTGGTGTCTCTGAAGAAAGCTGCAATTTTTTATAAATAGAACATCAATCGAATCAACTTATATCAGTTGTTTAAGTATCTTTCACACATAAATACAAAAGAGTTGTTATTAAAGTAACAAATGAATACCAAAGAAACAATTGTAAAGAAGAAAGTAATAGAAATGAAGTGCTTAATGCTTGCGGAAGAAGTTTCGCCTATACATATATTACATTGCTACATACTCGTACGCTTAAAGTTATCCAGATATCGAGGGACTTGTGCAGCAATGGATTGGAACATTATTAATAAATCAAGAATATCATAGAGAAATTCAAAGTCAAATGAACATTAATGAATTAGGCAAAAACTAAGCGCTTTCGAATCGTCACTAAATATTTCTTTTAAATTACTGAATGAACCATAAATGTTCGGTAACCCGTGAGAAGAACAGACACAACAAGAAAGTATTACCTTTATAGTATAATATATATATATATATATATATAAATAGTATTTATATTGTATTTTGGCTGAAATATAAATAACAAATTTATTAATAAGGAGCTACATCCAATAAATGATTCCTGTTCAAAGTTCAAAGAGTTAGAAATATTAACAATTTTATACAAAGTAATACAGAATACAGATAGAAACTGTGCAAATAATTTAAATTATCGTACATTATTTTATTATAAAATATTATCAAACAGCAATCTTATACATTTGGACTTTCATTTTTACAAATCTTGTAAAAAATACAGCAATTGTTTTCGTTTCGTTATTCGTAAAACATAGAAAATTAATACACTTCCATGTTGTTTTTAGTAATAATATAATTCTAGGTTCCGTTTCATTCAGTATTTATTTATATATAAAAAATAAAAATAAAATATAATCATAAAATTTTATAGCGAAACCCATGACTTCCAATTCTATGTCATGTCATATTCTTAATAATATTATGTATGTGCATAGGCACATCAGTGAATTTGCTAAAAACTATCTTAACCATAATGTAAACACGAGGAAGAAATATAAACTTATAAAGCCTACTACTCGGCTAAGTGGCTAATAAGACTTTTGTAGGGCGTTGAATTTTTTTTTATGGAGAAGGAGGACAAACGAGCGTACGGGTCACCTGGTGTTAAGTGACCACCGCCGCCCACATTCACTTGCAACACCAGAGGCGTTCACAGGAGCGTTGCCGACCTTAAAGGAAGGTGTACGCGCTTTTTTTGAAGGTACCCATGTCGTATCGTCCCGGAAATACCGCACAAGGAAGTTCATTTCACAGCTTTGTAGTACCTGAAAGAAAGCTCCTTGAAAACCGAACTGTGGAGGAACACCATACATCCATGATGGGGATGACACATCAATAGTACCGGTTATATAGCGATCAAGGGGCCATATGAACCTGCAACAAACTTGACTCTGCTAAAGTGACTCCTGTAATGTGTTACTGCATTTTACAATATATTTTATGAAAATTTTAATATTTTACATACATGTGAAAAATTATTCCGCTTAAATGTGTTAGAGCAATTAGAAATAATAAAACACAAAAATAACATGTTTACATTGATGAATGAACAAACAAATTTAGTCCCTTCACCTTTGTTGCGTATCTCTTCCGGGGGTAATACGTCACAACAGCCGACCAATCACGGCGCGTCATTTCATGGGACGAGGGTATAAAACAGCGGCTTCCGGCTCGATTTTGGCGAGACAACACGTCCTGAGGATGCCTCGTGTAGAGGCGAAACTCGTGTCGAATTGTTTAAAGACAAATATTGGCGGAATTCACACTAAGAAAAACTCAAATCATTTGTATAATATATTTTATAATAAAATACCAAGGAACCAATTCCAAACGTGGCTCTATATACGACTTGTAAATCAAAATAGGATACAGTAAATAAATTTCACTTTTTGTTCGTGCACGGAATGAAACAATCAGCTAAATGTTACAGGGAGCTTGCACAATATATCAGTGACCACATTACAATCGGCTTAGGCTTTTTTGACATAACCGTGTACAAATTAGCAGAAAAACAAATAAAATTAAGAACTTTTTGACCTTTTTGGTGTAAGTACCTAGTCACAAATATACCCACACATAACGGCAATACTTTATTTTACCAGTGGGGATCCTTTGCACTGGATACAGGCTTGATTATGGGTACCACAACTTTGCCTATTTCTGCTGTGAAGTAGTAATGTGTAGGCACTTTACTGCTTCACAGTTTCGGTATGAATGGCGCTAGTGAAGAAGAGATGTTCTTCTCTTTTTCTCTTTCGCACGTTTTGTAATCTTTACAACAGTTTATTGTAGGTTACAGGTAGGTAACATTAATGCATTAATATATTTTTTAAATATAATAGGCGCTTCATAATACAGCCAAAATTGTCTCAACGAGAATAATGTTTCAAGGAATTTTCAACCTTTATCTCAAGGAATAGAGTCGAATTATACTTGGCCACGTTCAATTAGGCAGAAAAAGTTTCAATTAGGCTGAGCCCCAATTAACTGACTCTGGAGAACGAATGTCTCCGATCAATATTACGATTTGGTACAAGATAAATATAACGCAAATTTATATTGAGAGATTCTTATTTAAGTCTTTTAGGGCTACATATAGACTTACCTTACTTACTTTACGTAAGTAGGAGACTCCTTTGCACCGGATGCCGGCTAGATGATGGATATCACAAGGTCGCCTATTTTCTTTGTGAAGCAGAAATGTGTAAGCTGTTATTACTGTGTTTCGGTCTGAAGGGTGCCGTAGCTAGTGAAATTACTGGGCAAATGAGACTTGATAACTTATGTCTCAAGGTGAGGAGCGCAGTTTTAGTGCCGCTCAAAATTTGGTTTTTTCAATAATCCTGAGCGGCACTGCATTGTAATGGGCAGGTCATATCAATTACCATCAGCTGAACGTTCTGCTCGAGGACTTCTTGAACGACAGACAATGGAGTTTAAGAGTTACACTTTCGTTTCACTGCTACAAAACCTTAAAATATATTTGCTTTTATTGCAGTTCCAAATACTATCCACAGTATACAGGTGTCCCAAAGTTATGGGACATGAAGGGAAAGTACCTTAAATATCGAAGATAGGCTATTTCACTGAAAGAAGACTTTATGTTATTTTTAAAAGTTAGTAATTCTGCATTCAAAGATTTTCTAAAAAATACTTGCTTCGTCTGGGAATAGAACCGACTTAAATGTAAATAAAACACCCTACTTTTATGATGCCAAACGAAAGAATGGCCAAAACCTCATAACTCTTCTTAAGTAACATAGTATTTTAAAAGAAAGGAACATCGTAAAATGAATGTTTTTTTACTTGGATTGGTACGAATGGACCGATTAGATGGCCGGCCAGATCCCCAGACCTTACACCATTAGATTTCTTCTTTTGGGGATATGTGAAAGATATGCTATAAAAAAGCGATACGAGAACGTGGGCGAGTTACAAACAGAATTGTGCCATATCATATCGAGTATTCACCTTAAAGTGATAAGAAAATCAACAGACAGCGGACTCATTAAAAGATTTGCGATTTGCGTAAGACAAGAGAGATCACATTTTGAGCATTAAAGTAATTAATTTACAAAACATACCCACTTAATTGACTACTTTCTTTTAAAATACTATGTTACTTAAGAAGAGTTATTAATTTTTGGCCATTCTTTTGATTGGCATAATAAGAGTAGGGGTGTTTTTTTTTACATTTAAGTCGGTTCGATTCCCAGACGAGGCAAGTAATTTTTAGAAAATCTTTGAATGCAGAATTACTAACTTTTAAAAATAACATAAAGTCTTCTTTCCGTAAAATAGTCTAATCTTCGATATTTAAGGTACTTTCCCTTCATGTCCCATAACTTTGGGACAGCCTGTATATTATTATAATTGCTGACAGACCCAAGACGTATGTAATTACCTTGCAGATGCTTTGTCGATCATTCAATGGAATATGTTACATCACTGCTTCGTCCTTCACTGAGTTTGTTGCGAAATTCTCTCGAAAATTGTCATGTAATATCTCCGGAAATGTTTGGGTCAAAATTGAGGTTGTTCGTACTATGGGGCCCTGTGAGAATGATGCCTAGAGGATCGACATGTTTGAAATTCACAAAGTTATGCGTAGCGTTCTAAAGATGTAATCAATAAAACACCACATCATTTAATAAGCGATTATAAAAAAAAAATTATAACTTTTAAGAAACTAAAGCAGAGTTTCTGGTTACAGGATCATCCTGCCACAGGAAGTTGCGCACGTTCACTAGCATGACGCATGGGCCAGCCATCGTTTTCCTCGACCATATTTTAGGGGAGGGAACGACCTGTTCCGCGTCGCTACTACAAGCAGTGACATTTAAGCGAGAATGGTGAAACCTGTCAGGAGAACTCAACCAAGTAAAAGAAAAAATGTTCACCTACAATATACAAATGATTTAAGTTTTGTTTAGTGTTAATTCCGCCAATATTTGTTTTTAAAACAATTCGACACGTGTTTCGCCTCTACACGAGGCATCCTCAGGACGTGTTGTCACGCCAAAATCTGGCACGAGACTCGTGCCAGATTTATTAACACAAAAAAAAAAAACTTAAATCATTTGTATAATTATGGATTTCCGCAAAGTAACGCCTAATTCAATAAATTTTCACCTACAATATATTAAGCAATACTCACTAAATACCTCTACTTACAGTTTGACCATTTTGCAGTATACGAGTAATTCATAATTTTAAATATTATAGTTTATTATGAGTAATTGAAGCTGTAGAGCAATTTATACCCAAGCCCTTTTATAATAGGTTTATAAATCTAACTAAGTATTACCCACTTAGTGAGATTGGTTTTATTTTGAAATTTTTAAACATTCCTGCAATGTGGCTTGGCACCTATAACTTCCTAATGCATGAGACTTACATGAAAGACATTTTGATTTCTATAAATTTTCTATACTTTATTAATAAAATTTATCATTATAAGAATAAAGTAATTCATACAATGAAAAGATAAAAGAAACTAATGTCAGAATTAAAAAAAAATAATATTAATCATTTATTTTGATGATGTAATAGCTGATCATTTAAATCTCTTTGAAATAATTATTTAAACCAGATTGAGTATTACGATTTTATATGAGAATATTTTAGGTGAAAGTTCATTAAAAATAAATCTAGCTAAAATTGTATCTGGTAAAACTATTTTATTATACAACTATCACTATTTTTTCTACACGTACTGAAATCAATCATTGCTAAAGCTTGGGAAAGGAGGAATTAGACAAGGGCCTTGCGGATGAACCTCACAAATGAAGTAAAACCTATAAATTGCAGGTTTTGCCAGGAAGAATTATGGGCATGAGATTATCTGAGGATTATTATTGCGGATAAATTATATATACAATATTATGGAGAATAATTAATTTGATAAAGAGTGGGTCAAGGTTAAGTGCTATTTAATGATACATTACCAATGTAATGATAAAAGGATTCTTTTAAAAATCTGTATTATCTGTTACCCCATTCTAAAATTACGATACCAACCATTTCTCAAGAAATTAAGTTCCACGTAACTGTGAAATTAATTTACTTGCCCTTTATTTGTAGGTCGATGTATAAAAAAACCCGTGTAGCACAACTTTTATTTATTTATGTTTTAATTGCTTCAACAGCATGAGCACCAATATTATCTTTAATAATTATCTTTCTATCAGATATCACAGATGGTTTCAGCCCTTTTATAGATGCAAATCAATGTCATATTTTGAAACAGATATAAAAAGACCATTATAGTTAATTAACTCTGTTATTATCAACTATTACTATACGTTATTCAACCTTGCTAATTATATCTACAATAGCGTCAGGTTTAGTGAATAAAATGAAAACATAATATTTTATTGTTTTATTTTCATTGAAATATGATGCTTCATACAAAAAGCTACATTGTTAAAACAAAAATAAGACAACAAGGAAAATTCAACCCTTAGTCTCAGCAATAGAGTCGAGTAAAACCTGACCTTATTCAATAAGGCAGTACAACTTTTAAATAGGTTAAGCTCCAATTAACTTTTTCTGGTGAACAAGATCGATAATCAGAATGACAAAAACAAGTGTAACAATATAATGGCTTTCTTCTGGAGTTATTTGATAAGATTAACCTTTAGGGTGTAATAGCCTTGAGATTTCAACCAACAATAATAAGAGAAGGTTTTCATATCGTTTGCTTTTTACTGACTTAACAAAAGAAAGAGATTATCAAGTCCTACTAATTCTCTAACCCAAAACCCTTATTGGCTGATTTAGAAATTTTCCAGTTAACTCTAATGTGATTTGATAATATATGTATGACTAATAGAGAAAACTCAAATTTTATAGGTAGACATGTTTATTTTTTTTTGGTAAGCTTTTTGCTTTCATGTTTGTACTATGCAATAAAGCTTTTTTCCGTGAACCGGAGTCCCTAAGCGAACACATATAATAATTTTCAGTCTGCCAGCCTTAAAAAGAGAATCAATAGGGCTAAGCGTCAAAAGGGTGCTATAGAAACAGCTTCCTCTTTTTACTTAGCCCAGAAACTTTGAGTGCTGCTAGGCAGTCTCTAACTTACATATTCTGGAAGAAGAAAGAATACGTTTAAGCAGCAAGTTATGAGTTGCTATAATACAAGAACATAACAAATATCTTTTAGTGACTTATGTATATTCTGTTTATCGTTAAAATAACCACTTATAAGCAATAGCTATTACGTAGCTTCATTACCAAAATTGTATTTGCTTAATTCCAGTTAAAAACAAATTCGAGAGAAATTGCAAATGAAAACCATTGGCTTTATACGGATAATATCAGTTTATGGATTGTATACAAATTTGTGCCGATCTCGGGTCGGCTATGCCGGCTTTATACGGATACTAGTTCGATTAGCTTGAGCTAGTTTTAATCGGTACTGTGGACTCATAGTGCACGCTTTGAATATATATTCACGTTTTGAACAAGTTCAAAACCAATGCAGTTTCAGACTTAAAGCCGTAGTGCTTTTGAGAATTGATGTTTATTTAGCTGTACTAGAAAACAATGACAAAGTAATGAGTTAGAAATTTAAAGAAATAGTGATTAAGAAAGAGCAAATTTATGAAACAAATGTAGATGAGAGTGTTATTCCACCATCAAGTTGGGAATATACTGAAATGAGATCAATGATAAAATAATGCAAGTAGGAGAAGTCATGGCAGTGTGTCTAATGAAAACGGACGTGAACGTATGTTTGAATGTATATATTGTAATGATGTCAGGTCAAAAAGTATTGGAAAACCCATGATAAACGTTAGGAATAGGATACAGAGAGATAAAACTGGCTGATGTGGCAATGAAGAGCTAGAAAGAGAGAACTAGCTTTAGCGGGGATGGGAAGGGCATAATATGATCTGGAGAGAAGAGAACAAGAAGAGCAAAATGGTGGAGGAATGGTGAGAGACGGTAAAATTAGTAAAGACTGGTAGGCAAAACAGTAAGATGACGAATTGCACCTCAGAAAATATCATCCTGTGCAAAGGAGCCTTCTACTGGTAAACTTTTATCTATACGTATAAGAATTAATATTATTAATATTAAATATTTCATCGCAAATTAAATTAAATGTGTTGTTTTAAATAAAAATCCAAAACAACTAAGTACAATAAATTATAACGGCAGTATCCTTCGCAATTTTTTTTGTTTCATGTCCTGCAACCTGATTGTATCAACCTATGTATGATGACTCAACCAGCTCCCTGCTGCATCCACTTCCAACATCTGCATCTCCCGGCACCCTGCTAGACACCATCACCAGCTTTTATATCATATTTCAAACATTTTTAAGTGTACCATGTGCGCAGCACCGCCGACAGGCAGCACTGGCAGGGTCGCCATATGATGTTGGATGCTCGGGTATTCAAATGATTATAAGTCTGAGTGCGATTATACTCGTAAGCCCCTTTATTAGAGTATGCAAATGCTTTTATACTAGTTGGAGAGATGAGTGTGTGTATATGTCTATGAAGGTAATACATACACTACAAAATAATAACAACTGATATAATAAGATGATAGCCATTTAATAAAAACTTCCGTGGCTATCGCTCAATGTTTATAGGAAGTGTAAAGACATCAATACGTCTTAATATGTCAACTCGAGAAAGTTGTACATGACCGATCGGCCTAAACTTCGTTCTATTGATTCTTCTTCTACCCCTGAAACTTTTGGTAAACTATCTAACAAAGTTAGTAACGAGATTTCGTGTGTTCGAATACTCTGAAATTTGATTGTCAATGAATTTTTTTCCTTACTTCCTCAATGAAAATTATTATTAAAAATGAGTTTGTTTGTTGATTTGTTTTTAGTCAAATTTGAAATTAGTATCAGGCTCCAAAGATGTATGTTTGTATATAATTATAAGTATGAATTGTACATAAGGCCCACAAGTAGATGACGAAAGAAAATAAGCAGTCCTGCCGCCGCAGCCCCACTCTTGCCTCTCGCCTTGTCGCGTTGCGCGTGCGACACAAGCACATCTCACCTGTAACTTTGTATATAGTTACAATCTTCCTTGGCTGACACCGACTCCAAAAATAACAATAGTTGTAACTAGAATTAGATTAATTAATTAGAGTGTATAAAAGTACGCAAATATTTTGTACTTTTTAGTGCTTATTTTATCTATTGTTTTAAAATAGTTTTTTTTTTAAGTTGGTTGTATTTTAGTTAAATGTTATTTTCACATTAGGTTTTTCTTTAAAGTTACATTTTCATTATAATATTTTATTTTACCCGATGTTTCGTGATCTATGCAGAGCACGAGTCCCCCTAAAAACGTTCAACATGTTTTTTTTTTATTTTTAGTGAATCTAACGCACACTAACTAATAATTTGTGTTAATATGTGTAAGACCTACTCAATTTTGCAATGCAGCAATGAATGAAAGCGCATTGCAATTTCATTACAGACACTTTGAAATTCTGCCATAGATCGCACACTTACTGTAAGTCGTTAAGGAGTTCCATTGATCCTCATATTTTGCTACGTAAATTACGTGACGGTAGGTGACTCAAACATCCGGATTGCATAAGAAAGATTTGGCCTAGTATCGTTAATTTGCTCCTAAGAATTGTAGAGTTCCGTTACTTTGTAATGGATCCCATAATCAGAACCTAACTAAATTCTTACCAAATTACCTTTGAAGTATATCTTTTTCATTAAAGATGATCATAGAAATTGGTTAGCGCGATATTGAGTATTTCGTCCATTTGTCGCGCACATACTTAGCAAGCAAATTAGCAAGCATAGCAAATTGAAGACTTTTAATATTTTTCTTATGGATACCATTGTCAGATCTGGACCAAATTTCAATGGGAGCACACGGGATCGACCAGCTATCAAATAATAAAAAAAGGACTTATCGAAATTGGTTGCCTTAAGTTTTGTGGTTGTAGGTATCAAACATAAAAAAAAATACCGACGAATTGAGAACCTCCTCCTAATTTTTTGAAGTCGGTTAAAATACAGTTACAATTATTATAACAATCGCTTTTATCCTTTAAAAAGTATTTTATTTACAACATGACAACAAACACTACGTGCCAGAGCTCGCCATTTGCGCCTTGACATTATTTTAATATCTTTGGGAAATTTCACAGTGTTATTGAGAGAGAGTCTGAGAGAGTTTGTATAGGATAATAGTTTTATTACTTCGGTCGACGTAAAATGTGACATCGTAACCAATAATTGTTTCTGTAAAGTTGAGTGCGGAACGGCGAAAGTTAACATAATATTATATTAGTCAATATGGCTGAAAAGTTTAGAGAAACATTCTTTGTTAGTCAATAAGAACATGAATTACAAGAATATATTTACTATAGATGCTATGGATGTATATTATAATAAAACGATAAATAGAATTAGACAGGTATAGATAATAATTAATATCAAATATGGTATGGAAGATGATTTGCTGGACCTACATGGAGAAGAATAACGGGTCGGCCATTGCTCATTATCAATTAGCAATGAACGAATTTACGAACTTCTTTACACCACCTTAAGGTAACGCGCGTTGACGGTTTCTGGTTTGTTTGGTATTCTGAGTTTTGTACAAACCAGATGAATTAGGAAACCTTCCTATCAATCTAAATCAAAAGCAAATAGAATCCATTTCAAAATACGATTTTTTATAAGCTCTTCTACACAAAATGCGTTTATAATTCTTTTAAACCCTGTAATTGAATATTTTCTGATATTGCATGGAAGTTTATTATAGAAATGTATACGCTGTCCCGTAAAAGTGTCCCATAAATTTTGTGGAAACGAGTTGTATGTACCTAATAAAATGTTTTTGTCTAGTGTTCATATTGTGTGTCGCTTTCCAAACAAAAGATATCATTATTTTTATAATCATTCACCGACTTCAAAAAGGCGGAGGTTCTCAATTCGATTGGTATTTTTTATGTATGTACACCGCATACATTGACACGTATGATCCAATTTACATGATTCTTCTTCTTAAATTGATGCAGATTGTCTGCCATTTGGTTCCATAAAAAATGACACAGTTTAGTCCAGCAGTTTTCAATTTATGAATATATATTGTTTACTTAGATGATATTATTTTATTTTGTGTACAGCTTTTATATGAGTTTTCATTTAGGTTGATTATATAATATTATTAGCTCGTGTGCCGATAAGTGGGTCTTAGGTCTGTCAATCATAGCTAAGAAACGTTCTTTATGATATATTAGTGTGTGACAAAAACCTGAAATAGAGTTTCAAATAGCAATTTTTCGGAGTCGATTCATTTTTCCGATCCCGGGATCTATTGTTTAAGGCGCGCGGCACCTTTCGTAGGCCTACCCATATCTCCTTAAATGAATTACAATGTAATATATGACAGTAAAAAGCCACGAAGTCTTATAGTTAGGTACCTGGTAATCTAGAAAAATTATCGAAGTATACAGAACAACCTATAACAGACACTAAAAAGTAAAAAAACAATACGACTAACAAAACCGACTTCAAAATCTGAAAAGTATAAAATAACCTAATAAAGATTTAATTTAATAGGCTTTTTATGCAAACTTAAACCATAGATTATAATAAAATACTACTAATATTTGAATGTGCTATTCATGATAGTTTCGTCTAGAACAAAATAACGTAAGCGGGCAGGCTATACTATATACCTTATATGCTTAGAAAAGTTAAGTTTTGACACATCCTGAAACAAATAAAGCGTCTATTCAAGATATAACTTGGTGATTAAGTTTCAACGAAACTTTTCATATTTCGGATTCATTGGTAACGCCATACTCCTCGTGCAAACTTGTAGCAACTTAATAAATGAAATAAACTTTTGCATTTATTATAGAGTTTAATTTCAAGTTTGCGTGGTAAGTTACCGTGATCAAGATGTTCAACTTAAAGAATCTTATGAAACAGTCGTTAGGGATTCCGGAGCGCAGCACATTAAGGACATGAAAACAGCTGTATTGCAAATGGTAAATTGTTCCCGTTATACTTAAATTGTAGCAGCATAATTTTGATGTCGCTATTAACAGTAATGCTCTTTACTTGTAACGCATAATTAAATTTTATATGAATTTCCGCAGGACTCATATTATATTTATAAAATTTACAACATTATTAAATTTTAAAGCATAATAATAACCCATAATATTTTGATTTCCTTGTCCTCTTCGTCTGAATGGCAATGAGAAAAATGTTGCTAAAAATGTTAATTTATTTATTCATCTGTATAGATCTCCATCAGTTGTACATATAAACTTACATATAACACATGCCTTATTTCTTAACATAACATATATTATAACCAGTTATAGGAGTACACATCATTCCATAAAAATAACAGTGACTATAATTTACAATTAAGGTCACTAAAAACTACTTAAGTATCTTAGAAATAAGGATGGAATGGAAAAGTTTACACTGTACAGTATTATGATATTTCTGTAAGGTTTTACAAAATAAACTCTCTATAAACATCATTACTATAAACATCAGTTTGCCATGGCGTTATTTATTTTTTCTATATTCTAAAACTTTACTTAATAAAGTTTTTAAAATTTGTGATCTTTTGCTTCATTGTTTGTTTGTACCAAAATTTACGATTGGCTAAGTTGGTAAGAGTAATAAATTTTGGTACAAATTAAACTTGTCATATTGTATTTTATATTCTTATATCTTGTATCATAGTTAGTAAGTCGTTGCCTTCTTTGATGGGACTACTTTACGACATCCACTATACGATACTTCATATTTATAAAGTTTATTGTGTTTTTCATTATATTTGATATTGAAAATGCTTTTAACGTTGAACAAAGCTCTGCTCTCTCTCAAAATTGGAGAAAACTTATTATAATGTATTATGTAATAGTCAAACGATAAAGCTCCGTCGCTTCAAGGTTTGGCTTGTCAAATCTAAGGCCTAACAAGAAGCCTTATTCAAAGTCCAAGTCAATAGCGTGATTCGGTACGTATTTATTATTAATCCTAGGAGACTCATTTTGACAGTCAATCGCCAAGGCAACTTGAAGTTTGACAAGAGCAATTTTTTTTATGGAAAAAGGAGGATAAGCGATGGTAACTTGTTTGGTTAAGTCATCACCGCCGCCCACATTCTCTTGCAACACCAGAGGAATCACAGGAGCGTTGCTGGCCTACACGATTTTTATGAAGGTACCCATGTTTTATCGTCCCGGAAACACCGCACAAGGAAGCTCGTTCCACAGCTTTGTAGTACGTGGAAAAAAGCTCATTGAAAACCGCAAAGTGGAGGACCGCCACACATCCAGATGGTGGGGATGATATCCTAATTTATGGCGTGTCGTGCAAAGGTGGAATTCGGCGGCAGGAATCAGATGAAACAGCTCTTCGGAATATTCCCCGTGATAAATACGGTAGAAGGCGCACAATGAAGCGACGTCTCTACGAGAACCTACCTAGAACGGAACTTTGAAGTTTGACTTTAATATATATTTTATAAGTGGAAGACTCAGAAATTTAAATGAAATATATGTTTACGTCTCAAAAGCGGTTAGAATTGAACCTATTTCAATAAACAATTTTAGTTAAGTTTGAGTCAGAGTTGAGTTATGTTAGTTTATTACATAAATAAGGTGCGAGGCCACGAGTCCAAAACTGCAATCAACCGAGATATTTGAGCCTTAATTGTACTCCAAATATTGCTGTCGTTTATCGGAATATTTTCAGTAAGTGCTTACATTTGTTACGAGAACTCGATACTCTAAACACGGATGTTCATAACAATGAAGAGATAAAGCACGAATTTCAATTTATCACATTATGTTAATATATGCTTTTATATTTTTAAAGCATCGATTACCTTAAATTATCAAATTTTGGGTATAAATATAGGATATCTATTTACGTATAAAGTATAAATAATTAACATCTATGTGGGTTCTTGGTGGAAATATAGACTCAATCAGCATCAGATTAGCAAAATAACTGTTACATTGCTAAGAATTAATTAAAATATCTCAAAAATTAAAAATTAACGATTTTCTTGTTGACTTTTAGAGCTGGAATAGTTGGATTATGTAAAGTTTTAGCAGTCAGCGAATATCTATGTAGAAACAAAAAAAAAACGCCTTTTTTATATTAGGTGAGGCAAATGGGCAAGTGCCTCACACAATGGAGAGTAAAAAACATGGATATCTTCAATGTGGAATCAGAGGCTAAGAGCTGCACTATTGGTGGAACGGGATCATGTAGCCGACGATGATGAAGAAAATATTGCAGACCTTGTAGACGACGAAGAAGAAGACGGCTTTGAAGACGCTCGAGCTGTCAATGTTGAGGGACTCCCAGGCAGAAGAAACCGTGTTGTACGTATTCGAAATCCTGTGAATGATGGCCAAGGACACCACGATGAAGACGACGACGATGGCGCAAATAGTGAGCGTGCCAATCGTACTCCAGTGATTCGAAGACGTGAAGAATCACGAGTATTACTTACCTTTAAAGACGTTGAAGGTCCGTTAGAAAAATTCAGTGGGGATGACCACACAAACGTCCAGCAGTGGTTGGATGATTTTGAGGAAATGGCGGAGCTTTGCAAGTGGAACGAGATCCAAAAGGTTGCATACGCCAATAGGTTATTAGGCGGATCAGCAAAAATGTTCGTGAGCTATGAAAAGTGCGCGAAAACATGGAAGAAGCTGAAAGAATCTTTGAATGAAGAGTTCGAGGAAGCTGTCGATTGTTTGAAAATTCATCGAGAGCTCAGTAAGAGAAAGAAGAAGAGTGAGGAAACTCTGCAGGAATACGCATATAACATGTTGTAGATTGCATTACCAGCGAAGTTAAAGGTTCAAGATGTGGTACAATACATAATAGAGGGTATTCCTGACAATGTCGTAAATAAAGCTGTGCTATATGGAGCTAAAGATTTTAAACAGGTTAAAGAGAAATTTGGACAGTACGAGAAAATGAAACAGGACATGTCCAAATCAAAAGCACGACCACCAGAGAGGAAGCTGGAGAAAATAGGACGACCACAGAGCTTCAACCAAGGAAGAAAAGGAAGTCCAGGAGGTGCCGTTTCAACTTCAAGAAACAAGACGAGTACCAAGTGTTACAACTGCGGAGGAGAAGATCGTGTGAGTGTGATGTGTCCAGAAAGAGGAAAAGAGAAAAAGTGTGGAGAATTTGGGCATATAGCCTCCGAGTGTCCACCGAAGTCGAAGGAAGTGTATTTAGTGTCGCGTCCTGCTAAGGAAAAATACCAGAAGGAAATCAAGATTAAAGACAGTAAGATTTTAGCATTAGTAGACACTGGTAGCGATTTAACGTTAATGAGTATTAAAGAGTATAAAAATCTAGGATCACCACCTTTGTGTGACAAACAGGTATGTTTTGAAGGTTTGGGAGCTGAGATGACTGAGACCTTAGGTATGTTTACTACCAGCATGATGGCAGAAAATTATAATTTTAATGTAGATTTTCATGTTGTACCCGACTCAATACTTAGACGTTCGGTTATACTAGGCACTGACTTTTTAGACCAGGTAGAACTTAGAGTTAGACGGGGCACAGTTACCCTTTTTAAATTAGACGCTGATGAAAGTACAGGCGACTAGACAAAGCCTCACATTTATAAAATAAACTCCATAGACGAGACGAAAGAACTTGAACTATCACACATTAAGGAGGAGTATTATCGGGAAGAAATTAAAAAGATCGTTTTAAACTATAAACCGGAAGCTACGCGTGATATTGGTATACGGGCGAAATTAATCTTGACATCAGATAAGCCAGTAGTATCACGACCGCGCCGATTGGCTCCTTCAGAGCGAAAAGAAGTAAATGACTTGATGAATTCATGGTTGGAAGAGGGTATTATTCGTCCCTCTACTTCGGAATATGCAAGTCCGATTGTTTTGATTAAAAAGAAGGACGGTACGCTTAGAATGTGTGTAGATTATCGGAAGATAAATGCTATCATGTTAAGACCTCTTTCTCCATTACCACTTATTGAAGACTCAATAGATGTTTTAGCCGAAGACGTTTGGTTTACATTAATAGATTTAAAAAAACGGATTTTTCCATGTCTGGATGGACGAAGGTAGTATCAAGTCTACAGCCTTCGTAACTCCTGACGGTCAGTATGAGTTTGTTAGATTACCGTTTGGTTTATGCATTGGTCCAACGGTATTCCAAAGCTATATTAATTGTATTTTTAAAGATTTAATACGTGAAGGAATTGTAGTAGTGTAAATGGACGACATTATAATTAAAGCTAAAACTTCGGAAGAGCATTTGGAAAGAGTAAAGTTAGTGATTAAAGTCGCGGCTAAGTATGGGTTAGTCATAAAGTGGGAGAAATGTCAATTTTTTAAAACGATTGTTGATTATTTAGGGTATGTGATATGCCGAGGTACTGTTCGCGAGTCAGAGGCAAAGACATTAGCTGTACGAGACTTTCCCCGACCTACGACAGTAAAATTGGTTCAAAGCTTCTTGGGACTGACAGGGTATTTCCGTAAATTTATACCTGGATATTCACTCATTGCCCGACCATTGACTGATTTACTGAAAAAAGACGTTAAATTTGTATTTGGTATGAGAGAAATAGAAGCTTTTGAGACATTAAAAGCTGCATTAGTGTGTGAGCCTGTTTTAAAATTGTATCGTCATGGTGCAAAGACCGAGCTACACACAGATGCATCTCGTTTAGGGTATGGTATGATATTAATGCAGAAAGATTGTAACGACGGCAAATATCATCCTGTATATTATGCGAGTGGCAAAACGACGGATGCTGAATCTCGATATAGTAGTTACGAATTAGAAGTATTGGCTATTGTAAAAGCGCTAGAGAAATTTAGAGTTTATCTGATTAATATAGCGTTCAAGATTGTAACCGATTGTCAAGCTTTTACTGCTACTGTAAGTAAAGAGAAAGTATGTTTACGGGTTGCGAGATGGGTAATTTTGCTTGCTGATTTTAATTATACAATAGAGCATAGACCAGATAAAAATATGCCACATGTTGACGCACTGAGTAGACATTCCTTACCTGAAGTATTGTACGTGAGTATGACGATGGGTTGATTGCGTGATTAAGAAGTGCACAAGACAAAGATAAATGTCTTAAGCAAATTATAGATGCTGCCTCGCACAATGAAGCCAACGGATATTTGTTAAGAAACAAATTATTGTACAAAAGTGTGAATGGCGAACCTTTAGTAGTTGTACCGAAGAGTATGGAAGCGCAGGTAATCAAGAGAGCACACGAGAGAGGACATTTTGCCGTTACCAAAACAGACGCCATTGTGAAAAGGGACTTTTGGTTTAAAGAGATGCGTCCAAAAGTTGAGCAGGTAGTCACAAATTGTATCGACTGTATATTAGCCGAAAGGAAACAAGGTAAGGTAAACAAGAGTAATTATTGCATCCTATTTATAAAGGTGATACTCCACTCGACACTTACCACATTGACCATGTTGGGCCAATGACTAATACCGCTAAGAGATACAAACACATATTTGTGGTTGTAGATGCTTTCAGTAAATTCGTGTGGCTGTATCCAACTAAATCAACGGACAACGCTGAAGTGCTTCATCGACTGCGTAGTCAGTCTAGTATTTTCGAGTATCCTCGAAGAATCATCTCGGATCGAGGTACGTCACATCAAGAGATTTTCAGAAATACTGTGAAAGTGAAAAGATTGAACATTCGCTAATAGTAACGGCTATTCCAAGAGGAAACGGACAGAAGAAAGAGTTAATCGAACTCTTATTCCGCTTCTCACCAAGATGGCCCTCCAACGCCGGAAAGCTGGTATAAGCACGTGGAAAATGTGCAGAAGTATCTCAACGCAACTCCCAGCCGCAGTACTGGAAAAGCACCCTGCCAGTTGTTATTTGGAGTTAACATGCGGCTCAAGGACGACTGGAATTTGAAAGAACTGCTAGAGAAAGAGTGGACCACGCAGTTCGAAGAAGACCGAAAAGAACTCCGAGAAAAAGCAAGAGAGAAGATACAAAAAATCCAAGAGGAAAATCGTCGAGGGCTTAATAAACATCGTAAACCAGCAAATGTTTATGAGGAAGGAGATTTAGTAGCTACCCAGAGGACGCAGTTTGGGCCAGGCTTAAAGCTTAAATGAAAAGTTTTGGGTCACAATCGCATTACCAAATTGCTAAGGGGTGATCGTTACGTAGTTGAGAAAGTAGGCGAGCACGAAGGGCCTCAACATACACCCACAACAGCCGATCACAAAAAGCCATGGGGATTGGGTTCGGAGGAAAGCTACAAAACAACAGATGTGGAAACAGACAATGACAATTGAGGGCAATTGTCGATGCAGGATGGCCGAATGTGGAATGGTCATTTTTAGATTTAAGTTTTCTATTTTATTGTTTTATTGCACCTTTGTACTTAGCAGTAAGTATTGTTTTCAAAAGGTTGTAAATAAAGGGATTGAGAAAAATTCCCAAATAACAGATGTTTAGTTAAGATATTTTAGAAAGCGTGGGAACGTAAGTATAGTTTTGTCTCGTGGCAAAAATGTACATTATAAGTACTGAGAGTGTAAGAACGAAGTATGACCGATGCGGGGATGAGAACCCGGGTAGTAAGTAAGATATAATGGTATGGGACTCAAGCGGGCAGTTCCTACTTAACTTCGATGTACGACAGACCTCTGTCCTTTAACTCTGTCAATTTTTTCTAATAAATATACTCACTTTAAATTAACCGCCCCGTGATTCCTTAATTATAACATCTTACTAAACATTTAGTATCCTATCCAATAAATCCGATACTACATCAATGGTTAGCGACCCTGCCTTCTGAGCTAGAGGTCCCAGGTTCGAATCCCGGTAGGTGCAAACAATTTATATAATGAATATGAATGTTTGTTACCGAGTCATGGATGTTTATTATTATTATATTTTCAACGATTACGCATATCCTTTTTTTCGATTTACTTATAAGGTTGCTCTTGTTCTTTCTTTCTTTTGTTCTTCTTCTTCTGTTGTCTTAAGAATTTCTTCACATACCATCCGGTGACCCGAATGAATGTCCTACACTCCAATTTAAAAACCTTTATGCATCTTTCTTATAGTGTAGTTGAAGCGGCAGCGAGTGTCATATAAATTAAAATTTTAAACAAAATTTATGAACGATGCGTGACTCAAACCTGAGACCTGTCGGGTTCCGTCTGAGCACCTTTCCACTGAGCCAACCGTTTGAGGGTGTAATTAATCCCAGAAGTTAGGGTTATTAAAAAAATAACAAATAGTTTAGCGAGTGTCTACATATAATTATTAATATAACTTCAATATGCTGTTAAGTTATCCAGAATTGCACATCTGAGAGTGTATCTGTGCTACGTCTCTCGCTTTCACCACACCATCAAGGCCTCCGACATTGTTCAGTACTTGTTGGGGAAGACAAGGTTCGGGTTGGGGGTCGAAAAGTTGGTGACGCGTAGACTTCAACTTTTTTGTTGTTCGCGTCCCGACAGAACATATATCGACCTTCCTGGACGTGAAGCTGTGGCCGAAGGGGGTCGTGTTCCGCAAGTATCGCGGACGTCGCCGACCGCCGGAAGTTACCGAAACCGCGCCTCACAACGCCGCGAAAATGTGACGTAGATTTAAGTTATATAAATATGTATGTTAGATTATAAGGTATTTATTTTGTGGGCCTTGTAGCCTGAAATGAAAGGATTTATTTATTTATTATTAAATCCATTCACAGCTAAAGGAACGGGTTCTCGAGGTGTGATGTCAGAGTCTAGACATTACGCCTTACGCCTTACGCCATGTTTTAGTTTATGAAATATGAAGATCAGTCACTTATGTTAAGTGATCACCGGTCTTTCACATTCTATCTCAATTCTACAGTTTAGTTGTAGGTGGAAGAAAGTACCTTGAAAACGGCACTGTGGAGGACCGCCACACACGTCAGGTCAAACCGCTATTCGGTACACTCCCCGTAATAAATGCGGTAAAAGATATACAATGAAGCGACGTCTCTACGCCACACCAACTGATTAAGCCGTTCACAGAGCACTGGATCACCAAATAATCAAGCAACTCTGCGATGCACGCGGGCTCTCATGATGCAAGGAAGTTTGGGAAGAAGGTTTGAAATCACTTACCATTTAGTTACCCGCATGTATGGTCGTTTGTCCTCTATGAAATATAAAATCTTCATGCTAAAGGCGTTTTAAAAAATTTTACCTCTAAGAGTATTCTAAGGCGAGTGCAGTAATTTTGAATGACTAAGCCACATCGAAGCTGGAACAGGCTTTGCTTATATAAAATATAATAAATAAAAATTAAATGCAGTGCAAAAAAAACGCAAATATATAATAAAATTTTATTTCGATGATACTATATTATAATATAACTTTAAACACTATTATATATTACCGATAACTATCACGTAGGCAGTAATAGTACTGTAAATTGTTCATTAATTAAATTAAGTAAACCTTGGGCCCTAAAGTTATGTAAAATTGTTGCGAACACGATTGTTATTTGATATAACGATGGCTGGGATACAGCGACCGCTATGAGATACAGTGACATGAAGGTTCTTGTTGGAGGTTGTAAGGATCTGGCACTGGCATGGAGCTCGGCTAGGCTTTCTTCTGAAACAAGGGAACTGGTGTTAAAAACGTTATGAGAACACAATATTTAAAAAAAAGAAAGTTATGTCCGTAAGACTAGACGAGAAAAGTGAAAACTACATGAAGACGAGGTTAAAAATAATCTTTATTTACAAAACAAATCTTATAGCTATATTTACAATACTTTGATTACATTAATTAATTACTATCTATTTAACTATCGTTACGGGGACGTGTACCTAGGACACTGGCAGCATTTCCGCGTTGGATATCTAAGCTGATCCATTGACCGAAACAGCTGCCAGCGCTTGGATTTCCAGTAGCCCTATTGAGACGCGAAGATAGTATTTCTTATATTCTCCGCGCTTCTGGGCCCCATGGGCCAAAGTCTCGACACCAAACGGCAAAGATGTATGACTCACTGGGACCAACATATTTGCGACGTTTGCTGTCTTCGCCAGTGAAACCAGAACCAACTGACGTAACTTGGACCTGAGAAGGAGCCATAGTGTCGACGCAAGTTGCGTCCCACACCAGCACCCTGGTCCTTTCTTGGGCAAGGATGACCAGAGTCATTCCATCAGCAGCTCGAATTGTCGGGGACCTAGCGCTCTGTGAACGGCTGGATCACTTGGCGTTGCGTAGAGACGTCGCTTCATTGTGTGTCTTCTACCGCATTTATCACGGGGAGTGTTCCGAAGAGCTGATTCCTGCCGCCGAATTCCACCTTCGCACGACAAGCCACAAGTTAGGATATTATCCCCACCATCTGGATGTGTGGCGGTCCTCCACAGTGCGGTTTTCAAGGAGCTTTCTTCCTCGTGCTACGCAGCTGTGGAATGAGCTTCCTTGTGCGGTGTTTCCGGGACGATACGGCATGGGTACCTTCAAAAAAAGTGCGTACACCTTTTTTAAAGGCTGGCGCTCCTGTGATTCCTCTGGTGTTGCAAGAGAATGTGGGCGGCGGTGATCACTTAACACCAGGTGACCCGTACGCTCGTGAGTCCTCCTTTTTCCATAAAAAAAATATTAAAGATTACCAATGTTGCTGCAAATGGTCTTGCGGAATTTGGCTAAGGAATCAGCAAATATGCCAATATCACCTACGGTATAAGAATTTAAAATTTTACATTAGCGTAGGACTGGGGAATTGGTACCTAGGATTGTTCGACGAAGTGGAGGATAAAGTGGTATTATGGTACTAAGTTTATGAGTGGATCTTACCGTTGAGTACATGCACGGCGACAGTGTGGGGCCTCGCTCCTCGGACCGCGCACGTGTAGTTCCCGGCGTCACTGCTGTTCACTCGCGCCAGACGCAGTACACTGTCTGCTCCGCCAGAGACTTGCTCTGTCTTCACACTGTACAACAATTTCAATAGTCATTTCATATTAATTAAACACATGCATATACATATAGCTTTTTCCTTTATATGCTACGTTTAATTTAGATTTACTTTTTTGACTTACTCGTGTAAGACATTGACTATTTGACGTTTGAGTGTGTATGTTGCATCATTTTACATATTATATTGTAATTGAAATGATCTGTAAATCTTGATATAAAAGAGTGGCAATGAGTTTCTTGCTACTTCTTCTTATTAGCTCAACCCTTTACGAAGTAGCGGTAGATTCAATAAGAAAAATATGTTATTTTTTTTGACATTCATAAGTGTCATTTCCATGACCTACGTGAATAAACTGATTTTGATTTGATTTGATTTGATTTAAATAGTAACTATTTTGTATTTCAGCAGAAGCAAGGGCAGATGCAGAATGTCGGTGGTGGTGATCACTTAACACCAGGTGCATACGCTCGTTTGTCCTCCTCTTTCATAAAAAAGGCAACCGGGCAAGTGGTTTACCTGATAGGAAGAGGAAACCAGCCACCCGTAGGTATTACCAGAGGTGAGATGTGTTACCGGCCTATGACGTGGGATTATTCTCTAAAATATAATCTCTAGTTAAAGATTATTTAGGTTCTTGATGTCTTCCGTCAAAGGATTTCTAAATCTGCATTTCATCGTTTCAATCTTAATTTATAATTCACATTCATAAAAATAAAAAGGTAAAATACCAATACGTAATTCCATATTGGTGTCATATCCTTCCTATATTATTTATGTAATATTCTTAAGTGTAAGGAAAATTAAAGAAGTCAGGAATAGGCCCAAGTTCAGGTCAGATTGACAGATGGAAAACTTGTGAAATTTTTGATACGGCCATAATGAAAATTATTTGTATCAATGCTTACTTTATTTTACATTTTTAATCTACAATAAACATATTTATTTATTATACTACTGAGTCTACTTTCCGCACAGTAAAAGTCAAGGGAAACAGAGGTTTTCATAGGTTGTAGCAAAGTACATGGTGTTTTTAATGCTCAATTCTTTCTTATTTCCATTGCATTTTTGCTGCTTCATAACGTCCACGCGGATGACGTCGCGGGCAGCAGCTAGTTAATATATAATAACCATCCACAATGATCAGATTTCATCTAAATTATTTCGTATCGTATTTATAATTTCTGAAACAACCGAACAAAGTTTGCCCAGTGTTAGAAGGCAGTAACAGTGAATATTATTGTTGAACAAACTTTAGTTAGTTGGCTAAACAAGGCTTTTCAGCAATGAATGGAATATTGAAATGAAGCAAGTTGGCACTCAGTAAAATATTGAACTGAAAACGTGGGCGAAAAGTTTGATAGTTGATAAACAGATTTCACTTTTAAAACTAAATATATTTATATTTCTTATTGACGTACAAATCATCTATACATACATACAATGGATGCAAACAATATATTTATTACAATGTACATACATAAATAAGTAGGTATAAACATCCTTGAGTCGGAAACAAACATTCATGTTTATCATATAAGTCTTGCACCTACCGGGCTTCAAATCTTGGACCTGCAGGGTCGTTTACCCAAAATTTTGTATTGAAAACTTATAACAGCATTTAAGGTGATATTAACGTTTTATTACCATTCAAAGTATTGGAAACTGTTATAATCCCAGACAAAGTACACATCTAGTGACTTAACTTCCCGTGTAAGTTGCTGGAACTGACTTACGGCCGTTTTCAATAATGAATCTCTGCTTACGGATAGATTGCTATCACCATTAACGGCTGCTTTCAATAACCTATCTATCCTTAGTTTAACTTACTAGAGGTAGACAAAAGTATCCTTTTACGCTTACTAACATTTAAATAACCTATCGATATATAGCATTGGACTAAATTAGTCTAAATTAGGTATATAATGTTAGTAAGCGTAAAAGGATAGATTTTTCTACCTCTAGTGAGTTAAACTAAGGATAGATAGTTTATTGTAAACGGCTGTAAATCATTCAATGCTTTTTATACGGACCATTATATTATCTACGCAACTATAATAAGCAATTCAACAGTACTGAACTTTTTAATAACAGTAAAGGCTGCTTTAAAAGGAGTGTTAATAAAAATCTAAAGGAAGGTTAAATTTAGAGTAATTCACAAACACACACACACACACACACACATGTACACACACGCACTCTCACCAAACCCCACACGCACAAATATCATGTCTTATTATAAATATTGTAAATCCGTTATTAGATGTATCCTATATATATATCCTACAAAATAGTATTATTATAACCTAATTTAAGTTCTGTGGATTTTGTGATGCTTTAAATAAAAATAAAATAAAAAATCATGTTTACATGTTAACACATTAACATGTAAACATGTCCTCATATAATGATATTATGTCCGTAGTTCCAAGCAATAATATAATTTATCGATTATTAAAATATAATTAAATATTTATATCTCTGTGAAGTTTAAATCGCTATGTAACGAATGCTTACTATTAAAAAATATTTTCTACTTCCGTAAAGGCTGATTGGTTTGGCGGATAGGAACTGGAATTAATAATCTAAAGAAATCAGTATTTAAAGTGGGTTTAGCTACGTATATTACAAAAGTTTTTATACCTATCGTGAAGAACACACTCGTATATGCCATAAAAGGTATAATTTATTTTAGTAGTTAGTATGATTTCTAAATTTTGTATATAACAATATGTTGATTCAAGGTCTTACCCGAAAAACTTTGAATTAAATTTTACTTCTAATATCTCCAGGAGTCCCAAGCCATTACGTTTCAGTATAATTAATTTAACCGTTAACTCTTGATAAGATTTTTCAGCACAGAAAATTACAGCTACCTCTATTCAATTATCCAAAATTAATGTTCGATAGAAAAGTGAGGGTTGATTTCTCAGGAGGGTTTTTTGATTAAAACTGTTTCTTGTCGCTTGTTCACGGTATAAAAGGAGATTTTGCCTTACAATTTGAGGTTTTAGCTAGAGGTTTGTGTGCAATTGTCAAATATTATACTAAGAAAACTGTGGTATCTAATATAATGCTATTTATTGATTAAAAGTTGTAGTAGTAGTTGATATTAATGATTCTATCCATTAAAGAGTTATTTTTCTTCAACTCCTTTCCACTCCACTCCTAACAAATCATTTTTAGTTACTAAGTTATTGGTTCTGGTTAGAAATACTGTCATATTATAAAGATTTTTCCATATGTGTATATAATAACATAATTGTACAATTTTCCCAAGGTTCTCGGGGAGGCAGCGAAAGAATTGGGATCATTTAAAAATTCAGGATGGCCACCGCGCAAAATATATATTATGTATCAATATAATTGTTATTCGTACTGTCCGTTGTATGTTAGTTAAATGAGCGATAGTATACTCCACCAGTGTGTATATTATTGTTTGCACAGGATGCCGGCTAGGTACCACAACGGCGCCTATTTCTGCCGTGAAGCAGTAATGTGTAAGCATTACTGTGTT
This sequence comes from Leptidea reali, assembly GCA_949711725.1. Taxonomy (NCBI): domain Eukaryota; kingdom Metazoa; phylum Arthropoda; class Insecta; order Lepidoptera; family Pieridae; genus Leptidea; species Leptidea reali. Next base: position 3,885,209 of record CATIXN010000005.1, on the reverse strand, counting down.
TCGATCTGAAGGGCGCCGTAGCTAGTGAAATTACTGGGCAAATGAGACTTAACATCTTATGTCTCAAGGTGACGAGCGCAAATCTAGTGCCGCTCAGAATTTTTGGGGTTTTTCAAGAACCCTGAGCGGCACTGCATTGTAATGGGCAGGGCGCATCAATTACCATCAGCTGAACGTCCTGCTCGTCTCCTCCCTTATTTTCATAAAAAAAATGCTGTAACTCTATAATTTTGCTTGTTTGTCAATAGACCAAAGATCCTAGTAATTAAGCATTTTATATGACTTACTCGTGCATGGTGTTTTAAGTATTTGACGTTTGAGTATTTTTGTGCGTCACTTTACATATTATATTGTAACATGAAATTATTTGCAACGCTAAAGCAGTAAATGTTGATTTCAAAGAGTGGGAATGGGTTTCTTGCCACTTCTTCTAAGCTCAACTATATGCGAAGAAAACTTGACATTCATAATAGTCATTTCCTTGACCTATTCATATAGAATAGATTTTGATTTGATTTGATTTGACGTATAATTAAAAGTTATTAGATACAATTTTATAATAACCATGTATTGAAACTAAACTGAAATAATGAAGCACATAGTATTTTCTTTGATTATTGCGAGTGTTACACATTTAAATAAAACACTTTTAAAGAATTAAAACCCCCTGAAAACGAGATCTGGAAGGGTCTTGAAACGTCGGGTTAACTAAAATAAAAATGTAACTTTTACGCGAACATCTAATGTAAAACCGTTAATTACACGCGTTTAAATCCTTTAAAAGTGTTTAATTTAAATGAAATAATGAACTAAACCATTTCCAGATTCAAAGAGTGTGTACTAAGAGTGATTAACTCTTAGTACATGCGATGAGAGTTTACTGTAACTTTGTATACTATTACTGTCGGGCAAAAGAGATAAATGCTGACGAGAACAACTCCACAATCTATCATACTAGATACAAAGCGATGAATGAGGTTAAGCCAGCATTCTCTGTCAGGTTTATTCTTGTTTTGGTTGCGGTTCATTTGTTCCCTCCATTATTCGAACTGACAAAGCAAAGTCCGGTCTGATGTCAAGTCGAGGCGTGTGAAACTTAACAAAAGTAAGCGAGAACTATTTAACTACGAATTCATAGTTAGATAACCTGGCCTCTTATTTTTCTTGACATTATAGTTCACGATAATATGATTGCTTTTTACTTAAACGCTTCAAACATATCTGTTGGCTAGGAATTAGATCGGCTCCTAGCCAGTACCGACTTACATAGTAAGCTACGTCAGGATGATCCTGTAGCCGGAAACTCTGCTTCATGGTTTTAAATTAAATATGATATTATTTATAAATGCTAATAAAATAGTCGCTAAATACCTTTATTTATTTGTTTACGGAGTGTGGATTGATGCATCTACTGTACTACTATTATTGTTGATACAGAAATAGTCGGCAATGACTGTACTCAATAACTCTTGTTTTTACGTATTTATTGTGTTACATTTTTTTTGTATTATTTTGTAGTTGAATTTGAGTGAGTGATTGTCACAATGAGTTTCTTGCCACTTTTTCTTATTATTAAAGCTCAACCCTCAAAGGCAGTGGATATAAAAAAGTCATTTTCTAGATTTTGACTGATTTATTTCATTATTTGCCTACACAGAACATTCTACTGAATTGCTATAATGTGGTTAATAATTCTACTATTTAGCAATTTTGATTTATTAGCAAAATTTTATTTCGATAACAGTGTAAGTGATTATGACACTAATTGAAGTAATTTAAATTTTTAATAAAATTTATAAATTTATAGCATTAAGAACATATTTTACTATTAATACCACTATTATCTTACTTACTACTTTTCTATTAAATTAATTATATTTATTATTTTATTTTATTTATTTATTTATTATTTATATATATTATAATTAAATACATTGTTCTACATGCCTAATATAAATTTACAGTCTCAATCTCAAAAACAGAAACAAAGAGGCACCTTTACATTAAATTCCTCTGGATGGATCACTAGGAAACCCTGTGCAGAGCCAACCAGTGATTACCGTCTGCTATGTAATTTTATTTAATGTTAATAAATAATGAAATAGAACTAAGACTGACACTTAAACAATATTTATCTTACTTAAGCATACGTATCTTATAATAAGAACTGCATAAAATTAAAAATAAACAAAATTAATAATAATAGATAAAGCAAAGTTATAAACAAATATTCATAATTAAATACATAAAGTTATATTAATTTTGAGTTAATAATTTTCTCGGTTTCATGATAGCTTAACTGTAAAAGCCACTCTCGTACTGTAGATCTTACTTTGTAAGAAGAGAGGTCCGCAATATTTATTTTATTATTTACTTGGTTATATATTGAAGGTCCTAGATAGTTAGCATGATTTCGACACATGACAAGATTGAACTTCGGAACACAGTAAATATTTTTGTATCTAAGAGAAGGTATAGCCAAATTTTCTTTAAGGCGACCGGGCTTTTTGTGCTGGTTGATTATTAAGCAGTGTAGAAATAATTGTCGAACGGTAAGGACTCTAGTTACTTTGTAGAGCATATAAGAAGGGTACATGAAAGGTTTATATGCTATTATTTTAGAAGCATGCGTTGGGCTCTTTCAAGACGTATTAAATGGGTTTTATTTGCTCCTCCCCAGGATATTACACAATACCTCAAAACGGAACCGACTAAGACATTGTAAATTTTTAAACAAAATTCTATTTCACCTAGATGTCTTATAGTTTTGAAAACCTTTCCAAGTTTTCGGATTCTCCCTGAAAGTGTTTTAATATGTTCATCCCATCTTAGATATTTGTCTATGACAACCCCCAGATGTTTAATTTGATGAACACCTTCGAGTTTATTTAATTATCGTATTAATTAATTATTAAAATTATAAGAACCAAAAATGAGAGCGGCACTACAATTGCGCTCGTCACCTTGAGACGTAAGATGTTAAGTCTCCTTTGCCCAGTAATTTCAAAAGCTACGGTGCCCTTCAGACCGAAACACGGATATGTTTACACATTACTGCTTCACGGCAGAAATGGGCGCCGCATAATCTAGCCATTATCCTGTGCAATGGAGCCACTGGTGGTCAATGCCTCTTTTATTATTTTGTATGCCCCAATACGAGGATGGTTTAAAATAATTAAAAATTAGAATAAATCCAAAGCATCAGCTAAAAATAATAATTATGATACATTAACACTTCCCTTAAAGCCTCGCCTAGTATCGGAATACTGGGTCTCGAAATCTCGAGCAATTGCCAATTCCGTGGCCATCTGGAGGGCAAAGCCAAACTGGCTTCAAAGAAACTGGGCGTCATAAATAGAGCACGGCAATACTTCAAGCCGGCCCACATTCTAGCGCTCTACAAAGCGCAGGTCCGGCCTCACATGGAGTATTGCTGTCATCTCTGGTCTGGGGCACCCCAGTATCAGCTCGATCCATTTGACCGCGTGCAACGCAGAGCAGCTCGAATTGTCGGGGACCCAGTACTCTGTGAACGGCTGGATCACTTGGCGTTGCGTAGAGACGTCGCTTCATTGTGTGTCTTCTACCGCATTTATCACGGGGAGTGTTCCGAAGAGCTGTTCAACCTGATTCCTGCCGCCAAATTTCACCTTCACACGACACGCCACAAGTTACGATATCATCCCCACCATCTGGATGTGTGGCGGTCCTCCACAGTGCGGTTTTCAAGGAGCTTTCTTCCTCGTACCACGAAGCTGTGGAATGAGCTTCCTTGTGCGGTGTTTCCGGGACGATACGACATGGGTACCTTCAAGAAAAGCGCGTACACCTTCCTTAAAGGCCGGCAACGCTCTTGTGATTCCTCTGGTGTTGCAGGAGAGTGTGGGCGGCGGTGATCACTTAACACCAGGTGACCCGTACGCTCGTTTGTCCTCCTATTCCATAAAAAATAAAATAAAATAACAACTTCGTGTTACCATAAAATATATTATATAACATCTAAAAATCAATTCATTTTATGCTGATTACCTATTATTAAATTGAAAGCGACATTTCAATTTCCAGAGATTTCCGGTTTTCTTATTATAAAAGCCATGAAATTCGTCATTTTGATGTGTTCCAATTCAGTAATGGTACTTTGATGTCATTCAAACGTATTATTGATTCCAATTTGTAATAAATTGGATCTTAATTCCTAAGAATTAATGTTGAGTTATAGCACCCAGTATGTAAATATTATGACTAGTTGAATTAGTACATTGCCTAAAAGTGTCACTTCGGACTTATGTGTTCGGTAATGGTTCGAATCCCGGTAGGTGCAAGCATTTATATGATGAATATGGATGTTTGTTTCCGAGTCATGGATGTTTAAATGTATTTATGTATGTGTATATGTACGTTTATATGAATTTATGTATGGTTAAGTAAGTATATTGTATTAAATATATCATTGTCTTGTAACCCATAACACAGGCTATATAATATGCTTAACTTGGGGCAAAATAATTTGTGTAAAAAGTGTATAACTTTATATTATATACATTAAAATCCAAGATGGTTGCAGACCAAAATTACCATTGCAACAATATGGGTTTCGTATCTAAAAATTTTGGGAGTGGAAGCGAATGAATTTGGTATCAGTTTAAAAATCCAAGATAGCCGAGAGCAATACTTGAATACTATTTAAAAAGATAAAATTTATTTCGATAAAATTTTATCGATATGTACATGCATGCACTTGTTGAATAGCAAGATATTTTTAACCGACTTCAAAAAAGGAGGAGGTTCATAATTCGTCAGTATTTTTTTTATGTTTGTTACCTCAAAACTTTCGACTGGGTGAACCAATTTTTATAATTCTTTTTTTATTTGAAAGCTTCCCGTATGGTAATTCCCATTGTAATTTGGTCCAGATCTGACAATGGCATCCATGAGAAAACCATAAAAGTCTTAAATTTGCTATACATAATCGTAACTAGAATTAGATTAATTAATTAGATTGTATAAAAATACGCAATTATTTTTATACTTTTAAGTGCATATTATATCTATTGTTTTGGAATAGTGTTTTTGAAGTCGATGGTTTTTTTGTTAAAAATATTTTTTTACAATAATTATTCTAACATAAGTTACCTCGATTTCACGTAAACGTAAATGGATCATACGTCTTAAACAATATGGTTCATTTTTAATTGTATATTTTGCACAACCCATACAAAAATTGTAATTATATTTAAATTGGAAAATGATGATCACCGAAGATAGAAAATCCCTCCGTGGGACTCATTTTTATTGCGGCTATGATTTGTACAGTCCAAAATGGCATAATAAGGCGTATTTGGATTTTTTTATAAGCTTAATAATGCTTCACTTGACATCAAATGACTGGTCTCACATGAGCCTCGAGTAGGTACATTTGTACACAATAGTGGCGACAGGGTAACGCCCACATGCCACTTTCACTAGTTTTTCTGATCCGTGATTATAATATCTACACATACGTACAAGAGGATTATAATACGAGTTATTATTTTTGTACACAAACAGAGAAAAAGTCCTTTGTGATCTGGAATTGTGAAAAGTGTTAAAATTAATAATAATCTTGAGTCCTCTTGAGAACTATCACTATTTATTGCGATTATAGAAAATTACAAAAACTCATAAGAATTAAACGTATTTGATCCGTTTTTAATAACTTCCCTATCTATCACTATTTGGATAACTCAAGGCATATAATATCTTTCATAAGCTTTTATAATATTTATGTTAATTTTATTAAAAAAAAATATAACAAGTACAAATTGTTTTTTTTCCCTATTTAAGATCTAGTACACAATAAGTATATAATTTTTAAGTATAAATAATATAATATTATCTTGAATTCTTATAATAAAAGATGTGACTCAAACAGACATACGTGCTTTACATAGCTGAGCGTGACAGTTCATTCTCAAGTGCTAGAGTGCAAGGCGCCCCTAACGGAGTGTTCAGTTCAAAAACATTTCCAAACATGCAATAATAATTGATTATTTATTTCCGCAGAGATTCCCGCCATGACAGTGTACACGAAATGTTGCGGTTTCATTGTTTGTGACTAGCAATTGCTTTAGACAGTTTTTGTGTGGTGATTCGACTCTATTTGAATTCTGCTTGTAAATGAATTGAAAATATTTTGGCATTATATTTTATTAACAGATTATTAAATACTGTAGAAGTGCTTCATCAATATAATGCAAATGTTATGTGTATTAAAGCCTTACGAAAAATATTAGAGAGATGCCTAAAACAATAGCGCATTAAATATAAATTATGCTAATATATTTAAAGAATTATTTAGCCAAAAATAACCAACTAATGTTTACTTTACCTATTTTATATTATTGAATTATAGCTATATAATGTGTATTAATGACACATAAATATGTAATTCCAATATTGTCAATCAAATATTGTATGCCGACATATTGGCGAATTGAGGTGTGCATCTACCAATTGTTAAGAACCACATTAATTTCATTTCATAATTTCATTTCTTTTCATTTAATATGATCTTATCATATTACGGCTAATTAATCACCACTACCTTCTCCAAGAGTATATTTAAACACCTCAGTAATTAGCGGATAGTGTTTTGTTAATAAAACGATGTAATATTATAACGTAGCGCAAAGCCACTTTGATTTTGTAAAAGTAAATTATGCAAAACGGCACGGAGTCCATAACGGAAATCGACATTTATGTATCCGCTCGTCAGAACATGTGCATACGGTTGTTGAAACGTGCACTCTTACCACAGATTAAAAACCTCACATGAATTCAAATTAAGTTCATCATATAAATAGGATATTGAATATTTGTATTTTTGTGTGATTTTACTCTCTTCTTTGAATCTATATATCAATATAATATGTGTATATGATCCATAAGCCCAATTGAAATGAAAATTGGCACACCATAAAGGATGACATGACCACTCCAGGGTACGTAATGTACGTAGTTACGTTAGCCGGGCGGTAGATGGCGCTGATAGTATATTTTTTTTGAACTATAGGTCCAATTGTTATACAGGTAAATGTGGTCGAGGTCGTGAGTAACAGCTAGTATGAAATAAAACAGTTTTCTTTTATCCTATTAATTATAAAATATTAACTTTCTCTAAAGTTAAAAAAAGAAAATTTGTTGAAGCTTACAAGCAGTAGTGTGTACATTACTGGACTTATGAGAATTATTATCTTATATCTATATGCATAACAAGAAAGAAGTATACTAAGGATTACTAAAAATATACAATAAACTTAAAAGAAATAAGAAAAAGGACAAACATTGCAGACGTATCACAAACTATTAGTAAACTCAAATGGCAATGGGCAGGACACCTAATACGAGGCAAACAAGAAAAAAGTGCCAAAATAGTAACAGAATGGTATCCTAGAGAAGGAAAAAGACAGAGAGGAAGACCAAGTCGTAGATGGAGCGATGATTTAAGAAATGTCACTGGTATGAGGTGGAGGAGATCATGTCATGACCGAGAACACTGGAAGAGCCTGGGGGAGACCTATGCGAAAGCAAAACAATCTGTGCTGATTTCTATTGCAAAATCAATGTAAGTCTTAAACGATTTAAAGATTATTATTATCTCAAAGTGATGAGCGCAATTATTGCAATGCTGCGCAAATTACTGGATTTTTCAATAAACCTGAGTTCCATTGCACTGTATGGACAGGGTATTATAACATAACATCAGGTGAATGTCTCGATATGTCACTTTGTCTCATAAAAAATATAAAGTTGGTATTTCATAGAAAGCTCTTTCAAACACATGATTTTGCAGTTTTAATATTAAGCAAGAGATTAGAGTGAAAACTGCTATCAATATGTTAATTAAGGTGATAAATATACTCATATTACCGTAGTATTAGAATAATGAGATCTATGTTTAGTTCCCTTTTGTAAATACACGACGTCATAAATCATGTTAACATACGTAAAACAGGAGACTAGTAGGCAATGATATATGAAAGGGCTGTCTGAAAATCTTTCAGGAGCTTAGACGTATCTAACATGTAAGGATTTAATAACATAACAGGCACCTTTACCTTTCGGCTTAGGCTCACAGTGACGTCAAATATCTCACTGATATGTTTCGGGCAGACATACATTTTTTTCCCATTGGTTCAGAGGATAAAACATGTTTGGGATCCATAGAGTAATTTTTAAAGTAAGTTGGTAATAAAAAATATAACAATATAAAAAATATTGACTTTAGTACTAACCTCTATTTTGAGGAATGCACGTACACTGACACAAAGTGTAAGACGTAGCTTGTCACGCACACTAAACTAATATTCGTGGCCTGTGTTTATCGGTTGTTTAACAAAAAGAGACTCTATCTAGACGTGTTAATTATCTAAGAATACAAAAACAAGCCTTTTGTTTCCTGCAAATTTAAATTATAATTTAATTATAAAGATAAGTATTAATTTGAGTGTTAGTATTTTTATCTGTTTAGTTGTTATTAGTAGATATGTCGCCGCGAATTTTCTCGAAGAAGGGATACTAGAGCGATGCAGGTCACGCAACACGCTGTATAAAGGCTGTGTCGCCGAGAGCTTCCATACATAACTGTTGAGTGGAAGGATTTAATTTAAAATTATGCAATTGTTGTATTTAATTATAACTCGATGATATAGTGTTTATTGTGCTTAGAATAATAAAATTAGTTTCACATATTATTCGATTATTAGTGAATAATTCCAAAGAGAATGTAAATACTACGTAATAAGCGGCGGGACTGCCTAAGTAAAAATTGATATTTAGGTAAGCATGTAACGTGCAGTGAGATTTGACATAAGTTTGAAATAGTAATTAGAATATACGAATTATAATCCAGCTAAGTTTGAGAGCGAACAGTTGCTTAGAACGTAGTGGATTTCGGCTATCTCCGGTTTTTTACAAAATTATAGCCGTCATCAGTCAATCTATCAATGACGCACGTTTCATACAATCGAGTGAATAGCTTTTTTCTTAGTTTAGCTAGGCTGCATTATGTAATAGCTTTCGTTTGCATCGTATTTTATTTAATGCCGTCTGCCGGAGTTGCATATAAAATCACACAGTAGTTTCCACTGCCGGTATTTTTCTATGACTTAGCATCCGGTGGTGGGGCAAGCACATGAGAAAGGATTGAGTCGGGGATACACTTTCCCCTGAGGAAGGAAAAGCTATGTCGGTTTAATTTAAAACCGTAATTTATTTCGGTAACTTGTTGTCAATCACTATCTAAAATTATATTTTGATTATCTTAAGCTTGCTTCCCAATACTATTAGTTAAGTTTCTTAAATTATAATCTGTTTATCTGGTTAGCTTGCTTTTTATTGCTATTAATTTAAGCACCCTAATTCAATTTCAGTCCAAGATTATTCATTAATTGTTTTGCTGGAACATTAGCTGAGTAAAAGTTAGTGCAGTTCCCCGAGTCATCCGACAGGTCCTTTTAACTATTCTACAAAAATCCTTGTGCGGGTGAAGGACTCCTGCAAAGAGCTCCAAATGTCTGTGTCCTGTGAAATTTGAATCTAGAAAGGTCTGGCGATTCTCTTTACCTCATCCTCACATCTTGTCATAGGTCTGTCTTTATTTCTTTTTTATGGCGTACAAAAGTTCCTTTACCAGTTTTTACCGGTGAAGGCTCCTTTGCACAGGATGCCAGCTAGTTGATGGGTACCACAACGGTGCCTATTTCAACCATGAAACTGTAATGTGTAAAAATTACTGTGTTTCGGTCTGAAGGCGCCGTAGCTAGTGAAATTTCTGGGTAAATAAGACTTTACATCTTATGTCTCAAGGTGACGAGCGCAATTGTATTGCCGTGCAGAATTTTCGGGTTTTTCAAGAATACTGAGTGACACTGCATTGTAATGGGCAAGGCGTATCAATTTCCACCAGATGAACGTCCTGCTCGTCTCGTCCCTGATTTGCATAAAAAAAATGTACCGTGCCTAGTATTTACAGCGGGATCGAAAGATTGTGGTGTTCCGTTTTCACGTAGAGATATGAATGGGCCATGACCGGCTGAGTACGATCCTGATTAATGTATGCATTGTTTTCAGACTGTGTGTGTTAGTAAGTAAGTTTTTCGCTAGCTTTCTATTCTTAATTTTATTTATCATTACAAATAAATATATTTAAAAAAAGTACGTTACAACTAGTAGATCAAAAACTAGTAGATCAAAAAGATTATAGTTATTCTTTATATAATATATAATATCCGGACGACCGAGCCTTGCTCGGATTTTTAAGAATGTACAAAACTTGAACAAAAAAAAACTAATAGGACATCTGGATTCGAACCGGGGTCTTCTGCTTTCCGGATCACCCAATGTCCCATCTGAGCTATAATAGTCTTGTATATAGTGGCGAAATTTACCTTTGTATTCTAATGTTATTGTAGCTGTTTCTCATTCAAACATGGATAAAACCATTTTTTTTTAAATTGAAACCTAGCTAGATCGATTTATCACCCCCGAAATCCCCTGCATACTTAATTTTATGAAAATCGTTGGAGCCGTTTCCGAGGTTCAGATTATATATATACAAGAATTGCTCGTTTAAAGATATAAGATATTAATAGCCGACCTGACGTTGTTCTATACATAATAAATAAAATACTATTATTTATTAATTTGTCAATAATATTTCATAACATCATTTCAGAATTATTGCTTCGTGTTGTTATAATGAAATTGTTTCACAGCAGAACTGTCATGCCGTGCTTCAGTAAATTCTCTCATAGAAAATATGTCCATACAAAACAAATATTGGAAAAAAATATGGGTCCGAAATAAAAATATCATATCTCTCAAGTTGGACTAAACTGCACTCCATGAAGTAATAATCCCCATTAAAATCCGTTCATTGGTTTAGGAGTTCACTGGAAACAAACATCAGGACACTGGATTTATATATATTAAAATGTAAAAATATACAGTTTAATTACCTTATTCCTCCTCTAGACGTATCCGAGTTGAGTGCTCGGCTCTCATGCAGCCACGTGAGAACAGCTGGTGTATCCACGTATCTAGCACGGCAGACCAGCGCCAGGGTAGACTCCGCTTCATAGTACTTCTCCAGAAGTGGCGAGCCGGCTTCGTCTACGACCCACACTTGCGGGGCTAAATATTAATAATTTTTAACTCAAACATAACCCAAACTTCATTCAAAAAGGTTTAATATTTTATAAAATACAACTGTTCATACAATCTTACAATTTATTTATGACACATGGAAACAAGAAAACCTTTTATATGAGTTGAAATTCACTGTCTGTTTTTATGTATATGCCTCTTAACATGATGGCCAATTACATGAGACCCTGTCAGAATTTATAGTAAAAAAAATACTACAAAGATTTAGTCGTATGTCAGTCAGTCCGTCCCTGCTTTAGAGGCGATGACACGTCATAAGACGCCGAACTCGAAACTTATCCGTGAATTAAAGAAATTTCTAGATTTAATTGCATGATGAGTTTTTGAATGAACGGTGTTCATATGAAATGATAAATTTAGCAGAAGGACGAGAAAGAGAGAAATGAAAAGTTTTAATAATATTGTTTAGGCACGTCATCCATATTTATTTTTATGGAATAGGAGGACAAACGAGCGTACGGGTCACCTGGTTAAGTGAAAACCGCCGCTCACATTGTCTTGCAACACCAGAGGAATGACAAGAGCGTTGCCGGGCTTTACGCCGTGTACGCGCTTTTTTTGAAGGTACCCATGTCGTATCGTCCCGGATACACCGCACAAGGAAGCTCATTCCACAGCGTTGTAGTACGCGGAAGAAAGCTCCTTGAAAACCGCACTGTGGAGGACCGCCACAGATCAAGATGGTGGGGATGATATCCTAACTTGTCCATATCCACATAATATAGTTTTATGTTGAATTTAAAGTTTTAACGGTTCTTTTTTTTAAGTCCACAAAACTGAGTACAATTGTATAGATAGCAAGGTACAAAAATACTGTTTGTCAATAAGTGTTACAATAACTGCACGCTTAACATATTGCATTGCTATAGTGAAATGTATAACCAACAAAGTTTTGAAGCTACAATTAATCTATTTAAAATAAAACATTAAAAAGTAATATGTATACAAAAGAAATTTTTAATTAATTTAAGGCAAATATATATACACTTGGAGATTTTCAAAAAATACTATTGACCATATTGTAACGTTTTTTTTTAAAACCTTCAAGTTATAACGGCTTAAAAAATTGTTTCAATTGACTTTTTTACTGTGCGTTACTTCCGTCAGAAAAATTTCTAAGTTACTCCCAAGTCGCGCCTAAAGAAGTTTTACTTCAAATATACCAGCGGTGTCGTTGTTTGATAAATACTTACTATTAACATGTAGATATGTCCTGCTGACTCTGGGTGGGTGTGTGGATATCTGGCACTCGTAGACGCCTTCATCTTCAGGTTTCACCTCCCTGATAAGTAGCCTCCAGTTTCCTGGATACCGTTTTGCCACAGTCACCCTATTGTCTGCAGCGTAAGTCACTGCACCCACTGTTAGAAGTTCTGGCATTTCATCCCTTCCTCTTCTTCTGACCCATGAAACCTATTAAAGAAAAATGAAATTTTTTGATGCAAAATTATGATGACTAAATATTTTTTTATTATTTTTTATTTTATTTAAATACGGGACGAGACGAGCAGGACGCTCAGCTGACGGTAATTTATACGCCCTGCCCATAACAATGCAGTGCCGCTCAGGATTCTCGAATAGCCCAAAAATTCTGAGCGGTACTGCAATTGCGCTCGGCACCTTGAGACATATTATTATGATGTTAAATCTCATTTGCCCAGTAATTTTACTTGCTACGGCGCCCTTCAGACCAAATCACAGTAATTTTTACACATTACTGGAGCCTCCCACTGGTAAATGTTTTCTTTAAACCTTAATTTACACATCAACAAAGAAATTTCCCTGAATTAATATTAATTATGCTTTGAGTTATATTATGAATAATTTAAATTTTTCGTGGCTTCTTAAAGAAAACAGTAAGCTCAACACATTAGGGATAGAGAAAAAAATAGTATTATAACAGATTTTACATAACATTATTCTCATTAAATTATTATATATATTACGTAATATTATCATAAAATATTAAATAAATCAACGGTTCATTAATAATTTGGTCCTTTTGGGTTAATTGGGGTTTCAACCTCATTTAAATCCACAGTTATTATTGGTTTACGACTGTTATACGACCCTTGATTACTAATCGTATATAATAAATTGAACCGGATGTTTCACAAAGTAATAAAGAAACTCATAAAAATTATGGGAAGAGTCATATTATGAAGATTGTTTCATTTAGTCAGTATATTTTTTAACGTGAATTTGATATAAAATCAGACAACCTTGTTAATGTTAGCTGTACCAAAAACTGTTGATATTAGATTAATCATACCAAGTTCCTTAACATGTGGGCAAACTTTAAATTGCTTGAATTAAAATGATAAGATCTTCAATAAGATTTTGGTGAGCTTGAGTCATAAATCTAGGTTATCAGATAATATCAATTCAAAGTACTTATAAATTATGTTTGAAACCGATTAATGTGATGTATATAAATGTGATTTTATGTTGTGAAAAGGCAATTATAAAACTGAAGTAACCTTGTACCTATTTCTGAAGAAGGCTATTTTAACTTTTTAAGGTTAACTTATAGATATGAAGATGAATTCTGCACTGTTCTATATAAATTGTCATGTGATTGATTTTTAAATTTCAATTAAATGAAATATTGTCAAACCGAGATATATATTGTATTGCGTTCTCGTAGGTACATCTTAATATATATAAATCTCGTGTCACAATGTTTGTCCTCAATGGACTCCTAATCTAATGAACGGATTTCAATGGGGATTACTTCATGGAGTGCAGTTTAGTCCAACTTAAGAGATAGGATAGTTTTTATTTCGATTTGGGACCCATAATTATTTTTATTTTCAATATTTGTTTTGTTTGGACATATTTTCTGTGAGAGTATTTTTGACGCGCGGTTTGACAGTTCTGCTGTGAAACAATTTCATTAAAACAACAAGGAGCATATTATTATGTTACAATGAAAAATTATTGGCAAATTCATCAAAAACGGTATTTTATTTATTATGTACAGAACAACGTCTGTCAGATCAGCTAGTATTTATTTAAATATTTACCCTGTATATTTTCTTAGTTTTCACTATCAACCACAACCTTCTTTAAAGTTACTGGTAATATACAGATATCGTTTATATTATGCGTCTTGTATATCTTATGCAAACAAATTTAATGTTACTCTTTGCTATGTTTATTATAACAAGATTTCGTTTATAACGAACCGGCCTTTAGGTTCTGGTCTCTGGCTATAAATACGTCTTCCATGTTTGGAGATATTATTTAAATACTTATGAGATTTTTGAAGTGAAAACTTGTTTAGCCACGTTGGACACTATTTGGTAGGGGAAAATCTTATGGGTGTTCGTAACCGACATGCTTATGACAAAATAAACGTGATATATATATAAAAATAAAATAAATATAAATAGGCAGAAACTTTTGGATGGGTGATATCTAGTGAGTTCGCGTCACCGAAATGCCTTTAGCAGTGTATCCGTAGCTATACAGCTGACGTATAGTGCAACATTAATGCTGTGTATATCTTATACGTAAAACTGAATGGATTTAGTGAAAAGTTCAATGAGTATATACTGTGCAGTGTTGAAATAATGTTTTTGTTTGATTACTATATTATTGATAATAAGTTTTAAAAATAAATTGAAATTAATAATTTCATTGTTTTAACCATTATGAAATTCCAAATTTTAATACTAAAATATTTAAGTTTTCAGTTCTATCGACAGTCTCTACAATTAATGTATTTTTTAATGTATGGAAAGACACAATTTTTTTACTAACGACATTGAAAGTAGATAATATTTGTAAGAATAGCAATATTTGATTCATTGATTGCTAATGTTTTGTAACCGGATCATATATTTATTTTAGAATGTTTAATTTAAAAAAGGCATAAAAGGCATTTATTTTCTCAAAATTGATTCCTTTATAATTATTTTTGATGTCATTTATAATATACTAGACACTACTATTGCCTCGTAAACAGTTGATTTGAAATTGAGGGAGAACAAGCGGCACAAGAAACTCTCCCAGCATTTTTTTTGCGCTTAACTTCATTAAGAGCGTGAACATTCTTCTTTAAAGTCATCAACTCCATAATAATAACTCTCATTTTATGAGATTATGAGAGGCAGTAAAGAATTACCATCTGCTTTGTCATCCCATTTTTTTTTATGGAATAGGAGGACAAACGAGCGTACGGGTCACCTGGTGTTAAGTGATCACCGCCGCCTACACTCTCTTGGAACACCAGAGGAATCACAAGAGCGTTGCCGGCCTTTAAGGAAGGTGTACGCGCTTTTCTTGAAGGTACCCATGTCGTATCGTCCCGGAAACACCGCACAAGGAAGCTCATTCCACAGCTTCGTAGTACGAGGAAGAAAGCTCCTTGAAAACCGCACTATGGAGGACCGCCACACATCCAGATGGTGGGGATGATATGATATGTCACCCCATTCCATGTAAAACCTCGATTAAAATTCATAGTCTGTACAAGCGTACATATATATTCACCAACCTGAGCGTGCGTGCCAGAGGTTAATATATTATTTTTAAAAGAATCAAACTCAAGAAGATTAAAATTAAAAAAAAAAACATAATGCCGCCGAAATTTAATCGTCGTAAATTTACGGGTACATTTTGGAAAAGCATGTATTACTAATGTTTTATTGAGTAAATATACAATATGTAAGCCAATCTCATTAATTATTGGTTTAAAACACTATTGATCATTATTCATTCTGATGATGGAAAGACTTATTAAACCTGTCTTAAATATCTTATAAAGTAGGTTAGCGTTGTACGTCATTATAATTTACTAAATTCTAATATTAATTAAGCCGCTTTTACAAGGACTCTACACGATTGAAAACCTTTGCCTATATTAAAGCTTCTACTTTATATTGAGGAATTGACTCTTGTACGGTATTAGTAGCAAGGGTTACATTAAATTTATGTGAAGTTTTCGTTCGGAACATTAGCAAATAGTGGTGAAAAATGTTCAGTAGTATTCCAGTTCCTTTTACCAGTGGGAGACTCCTTTGCACAGGAAGCCGGCTAGATTATGGGTACCACAACTGCGCCTATTTCTGCCGTGAAGCAGTAACGTGTAAGCATTACTGTGTACTAAGTCTGAAGGGCGCCGTAACTAGTGAAATTACTGGGCAAATGAGGCTTAACATCTTATGTCTCAAGGTGACGAGCGCAATTGTAGTGCCGCTCAGGCTTTTTGGGTTTTTTCGGAACCTGAGCGGCACAGCATTGTAATGGACCAATCAATTACCATCAGCTGAACGTCCTGCTCGTCTCGTCCCTGATTATAAAAAAAAAAGTGAAAGGTTTGTAAAAACGATATAATATTCAAATATAAGATATTGATAGGTTGGTCGCAAAGATTAAAAATAGTTTTATTTAATGGACTTGTTCCAGAATACTATAGGCCCTGGGGGCCTACTTCTAAAATCGATATTCGATATATCGTGGCATTAGTCGTGTCGAATCCTACTCTTAGTTACATCGTATTCAATGCCGAAACGATGATTGAACGAACGAGACATTATTCGATATTATCGTTCCTAACCCTACTCTTAGTTGAAAATGTCAGAGACGAATATTCGAAATTGACAAATAATCAAACGTCACTTCTAATCTCTCTTCACTAATAATCTTAACGAAACCTTCTGGGCTGTCGTTGCTATTATTTTTTCAAGTTGTAGTTGTGCTTTTATTTTGACTGTGGAGTCAAATTCTTGAGTCTTTTGGTGTATATTAAATAAATAAGCATACGCCAAATATTAAAACATTAATTACATATTCGACAGATTTTTTTAATTATCACATACTTTAATATCGTACATAAAGTTAGGTAATAAACTGATATGGTGTTAGCCAGCCACTACCTACGTCTTGATTTCTACTTCAACTTCAAGGATAAAACAGGCAATTTGCAATTGACACTAGATACTTTTCTAAGCCGTGGTTCAAAAACCTTGGCTTGGAAAATATCCTGAATGTTACACAACTGGTATTTATATGGTAGACACATATAAAAGATGGCCTTTTTTTATGAAAATAAGGGACAAGACGAGCAGGACGTTCAGCTGATGCTAATTGATACGCCTTGCCCATTACAATGCAGAGCCGCTCAGGATTCTTGAAA
The DNA here is from genome assembly GCA_949711725.1 of Leptidea reali. Taxonomy (NCBI): domain Eukaryota; kingdom Metazoa; phylum Arthropoda; class Insecta; order Lepidoptera; family Pieridae; genus Leptidea; species Leptidea reali. Next base: position 3,867,862 of record CATIXN010000005.1, on the reverse strand, counting down.
CCCCCAAAAATTCTGAGCTGCACTACAACTGCGCTCGTCACCTTGAGACAAAGAGATGTTACGTCTCATTTGCCCAGTAATTTCACTAGCTACGGCGCCCTTCAGACATTACTGCTTCACGGCACGCCGTTGTGGTACCCATAATCTAGCCGGCATCCTGTGCAAAGGTCCTTTCCTCCTGTCCTGTCCTCTAACTTTCCTAATTTATTATAAGGTTAAATCGTTTGAAGAATTATTTGATTCGTCATTAAACATACATGTCGTTACAGTAAGCTGTAAGAGAAGTAATTTTGTGTCAGAGCTTACACATATTATAATATATACCGATCATATTATTACTAACATAATATATTCAAAGCACCTTCACTCTATTTCTCATAATATAATGTGTACAGAACAAGTCAACAACAAGCGTTGCTTGTGTATCTTAAAGCCAGAAGCGAAACATTTTTAATGTAAACTCTCTCGAAAAATACTCTAATCAAAAGTTGCAATTTATATTTAAGTTTTTTCTAAAATTGACATAGAAATGTTTAGTCTTATGATTTAAACATGAAAATACTATCTACATAATAAAATAGTACGTAGGTACTACCTACTTACCACACATAACCTTGATTAAGTTAGTTATCTGTGGCACCACAACAACTGTGCTTTTTGGAGACATTATAATTTATAGTTCGGTAAACAATGCTTTTTTAGGCCATAGAGTATAGACGTCTTCTAAGACTCAATAAGGTATGTACTTATATTACTGATTGTGTCTTTATAAATGAAAAGTTTTTGAATAAAATTATTTTAATAAGAATAATAAAAATAAAACGAATGGAAGCAATAGATTGTGTTAAAAAGTATTTAAGTGAAGCTTCATTATGGGGTAGATTTTTATTATTAGAAATAAGGGGGATAAATCTTAATAAATTGATTTCTAATCCAATTCAGCATCCTAATCAAGAATTTGAGGAAATAGAGATTAAGGTTCTAAAAAATAATATAAATATAAAAACTATTTTATTTGAATTAATTATAATATAAGTAATTTATTAAAATATGGGGGTATAGGGGGTATTTTAAGTTCATCGTTAAAACTTATACTTAGTGTAAGAAGCACAATAATTTTTGATATTATAAGATTGAGGAGTAGAAAAAATCAAAAAAATTATACAAAAAAAAATTTCAAAATTTATAAAAAGTTTATTCTACTGGGCACACACATAGCTTTTTATAGTTTAGAATAACTTGTCTGTTATTAGTAAATAAAACAATTAATGAATGGGTACCTTTTTCTGCGGCCTACCAATAAAATTTGTGTTTCGGTTTGAAGGGCGTTCGTAGCTAGTGGAAGTATAGGAGGTCGTTCTAAAGGGAACGGTACCCTTGTGCCACTGAAAGCTTTGCGTTTTTCAAGAATCCTACGGCACTACTTTGTAATGAACAGAGCTGAATGTATTGCTGTTTCCGTCTTTTCTTATATTATTAATGTTTTTCGTTGAACATTTATAAATATCTTGTTATCTGAGGCGATTAAAATATGCTTTCTCATGGTTATCTGTCGCTTTTTGACTATCGTAATTATCATAAAAAACTCAAGAATAGTAGGGTATGAGTTAGTACTTACTAGCTATTGAAAATCAAGGCATTAATTGATGATTATATAAATCAAATCAAAACGTTTATTGAACTAATAACATTGATTTACAATGGCTTAAGTTCAGTCATACACTTAATTTCATAATAAAAAATAAATAATATCAAACAGATAAAATTAAAATCGCATAAATCAAATCACACTTAAGTAGAGCAATTCAATTCCAGGCTGCTTTATCATTTAAATAATCTTGGATATTGTAATAGCCTTTATTGCTTAATTTACTTTTTGTGAAGAACTTAATAAACTACATAACCAGTTCTTCCTTCCATAGTGAATCTAATACAGACACATCAATTTTAATTACATTTCCAATAAAATATTTTATGCCTATGTATGTGAAGATTTTTTCAGTTCACAGTTAAATATTTTCAAATCTGCCGCCAACAATACAGCCTAAAGATATGCACTCAACGGATAACATAACCTTAAAACAGCACTTAACAATTTAATTTCAAGCGTAACTTAAATAAGAGCCTCATTAAAGTTGTTTGAAATTGTAACTAAAGTCAACTAGCTGTAAGCACAATTTCGTTAAATACGAATCTACAAAAGCACTCCAACAAAATTCCGAAGCGAAACGGAATTAAAAATGTAACAGGATAAAGTTTTTTGTTTTACCAGTGTTCAAGTGTCATTCAACTTAGGTCTTACTCACATGATTTAAATAAATATTTTTCATAAAATGGAATATTATTTAAATTATTATTCTAAATATTTGTTTGTTGGCTAGACGGCTATGGAACTAGAGATACAATAATTATTTACTTGATAATAATGATATGATTTAATTAAATTTTGATTAATGAATTTTTATGTTGTGCTTCCAGACTTGACGCCTTTGGCATAAGCACAGCAAGCCAACCGTCCGGGGTCTCCCATTCAATTGGAGAGACCCAAAGAATAAACCCATAATCGGGATAAAATGTTGAATGACATAGTATACTTAGTCTGGCCATAAATACTGTTACAATTAAAAATAAACAAAATAATACATTTGAATTAGGAATCTGTCATTCTTATATGATTCTTCATTGAGTTTTCTCATTTTGGCGCCAATACATTGTACAATATTTTGCGATATAAACATGGAGTGAGAACCGAATCGCGGTGATTGCATTACAGAATGTATTTATTTTTTTTATGTCTTTGGCTTCTTCGAAGCCAATTTGGCTTTGCCCTCCAGATGGCCATGGAATTGGCAATCGCTCGAGATTTCGAGACCCAGTATTTCGATACTAGGCGAGGCTTTGAGAGAAGTGTTATCGAAGAGCTGTGATCTGCCACCAAACGGTACTACAGAGCTTGGTATAAAAATATCCATGCCCTGCAGTATCACATCGGCTACTGCAACGGCGCAGGCACTAGGATCATCCGAAGGGAATCAAACCTTGCCCCAAGGGTAGGATGCAAAAAAGGAACGCAACCTATCCCAATCTGCTTAGTTGTAGTGCCAAACGCGGCAGGTCGCTGGTGGTCTGCGACGTTGGCGTCGGATGGGCACTACACTCCTGACCAGGCAATGGTCGGACGTTCCGAGAGGGGCGTCGACAGAGACCTGGTAACTATCGGGATGTGTAGTCAGCAGAAGAACTAATAAAGACGGCATGTGGCTATCCACATCCAGGAGCCGCGTAGGCGACTCAACCAATTGGGACAGACCATACGCCAATGCAAAATTATGCACAGATCGCCCTGCGTAGTCTGTGGTATGTGATCAATAAGCCATTCGTCATTGTGCCCGTTGAAATCACCCAAAACTACGATTTCTGCGGAGGGGATCTGTGCAAGCACGTCGTCAATTGCCGTTTGAACGCAGCCCATGAGGTGATTGGTTTCTGTGTTACCACTATGGGACCTGTAGACGCACGCATAGATGCGGACGCGGTCCACTAAATCTACGCGGAGCCAGAGAGTAGACAGGTCCCTACCCTCAAAATTGCCGAGACGGCGACAGCAGATATCCTCCCTAACGTACATTCATACCCCAGCATGAGCCATAAAATTGTGCTCAATTTTGTACCCGGGGTACGATAAATAAGACGTATCGCTAGGTCGAGATATCTGCGTCTCCGTAAGGAAACACAAGGCCGGCTGCGCCGTCTCAAGGTGGTATTGGACGGTGTTTAAGTTGGAGTGAATTCCCCTGATGTGACAAAAGTCCACATTAAGCGTGGAGTGGGGTGCCGTGGTGTTACTGTCTCGTTTATCCTTGGTCATGCGCGGTACTGTGCCCTCCCCAGAATACGAGGGGCAGCCCGAGCGCGAATGCTCGGGGAGGGATTCTCCAGCTCTACAGGAGCCGGTACCCTCCTGGGGTAATTTATCTTTTGATACCGCTCTCATATTTTGTTGGGGGGAAGAAGGCGAATATGCGGAACTGCACTATGTAAGCGTCTCGCTTCTGGAAACCCAAGTGCTTGCAATAATTTCGGCCAACGGATCAGCGGTAATGCGCCCAGTATGTTACGTACACATCCACGTACTAATAGTATTATAAAATAAAATTATATTAAAATTACTCATAATAATTATTTGTTGTATAGAAAATTATTAATTGTATGATAAGTTTCTCGGCTCCCATATGCAACCGTCCTTATTCTCTCTGCAGAAAATTTTTCTTCATGCTTTCGGAATTATTAAATTTAACTCCATGTTCCTACTAACAATGTAACCACTTCAACAATACACTGAAAATATTTACGTAACTTACTTCTTTTAATTGAAGCAGCAGCGTCTGATTTTCAAATTAATTGCAGCATATGTTGCAGCAATGCTAGCATTAAAACATTTTATTTTATTTTGTATCAATAACAATTTTTAACAACAGATATATTTGTTTTTATAGGGCACTTATGTTTGTATTTTGTCTCTTCTATGCGCATGTATGAAGTCAGTGAATCAACAAATACTTATTCACTGATTACGCATTAAGATATATTTGTTGTAGGTATATTGTCAAAGCAGTGTAGTGATATTACAATTATAGTGAAATTATATACTTTTTTTTATCATTTACCGGTAGATTGTCATTTTTTACAATTTAACGGCCTAGTTTTAGTGACATTGTAATGTCACGGGTACACTACAGTGATATTGTAAGACAATGACATTATGACAATTTTACTGGTCGTTAGTTTCTCATATGGTTAGTCTGTTTTTTGTATTTATTGTATAGTTATTACTTTTTAGTTATGCATTAGTGTAATCACCTAATTATTATATCTAATTGAATCGGCCTTTGTTCACAAGTTGGTCCCAAAAATAACAATAATCGTAACAAGAATTAAATTAATGAGATTGTATAAAAATACGCAATTATTTTTGTACTTTTTAGTGCACATTATATCTATTGTTTTGAAATAGTGTTTTTGAAGTCGGTTGTTTTTTTTGTTATTTTTTGATTTTTAGTGAATTTGAAGTACACAATATAATAATTTGTCGAAATATGTGTAGATATACTAAATTTTTCAATACAGCAATGAACATAAGCGTTTTGCAATTTGATTACAGACAGTGAGAAATTCTGCCACAGTTCGCACCCTTACTGTAAGTCGTTAAGGAGGCCCATTGATCATCATATTCGACTACGACAATTACTTGACTATAACTAATATGTTATGGTAGATGACTTAAATATCCAGATAGCATAAAAAGATTCGGCCAAGTATCGTTAATTTGCTCCTTAGAATTAAAGACTTCCGTTACTTTGTCATGGATTCCGTTACCAGAAGCTCACCAAACTATCTTTGAAGTATATCCTTTCCAATAAAAATAGAATCATCGAAATCGGTTGGCGCGATATTGAGTTATTCGTAAATATATCATCCACTTTGCTATATGTATGTATAGCAAATTGAAGACTTTTATGGTTTTATAATGGATGCCATGGTCAGATCTGGACCACACGGGAAGCACCAGATTTTAAATAAAAAAAGAATTATCAAAATCAGTTCACCCAGTTTTGAGATAGCATGAAAAAAATACCGACGAATTGAGAACCTCCTCCTTTTTTGAAGTCGGTTAAAAAAACTGTAAAATTGATAGAATATACAACCTGATCATTCTACAGTAAGCAATTACTCCATACAATCTTGTCTTACAGCAGTACACAACTTACCTACCAATCTAATAGACAACCCAGTACCTGTACAAGAAGCGAGTCTGTGACAAGAAGTTCTGACAGGTCACACACCAATTTAAATGCACCTATTGACAATTGACATAACGAACAGCCTTAGATGTAGAAAATATGTAGTCGAGGATGAAACGGTGTCACATATAATCCTGTAAAGTACAGGGGTGCCCAAGCGACGGGCATTAACCCTAGATAAAAGCAAATCGCTCCGAGAAGTCTGCGAAGATCCCAAGTCTTGATATTTTTATTTTATAAAATTCTGGAAGGAGCTTGGCTAGTTGTAGGAACTGGGCATATCCTTAAAACAGACCCCTTTTAAGGAGTCTCACTGTGATATGTGTGTGACAGTGTACAAAGATTGGTTTTCATCCAAATGGTGCCGTTCTATTTTGATAAACTTCCACTTGGACAAACGAATTTATTTCATGAAGATAAAGAGAACACAACTTAGGATGTAATTACTCCCTAAAATATTCAACCGTACCAAGTTTCCCTCGCACAATAAATTCGGAGCGAAATTATTCAGTTAGTTACAAGACGGTCCATATTGTACTCTCAAATCTTGTAAGGGAAAACAAAAACGAGCATAAATTTACCAAATCTTGTCTGTAATTGGTCTCCCATTTTCATGTTAAATTGAAGAACAGGGGCCTGCGAGAGGAAAACAATAACAGATACATTACAGTAATTACGTAAGGCTTACAGCCTTTGTTAACCTGAGATTGCTAATTAGTTGAAATAATTTGTAATAATTCTCATTCCCACAGCATTATTCTACCATATATTTTGTTACAGAAGATGTTTCAATGAGCTGTGTGGCCTAGTTCCGCCACAACAAAAATATCATCCATACAATGTACTTGTGTTCCTGTTTAGTGCTTCTTCAAACAAATTATCTGAAAATCAAATTTTCCAGTGGGAGGCTCCTTTGCACAGGGTGTCGGCTAGATTATGGGCACCATAACAGCGCCTATTTCTGTCATGAAGCAGTAATGAGTAAACATTACTGTGTTTCGGTCTGAAGAGCGCCGTAGCTAGTGAAATTACTGTGCAAACGAGACTTAACATCTGATGTCTCAAGGTGAAGAGCACAATTGTAGTTCCGCTTAGAATTTTTGGGCTTTTCAAGAATCCTGAGCAGCACTGCATTGTAATGGGCAGGGCGTATCAATTACCATCAGCTGAACGTCCTGCTCGTTTCACCCCGTATTTTCATAAAAAAAATGCAATCTATGGAACAAACGTCCAAATGAGGTGTTTTCAGGATAAAACGGCTTAAGGCACTTCATAAAAGCGAACAGTCTTCTCTTGGAGTTGCGTAGAGACGTCGCTTTTAGGCGTGATTCCTTCATGCGGCCCGTACGCTCGATTCTTTTTGTCTTTCATAAAAAAAATACATAAAAGGCCGGTACAGCTCCTGCGATTCCTGTATTTGGTATTGTAAAGAGAGGTAAAGATATAAAAAATTAACGAGGTAGTATTTTTTTTATAAGGGCAAACGGGCAAGAGGCTGGATGCGGTTGGAGAGAGGTGAGACAACCGTCATTGGACTTTCGCAACAACAGGTGTCAAGAGATGTGTTGCCGGCCCTAGTATAACACTAGTGACTGAAATATATATTTAAATTATTGAAATCACATTTTAAATTTGGAGTTACATTTAAATTCAGTTTTGAAGTTATAACTTCTTATAACTTCAAAAATTAATGTTATCGTGGTAGATTCATTCCATTTAGTACGAATCAAAAGATTAAATCTTCAATGCGCGCGTATAGTGTCGTGATTTTCCGACACTCTGAACTTAGAAGAATAATCTCTCTCTAGAATAGTGTAAGATCATACATCCAGATTTTACAAGTCAACTAAGGCTAAAATTATAAACACAAAAGCATCATCAGAGTTTAATTTTGTATCGCCCTCTTGCTAATAGAAATTATTTATCAAGGCAACCAATTCTCAATTTTATCTTTACTAATTGTTTCTTTTTCGATAGGTAGTCTTTTGTCAATTTTATATTTAATCTGCCTATCTATAGACTACAGACGGGCGGACAATGGAAGATTTCCGTAGATCAGCAGTTATAAAAAGTAATTCATTGCTCATTCAGCAAAATTTAAATATATACTCACTGTCTTATCCTGCAGGAGACTGATCCTGCAATTCAAATGTGCGTCTTCTCCCAACTGCACAGTTATTTTCGTGATATTGCCTACGGGAACATCCTCGAACGTGGGCCCGTACCGACGGTCGTGGTCGAAGTATGTGTTCTTCACACCAACCACGTGTGGTATCTGGGTCTGAATGTCGTTGGAGTCCTGGGTCGGCTGCGGCACCTTGAATGCCTTGCTGCTATCGATAGTGGAGTTCCCCAGGCGCAGCATGATCGGTGCTTGAGCTCCGGTGCTCAACACGTAGTACGGTGTAACCGTTGTGTCTTCTGATGTCGTGTTTTCTACAAAATCAGAATTGAGAGTTAGAAAGTTGTATAAAATACGAATATAGGATAGAATGTACAAAGAATTATCTTCGCGGCTCAATAAGGGTACTGTAAACCCATGCGTTGGCAGCTATTTCGGTCAATGGATCAGCCTAGCTATCCAACGGGGACATTCTGTCAGTATTCTTGGTACGCTTCCCCGTAATGATAGTTCTAATTTTATGTAATATTATTGTTAATAAAGTTATAAATTTTTTTTAATATGCAGCTGTTTAAAGGTATTAAAAATATATAAAACTATTCCTTAAAATAGTAATTTCTTGAAGAATAGAATGACAAATATTATTGCTCAAGTCCCTCACACGCAAACTACGTTTTGATACAATATGGAAAACGCGCAGCCTTACTTTATAATAAAACTAGCCGATACCCCGCAACTTCGTGTGCGTACACACAGCACAAAAGAAAAAATAAAAGAACACTCATAACATAATACGCTGTCGCAACACTTTTTGTAAATTATTATGTGTACTGCAAAGCCATGAATACTTTTCGCAGCACACGCGATGTAAAATATATTTTGGGTAATTTGTTTTACACCTCGGTTTACATAATTGGAGTTTTAGTAAGGATTTACTACTAAAAAAAAAATATAATATAGCCTTTATCACCCAGGGATAGTGTAGCTTTCGAACAGTGAAAAAATTTATCAAATCGGTTTAGTAGTTTCGGGGCCAATTCAATGCAAACAAACATACAAACAATCAAATACTTCCTCTTTATAATAATAAATAGATAAATAAATTTGATAATATATATTATACTCATTCAAAATTGAACTAAGAAGAAACTAATAAATGTATCAGGTTTTATAACGCTTCTTGCGTAAGGATCTATTATTAATGGAAGAAGAGTACAAACGAGCGTATGAGTCACCAGTTGAGAAGTGAATCCCACAACTCATACTCTTCTGGATAGAGTTATCAAAATAGTGTTGTAACATGTACGCGAATGTTTCGAAGGTACATATGGAATACTCCTGGAAAGACTGGTGCAATCAACTTAAGAGACAAATAATTTAATCCGTTTTTTGCCAACGCTAATAAATTGAAAGATTTAGGCTATAGAACAACTGTAACACGGTGCTGTGGTTTCTCAGTTTTATTGTATGTGGTTGAAGGCTGGACTTTAATGCAACCGATGAGCGACAAGCTGGAAGCATTCGAAATGTTGGTATAGACGAATGATGCGAATGTCATAGAGAGATCACGTTCACAATACCACCGTGTTGAAGAGAGTGGGAAAGTCCACATAGTTACTCAAATGTGTGCAAAGGAGAAGGCTAGAATATCTGGGCCATATAATTCGAAATTTTAAATAGGACTCCTATAGCTCATAATACAAGGCAAACGAAGACCTGGCCGTAGACGAATATCCTGGCTTAAGAACCTTCGCCAGTGTTTCACTATGAATACAAAATCACTGTTTATGGCAGCGGAGAATAAAATCCAGTTAGCCTTGTGTGCCCACCTCCGATAGAAGATGGTACTAAAAGAAGAAGAAGCTATAAAAACTGGGTCAAAAGTGAGTGTTCTCTAAGATGAAGGCTAGTTAGATCGTTGTTTACACCCCAATAATCTATGTGGTAAATATTATCCAAATCTCACGTTATAGCCAATTCCGAGATCTCGAGATAGAGATAAAAAAATTGCTCGTCTAAATATTTAAGATGTTATACCTTTTTAATATATAAAATATATTTTCTAAGATTTCAATATGCAATTATGATTAAAGATTAATTATTTTGTAGGATCATTCCACTTACGCTGGTTTGCCTATGGATAATCTCACTTTAATCGAAATATTACCTATTCTTTGCTTAGACTATATTTTGTTCAAACAATGGATACTTAAGAGCTCGACCTTTTACATTAAGCTTAATACTCGTTTTATAAATATTTTATTCAAACAAAACAAATCTTATAACTATATTTATAATAGTATGATAACATTTACATTGACGACGTGGGACGGGTCGTTGCCTTCCCTAGAATATGGTTGAGGGAGGCGATGGCTGGCCCATGCTCGTGAACGGGTGCTACTTGTGGTGGCAGGATGATCCTGTAGCCGGAAGCTTGGCTTTATTGTTTTAAAAGTAAATATTATATTTTTTTAAATTGCTAATATAATGGTCGCTAAATGCCTTTATTTATTTGCGGTGTGTGTGGATTGATGCATCTACTGTACCATTACCAACTATTATTGTTGATACAGTAATAGTCGGCCATGACTGTACTCAATAACTCTTGTTTTTACGTATTTATTTACATGTCTTTTTTATTATTTGTAGTCTGAATATTATTGTTGCATCACTTTACATATATTGTAGCTGAAATGATTTGTAAGTGAGTTATTGTCACAATGAGTTTCTGACTACTTCTTCTTATTAAAGCTCAACCCTCAAAGGCGGTGGATATAAAAAAACTCATTTCCTTGACCTGCATGAATAAAGTGATTTTGGTTTGATTACTAAATTATATAATTATATTAAATATAAATCACAAAATATAAATATTAATTACAACTTTAGGCAGAATAGTCAAATTGTATTTGGTGAGTATTGCATGATATGTAGATTAAGATTATTTTTTTATGTTTGCTTGAGTTCTCGTTTCAGGTTTCGTCATGCTCGCTTTAATGTCACTGCTTGTGGCGGCGACATGGGACGGGTCATCCCCTTCCCTAAAATATGGTTGAGGGAGGCGATGGCTGGCTCATGCGTCATGCTCGTGAACGGGCGCTGCTTATGGTGGCAGGATGATCATGTTGCCGGAGGCTCGGCTTCAGATTCATAAAAGTTATTATATAAATATATATTTTTTTATGTATAATCCCTTATAAAATGCTCAATTGTTTGTGAATGATGCAGCTACTGTACTCAATAACTTTTGTTTTGGATTAATTTACATTTACTTTTTAGACTTACATGTCAGGCATTGACTATTTGACGTTTGAGAATGTTTGTTGCATCACTTTACATATTATATTGTAATTGAAATGATTTGTAAAACAATGAAAATGTAAATCTTTATTTAAAAGAGTGGCAATTTTCTTGCTACTTCTTCTCATTAGCTCAACCCTTTACGAAGTAGCGGTAGATTCAATAAGAAAAAACTATTTTTCACATTCATAAGAGTCATTTTCGTGACCTAAACGAATAAAAAAATTCAGTTTCACCTCTACTGCGCGGCCAGTTGTAATGCGACATGCGATAGATGCACAAACAATTGAGAACGATGTAATAATAAGTTTTGCTATAATTCACTTCTTTTAAACAGGCAAAAAAATAAGGTTTTATAAATTTTTTTAACAAAAAACAACCGACTTCAAAAACACTAATTCAAAACAATAGATATAATATGCACTAAAAAGTACAAAATAATTGCGTGTTTTTATACAATCTAAATAATTAATCTAATTCTAGTGACGATTATTGTCCTTTTTGGAATCGGTGTCCTTCCGCTACTAAGAATTGAAGAGTTCCGTTACTTTGTCATGGATTCCGTAATCAGAACCTAACCAAACTATCACCAAACTATTCCAAATTTCCAATAAAAAAAAATCATCGAAATCGGTTGGCGCGATATTGAGTTAATCATAAATTTATCATCCACTTTGCTATGCGTATGTAAAGCAAATTTAAGACTTTTATGGTTTTCTCATGGACGCCATTGTCAGATCTGGACCAAATTGGACCACACGGGAAGCACCAGCTTTCAAATAAAAAGAATCATCAAATTCGGTTCACCCTGTCGAATGTTTTGAGGTAACAAATATAAAAAAAAACATAACGACGAATTGAGAACCTCCTCCTTTTTTGAAGTCGGTTTAAAATTATTTTTGCTTTGAGTTTTGGTATAACGAACTATATATTTTATAACGAGTTGCATATCTAGCCGTGTAGCAAAAGTTGCCTGTGTCACTTGCTAAGCAATATCTTGAATTTAAGTAAATGATGAATGTAAGAGCACACTATACACCAGCGGCTTCTTTGCGCCAGGATTATGGGTACCACAACGGTGTCTTTTGCTGCCGTGAAGCAGTAATGTGTAACCATTATTGTGGGTCAGTCTGAAGGTGGTAGCTAGTGAAATTACTGGGCAAATGAGACTTAACATCTCAAGGAGAAGATCCCTTATTGTCATAAAAAAAACTATACTAGAGGCAGATTCATCAACTAACTTCACGATATATGTATGCAAATGATTTTGCAAATTCTCAAATAGATTGATTATCGAGAAAATGCGTGGGATTGATGGATAAACGAAGGTTTAATATATTATTCTTATAGGATACGAGCAACTATTGGTATTAGATACATAAAATATGAGATAACATTGTTGGAAATATAATGAAAAATATGAAATGTTTGCACAACATATCAATTTCATCAACAAAACGGATATTAAATAAAAACATATTTTAATATAAACAATATGCTGTATTACGGTTTCATGAATAATGAGTATGTTTACATTATCTTGTTTTTTAGCTATTCGTATTTAAAGATGAATTGACTTTAATCTGACTAAAAACAATTGTTATCAAATTCATAGAATTTTTTCCATATACTTCAATCCGAGCACATCGTGAAAGCTTGAAAAATAATTTGTTTAGAACAATGCTGCCCAATTAATATATATCACTTGATTTTTTTTTAGAATGTATTTTAAAGTGTATTCTAATACTCAAATGTCCGCTGAACAATCGAATGTTATAAAATTTGTACCGTTATGCCTAAAATTTTTGCCATACTTCAATTTGATACGTTGCTAGACAAAGCCTGTTAAATTGTCACTTTATTGGTGAGTTTATTTTGAATATTTGTTATCTCATGTCCCTACTCTACTCTACTTATGTCTACCGGTAATGAACCGATGTTTATTTTTCTCCCAGATTGGTCTCACTCTCAAATTGAAGTTACTCCAAATTTTTTTTTGGTTTTTGCTTTAATATACAGAATGTATAATAAATAAAAATTTCACTTTAAAGTGGAGCTATTTTCGTAGACGAGGAGGACAAACGAGCAACATACGGGTCACTGAATGGTATGGAACAAACATTATAAAAAAAAACTACGTTTGAAAAAACGACTTTGAAAAGTGAAAAGTATAAAATAAACTTAATAAAGAGTGAATTTAATACGCCTCTTATGCAAATCTCATGCCTTTAATATTAATAAAATACTATTATTTGTTTGTGCTACCTGTTGATAGGGGTTAAGTCGGTGCTTGCCCGCTTGGGTTTTTTCTCCTACGGATCTCCTCATTTCTGATTCAATCTCGCAGGGAAACTCCGAGCATAGCCAGAGGGCTAGGAGAGAGAGGGCAGGGCAATGGAGATTGCCTCATTGCCCTCTGAGCGACCATGAGCTTTCTCATAAGGCCCATAGCTAGCGACCACGTCTGCGTACCGTAAGTCATCACTGGCAACACACACTGGTTGAAAACCTTCGTATTCAGACACTGTGGTATTTGGGACGAGAAGATTTTACGGAGCTTCCCGAACGCTGTCCATCCGAGTTTGATTAGACGAGTGACGACCTTTTACGCGGAGTTGGATCTGCCTAACTGGATTGTTTATCCGAGGAAGACGTACTCGTCGTCAATTTCGCCTCTAAACACGCTTCCTAAATTTTCTTAATTTTATACTCTGCCTTTAGCCTAGTATTAGTACTTGTATGTTTGAAGTCGATATATTTTGTGTTTTTTTTTTTTATTTAACTGACTCTAAGACTGCATTTACCTTTTGTGAATTGACACCCAACTATATGTGAGAGGACGAAAAGAGTGACTCCCAACATAGCGCCTTGCCTAGGCTCAGCCCCATTCGGGGGCTCATAATCTGAAAAGAAAAAAATAAGATTAGAAACGCTATGTCAATTTAACTTCCAATTAGAAATACACACTAAATAATACTTAAAGTTTTATATCAACCTAATATACAGTGTATTATAAAAGCTTTCTTTCACGTGATGTCGGCTGGTACTACAGCAAACTATAGAAATCTAAATAAGACGTTACTAAAGTCCGGGCACTAAGCAGGAACAATTTCGTTGGTTAACGTGCGTTGTCTGATAGACCTCCAGAGTGTAAGTAGTGACTTAGTGTTAATGAAATCGGCAGATGGAAAAAATTATTATAATATAATATATTATAATTCAACTAATTATATCGCATATTATTATACAAATAAAATTTGAAAACAAGAGCGACATCTCAAGTCAAATTCCTAATATTCAAATATTAGGGTTTAGCAGGTTATCAACTGTAACTGAACAAAGCAAACTGAATTTTATAACTAGGCAGTACTCGAACGGTTAGCTCAGTTGGTTAGTGAGGGTTATCACTTTAAAAACATAACATATTGTTTAGGTATATTATTATGTTATGTATTTAAATTACAAAATAATCGTCGTTAAAGTTATTGACGTCAGCACGAGTAATTATTATTCAAATTGCTCTATATACATCTAGTTCGAACTATTTGTTCACGTATTTCATGTAAATTGACTCCCACCTCAGTGACTTTTGAACGTCTTTGGTGTTCCCAGGGAATTATCCGCACTATTCAGGGTATTGTGGGTTGCGTTTCTAATTGTCGACGATGAAAGGGGACTTTCCCATTGCGCATACTTGAACAAGCCAAGTAATAAGCGACAGCGTGTGGGTGAATTTGTATGATCTATTTGAATTAACTATTCAAGTAACACAATAATAATCGTAGGTTTTTTTTTCAAAAATAAATTATATTGATATGGTGAATGGTATATGAAGAAAATTAATATTAGGGATTGAATATATATAATATGAATAATTGTGTTAAATATTCATAAATATTGATGTATAACTAAAAATATATTACTTTACAATTAAATGTAATTTAGGATTTTACGTTGATAAATCCAGCTTCATTTGTTATCTTTAAATCCATCCATGGCCAGAGTTGCGTGAATGTACAAAGTGCTATCAACGCATTTCACTGGTGCAACCGTAAATCCAAGTATACATCAGTCTAGCTTCCCAACACTTTCAGGTTGCAGTACTTTTAAATTATCGCAAAAAATTAAAGAGTTTATTTTATACTCGAATAAAGCCCACAGTAATATAAAATCAAAATATATACTATGAATTTAAAAATGACCGGAATAGCATTTAAATTAATTATTGACCACTTATCATTGAGCCATTGCAAATATAATTAACAAATATAGAAGAAATTACAAATACTAATAATTTTTGATCCATAATTTTCTCACTGGCACTTTTACCAAAATAATAGTCAATATTATGATAAATAGCATAATCCAAACATGCATTATTAAAAATTACCTTGTCTCTAAATATTATGATAATATACTAAATTATTTATTCTTTTTATTATTTAAACATACTAATACTAACATACTAACTACATACTAACATACAATGGGTGATACATATCTGAAATATACTTTATTTTGTTGATTCATTCTCTTGTAAAATTTTGTTATTCGCTAACATTTATGCGAAAGATTTATAAAATTCTAAAAATTAATTAAAATTACCTAAAATAATTTAAAAATGCAAATAAATATTTCATTAAATATTATATAACATTATCGTTAATCACTTTTGATTTGCACCAAACATTTAATCAAGTGCTCTACTAATTTCAGGAAGTCTAGTACTTAGTTGGACTCTGAGGCAAATTAACAAATTCTATAAGTTCAACTTTGTTTACAAAATACTCTCAGAAACTTAAATTGCGCGGTAGAAGAAAATATTACATTTAAATTAGATTCCGCTCTGAGACATCGTTTGTGTTTCGGAGTTACTTCTCTTTATTAAAAACGAAATATTTTTCTGGAGCAATAACGCTTTATTTACTTCTGTCTCACGACTTCATCGACAGAAAGAAGCTTCTCTCTTACTTCATTATTTAGTTTTTCATCTTTCAACAAAAGGAGTTTCCGCAATTTGTGTTATGTCAGTATTATGTATATTGGAGTTTTAGGAGTAAACGTCTATATATTATGTATAATATACACAAAAGGTTTTCCATACTCTTATTTAATTATTTTTTCAAATTATATTAAATCTAATCTTAACATAAACAATATATTGTAAACTAGCTGACCCGACAGACGTTGTTCTGCAGATAAAAAAAAATACTATTGTATAGGAATTTGCCAATAATCCTATTAATGTAATAAATGTGAAAGTTTGTATGTCTGGATGTATGTTTGAACTTTTTTAACGCAAAAACTACTGATTGGATTTTGATGATACTTTACAATAATATAGCTTACACACCAGAATAACACATAGGCTATTTATTATTTATAAAACTATCGCGTGAAATTGTACTTTATATGGCAAAACAACGTTTGCCCGGTCAGCTAGTATTTCAATACATTAAGATTTATTTCGTAAAAAATACTCCTTTAATGCGTTTTAATGAAATTGTTTCACAGCAGAACTGTCAAACCGTGCGTCAATAAATTCTCTCACAGAAAATATGTGTCCAATCGAAATAAAAAGTATCATATCTCTCAAGTTGGACTAAACTGCACTCTATGAAGTAATCCCCATTAAAATCCGTTCATTAGTTTAGGAGTCCATCGCGGACAAACAACGTGTCACGTAACTTATATATATTAAGAAGATGTAAAACGTCTGGCTTAAAATCTCTCTTATAGATGTAATATTTTACATTTTGAATTCAAATATTTTTATTTAAAATATAAATTATATGTTTATAAAGTAACATCGTATAATTAAACTTGTTAATTAATTGACTGAGTGTGGTCGCTCCATTCCCAATCTGTGGCATCATTAAGGAAGTCATTTATGTTATAGTAGCCTTTACCACACAAACGTTTTTTAATAATTCTTTTTAATATCGTAATACTATTATTTTGAACATTTTCTGGGATCTTGTTGTAAAAGCATATACATGGCCCCACAAAAGACTTATAAACTCGACTTAGCCGACTAGCAGGCATTAGGTATAAGTTTATGTCTGTTCGTGGTGTTAACGTTATGATTATGAAAGCTTCTAGCAAATTCACTTATGTGAATGTACATACATTACATTATCAAAAATATATTGAGAAGCAACAGTCAAGATATTAATTTCTTTAAATTTTGCTCTCTATGATTCTTTAGGATCTAGATTATAAATAGCGCGAATAGCCCTCTTATGCAGCACAAATATTGTATTAATATCGGCAGCGTTGCCCCATAGAAATATACCATAGGACATAATTCTAAGGAATACCTAAAGTAAACTAGTCGCGCCGTATGTCAGTTAATTGTATGATCTTTTTAACCGCAACCGTAGATCCTGGAGGTCTACTCATAAAATTGTCAACGTTACATTCGGAATGACACGATAATACTCCGAATATATCGCAACTATCCTACTCTAACAAATGTTCGAATTCCTTATCGTTTATCGTTACCATAGACTAATATTTTGATTTTTTTACGATGTTAGTGTGAATGAAATATGTTCAAACCTAAACATTATCTGTGCTATGTCGCTGTTATGTGTCAAAAGTCAAAACATAGTTTAGGCGCTAAGGACCATGCCAGACTCTGCACTACCAATTTGGTATCATTTACACATAATGTAAATGTAAAAAAAATATGTAATGAATATAATATGACCATTTAAAATTGAATAAATAATACAAAACTTGCGGATAATAAAATGTAAAAAAAAGTAACTCAACCCTTCTCGTCGACTTCCTATTTCTCAGGCGGCCATTTACATTATTTCTACGCATAAACGATCAACAAAATGACTTAAATGACTTAGTAGTAAAAAAATCCTGTTGAATAGTAAATCACATATAATTATTTCAATAATATTTATTAAGTATGTATATTGTATGGCAAATATATCTATACAACTTGAAACGATAATAGCAACGACAGCCTAGGAGGTGTCGTTGAGATTATCGTAAAAGTGACGTTTGATTATTTGTGAAATTCGAATATTCGTCTCTGACATTTTCAACTAAGAGTAGGGTTAGGACCGATAATATCGAATAATGTTTCGTTCGTTCAATAATCGTTTCGACATTGATTACGATGAAACTGTAGATGAAAAAGGAGTAGGAGTCGATACGACTAATGCCACGATTTATCGAATATCGATTTTAGGAGTAGGCCTCCTGTAGATGAAGCCACAACCTGAGAGTTGAACAAAGCAAATAAGATTTTGTAACGAGGCGTTACTCGAACGATTAGCTCAGTTGGTTAGAGCACCGGCACGGAACGCTGGAGGTCGTGAGTTCGAGTCCCGCATCGTTCATAAAATTTTGTTTTTCAAATTTTATTTGTGTATTAATCCTCGAATTGAGGGTTATCACTTTAAAAACATAACATATTGTTTAAATCCTATAGAATCATAAGACCGTTTTATATTATTCAACATAATATTATAACCATATCAAATATATTCCAAATAACAATCGTTGAAAACCTTTATTTACCACAGAGACAAAATTTTTAACTTTTAAACAGGATATTTCCCGCACGAATGTTCCGCTATTTGAACTTTGAAAGGCATTCTGTGTTTACCGCCTTACCTTACCACGGTTAAATCGTTACGTGCCATGAAAATTAGATTTTCCCGTTTTAAAACATAAAATTTTATGATTCGCTATAATTAAAATCGTGTTCATATTATGGAAGATTTGATTTCATGCTGGATTTTAATTGGATTAGTTTGTATTGAAAACTTATCCACAATTCACACTCTTCGATTATTTCCTTAATCACCAGTGGGAGGCTCCTTTGCACCGGATGCCGGCTAGATTATGGGTAACGGCGCCTATATGTGCCGTGAAGCAGTAATGTGTAAGCATTACTGTGTTTCGATCTGAAGGGCGCCGTAGCAAGTGAGAATTAACATCTAATGTCTCAAGGTGACGAGCGCAGTTGTACAGTTCAGAATTTTTGGGGTTTTCAAGAATCCTGAGCGGCACTGCATTGTAATGGGCAGGGCGTATCAATTACCATCAGCTGAACGTCCTGGTCGCTGGCCTTGTCTCTAATTTTCATAAAAAAATTGTTACATATTATCTTTTCGATAATGATATCACATATTTTATAAATATCTATCCATTTCTTCTGTTAGAGCTTCTAAAAATAATTAGTATTTTTTGAGGTGTGGTACTTAAAAATATATAGACTTCTCAAAATTAATTTTATATTTTCGTAGTCTAGTTTTTGCTCAAATACAGGGTGGACCAAAAGTCCGTTTACATTTGAATCGGTTGCCGCGTCTAGCAGCGGCGGCGGAGGGGGTTGGAAGGGTTACGCATTGCAAGAGCGGCCAATGGGAATTCAGCACCATGGCGTCGTTTAGCGGTAGTCAACGTGCATTTTGTGTACGCGAGTACTATCGAAACAACGATTCTGCGACCTTAGCTCAACGAAAGTTTTGCAATCATTACAAGATACGACACAAAAATCAAGCTCCATCAGGCGTGTTAATTAAAAAATGGGTGCTCAAGTTTGAGAAAACGGGTTCAACAATGGATTTACGTCGATCTGGCCGGCCTAGAACGTCGAGGGACCCCGAAAACGTGGAGCGAGTAAAATCGTCTTTTCGTGACCAACCTGGACTATCAACTCGAAAGCGGTCTGCTGTCCTTAACGTGCCAAGATAATGATGTATGAAACCGCATTCTCAAGAAAAATTTAAGTCTACATTCCTATAAAATCCAAATGGTGCAGGAATTAAGGCTTCAGGACCATGCCACTAGGTTGCAGTTTGCGAACGAAATGGTAGAGCGATTCACCAGTTTTACAAACATTTTTTTCTCAACAAGGCACACTTCCACCTAAATGGGCATGTTAATAGACAAAATTGTCGTTATTGGAGTGACACTATGTCATGGTGATCAAAAGCCCCTGCAGTCCAGCCAACCAACCCAGTAACTTGACGAATTAAAGGATCGTATTCGCACAGAAATCCAAAACATCTCAACAGAAACATGTAAAGCTGTCATCGAAAATTTCCGCTCTAGATTGCAGCAATGCCAGAATAATGAAGGATTGCATATGAATGATGTGATTTTTAAGAAATAAATTCCCCTTTTGTTTACTATCGAAAACAATAAACAATTTTGATTTACTCTAATTAGTTTTTTTTTTAATCATCATTCCAATTATAAACGAACTTTTGGTCCACCCTGTGTATTGTGTTCTTACAAAATCGTTACCCTACCGATCTTTATGAAATGAAATAAAATGATTTATTTGTATAAATCGTGGTAACATAGTTGTTAACAATTAATTGGTGTACAGCACAATTCGCCAATATATCGGCATACAAATATTTGATTGTCAATATTGTAATTTTTATATTTATACGTCATTAATACACATTACATAGCTTTAATTCAATAATATAATATAAAATAAACATTAGTTGTTAATAAACCTTTCAAAAAATTACATTTAAATGCTATTATTTTTGGCTAAAGAATTCTTTTAAACTATAAAAGCATTTATCTATTAGCCATAATTTTAATAACCTTTATCTTATCTAAGAAATAACCACTGGCTGTCAAAATTCTCAATATTTTTCAAATTTGTTTTATTTTGCACTAAGGACTTTGGAATTTACCCACGTCGTATCGTCCTGGAAAGATTTCACAATGAAGGCGTATCTGACAGCTAGGCGTATGTGGTATATGAAGCTTTTTCCATACTTTGGTTGTGCGTGGAAGAAAATTCCCTGAAAAATGCACTGTGAAGAGTTTGTGACATGTGATGTTGGAACTAGACCACAGGAATCAGGTTAAATAACACTTAGGAACACTAAAAATATTGCGTCGTTGACTCTGTGCAACGCCTAATGATTTAGCTGTCCATAGAGTACAGGACTTCCGGTATTTCAGCAGTATAGTTTCAGCGGTATACTAAATATAGAAAAGTGAATTGCTGTTCGTTAGTCTCGCTAAAAGTCGAGAAAGGCTGGACCGAATTGGCTAATTTTGGTTTTGAATTATTTGTGGAAGTCCAGAGAAGGTTTGAAAGGTGAATAAATATGAAAATGCTAGAAATTAAATAAAAACAACGATTTTGATTTTGATAATAACTAATTAGATGATAATGATGAATAACTAATTAGATCACACTGTGTGTGTCTGTCAATATCAAATTGAAACCTTATAAATAGCCAGTATTTCAGGAAAAATCGAAAGTAATAATATAGTTTCATTCATACCGAGTATTTTTTTTGTTTAAATAAAAAAAGGATTCCTTTTGTTTGTTTTAAATTTATTTTAGACAAAAGTTTACGACTTTTATTTTTCGATTGAGGCAGTACGAAGTCTGGCGGGTCAGCTAGTATTAAATATAAATAAAGACTTACATCAAAATTACCGTTGAAAATTTATTTTAATAAATGTAAGCAGTTTGTTCAAGTACAGCTATAAACAATGAAAGACAAACACCATTGAAACCCGCGCAGTGATCGTGGCAGCGCCTTGAAATTATCGGGCTTAACACAAATTCTTATCTCTTATTTAAAGTGTACTAAACCTGAACGAGCTAATTAAGCACAGTTTAATTTAGAAAACAACTGAGCCTCGACTGATAAAACCTTCAGCCTAAATTACTAAACCAAAACACGAACTGATTGATAGATATCTATTCCAGTTGCAAACCTCGAGGAAAAAGACGATATTAGATTTGAGACTTAGAGCCGTAGTTTAGAGAGTACTTAAACTCAATTTTTTTTTGGTTTTCGTAGCCAAATAGCCAAAAACGAAATCCTTATTGATTCGTCATGTCTGTCTGTCGGTCCGTCCGTATGTCGAAGCCACTTTTTTACGAAACTATAAGAACTATACTGTTGAAACTTGGTAAGTAGATGTATTCTGTGAATTGCATTAAGATTTTCACACAAAAATAGAAAAAAAAAACAATAAATTTTGGGGGTTCCCCATACTTCAACTCAACTCTACTGAAAAATATATTTATTTAATCAAAGTATTCACCTTAATTTTTACTGCTATATCACGGGAAAGTAATTTATGCCTTTGCGGTAGGACTTTGGGGAACTGGGCTCAACAAACTCTGTAAAGGCATGTTGTATTTGCTTCATGAGAAGATAATATTTTACCACGTAAATTTCACTATAAAATCTCGTACCCAGGATGTATTTTTTTAGTGGCCAGTTCTCCAAAATGGAAATTTCATACTTAAAGTTTTTATCTCTATTATATAAAATTCTCATGTCGCGGTGTTTGTAGTTAAACTCCTTCGAAACGGCTTGACCGATTCTCATGAAATTTTGAGTGCATATTGCGTAGGTCTGAGAATCGGACAACATCTATTTTTCATCCCCCTAAATGTTATGGGTGGATCACGCCAAATTATTTTTTTAATTTTTTTGACATTGTTTTTTTAAATTTGTTTGATTATGAGTCAGCATTAAAAAATACATACAACTACAACGTTTGCTGGGTCAGCTAGTATTATAATAAAAACCTCAATCAAAAGAAACACAGTAAATCACTAATTTAAATGTAAAATAAAGCCTACGTATAAAAAGAAAAAGTCTACAAGTTTATTAAATTTGAGAAGCTCGTTAAAATATAATTAAGGAAATAAAGAACGGCATAACTCTTCAAAGCCACTGATAGAAAAGGGTATGACGAGTTAAAATTTTAATAAAATTTCTTTTCGTAACGAAAATCTTACTTCCGAGTTTGTGCCAAACTAGTTAATGACATCAAAGGCAAATTATTTTTATTAAGAGAAGCCACTGCTGACGGCTGGCGGTGAGACCACGGTCAAACTGGACGTTGAAGGGGCTTTTGTTTACTATTTAAGGTTTCATTTTTTCTATAAACAAGAGTTTAATTACTGTTCTTTACTTACATTTTTAATTTATTCACTAAAGTAAGTTGTATCTTATGGGTACTTCGGCTGCAACATTTTGCATAGATTATAATTAGAAATTATGCAGTTGTAAATATTGACTTAATACACTGGTAACATCCTTCAAAAATAGTGGTTTAATTAACAATTTACCATTTTGACATTCTATAAATATAATTTTTAACCAACATGAATATATTATATGCTCTTACTTCTGAGTTGAAGCGATCCGCGAATAAAAGTGTTTTTTTTTTATGGAATAGGAGGACAAAGGAGCGTACGTATCACCTGGTGTTTAGTGATCACCGCCGCCCACATTCTCTTTCAACAGCAGAGGAATCACAAGAGAGTTGCCGGCCTTTAAGGAAGATGAAGCTTTTTGTTTTCAGAAGATTTCTAGTCGTTTCGAAGTTTTAGCTCGATTGTTGAATTAAACTTCAAAGCAATTTTATATATATTATCATTGATACAAAACAGCATGTTTAGTGTTTTTAATTTTTTACGTGTGTGTTGCTAAAAGAAAGATTGTCCTGTGGGCACTAAGACACTTTTCTTATAAAGAGGTCGAATTCCCGTGACACATTTAAAATAAGGGGGTATCACATGGATCATTTATTGGACCGATCATCTTCCTAACTTATATTAATGATGAATCTATAACCAATGTGAATATATTATATGCTCTTACTTTTGAGTTGAAGCGATCTGCGAATAAAAGTGTTTTTATGGAATAGGAGGACAAACGAGCGTACGGGTCACCTGGTGTTAAGTGATCTCCGCCGCCCACATTCTCTTGCAACACCAGAGGAATCACAAGAGCGTTGCCAGCCTTATGTAATTAATGACAAAAATAATAATAATAATCAGGTGACCCGTACGCTCGTTTGTCCTCCTATTACATAAAAAAAAATCTAATCTTGTAGATAAAATAAATAAGAGTATGATTTTCAGATAATAATCAAAATATCATATAATATAAGTGGAAATAAACTCACGTATGACGAAGTAAATAACGCTCCACCTGATTTTGTATACTGCTTTAAATGACAGGATCTAACGGCTTAGGACACTAAACATTATTGGTATTTGAATTTTATTATTAAGCTTACTGCACCTAATGTCGAAAATATAGATGGAAGTATTGTAGACGGAGAGGAGCATAAATATATAGAACAACATTACATTACAATAGGGCGTCACATTAAACGATTGGCTTAGCCAAGTCTTTGAGACTCAGTTCTGTAGCACATATGTTTAAAATATACGATAGTTAACTGATACAGAAACCGCTTGTCTAGTGTACTCCAATTTCTTATGTGTTTAATTACTTTTATAGAATTCAATTAATTTGCATGCCTGGCGAAACATGTGAAACTGTAACGGCCTTACAAACAAACTTGGTATAAATTTATACCTGAGAACAAATCAAGAATATGCAAAATGTCGACTATATCACTGACAACACTGTCAATATAATGATAATTCTAAAGTTTTCCAAACATCAATCAGCCTGGAAAATAAGCGCGGGAAACGTTATACCTCCGAATAAACCAATCATAAGCGAAATGTCTATTTGTAAACATTTTACATGTTCTTGGTTTATACTCAGGTATAAGTTTATGCCAATTTTATTGGTAGAGATGTAAGATTGTAACATACCATGTATATACGCAAATAAAGAATTTGATTGATTGTAAAAGAAATACAAATATTAATGATTTTTTTATGGAATAGGAGGAAAAACTCTTGCAATACCAGAGGAATCACAGGAGCATTGCCGGCCTTTAAGGAAGGTGTACGCGCTTTTTTTTTTGAAGGTACCCATGTCGTATCGTCCCGGAAACACCGCACAAGGAAGCTCAATATTTGATTAATAACACACTCAGGCTAGCCTGGCTGCTAGTGTTTCTGCTCATGTAAAACTATTGGCCAAGTCCAGTTGTAAATAATTATCAGTAAAATTAAACAAAAATATGTTTATATTTTCGATAGGTTGTAGATAGTACTCGTTTTCGTTTTCGATGTAGTACTCGTTCAGGTCAGAAACGTCTTATAGTGTAAACGATTTATAGCAATGAGAAGATTCACATATTGAGATAAAAACATACAAGCATGTTAAGGCTATTTTTATTGTGCAGAGTGGTTTGTTGCCCCGTTGAAACATGTCTAAAAGCTAAAAGACACCTTAAAGATATTTTATTTTAAACAAAATTTTTATATTGATAAACAACAATTTAAGTTTAAATGAGCAATCAAGTAGATCTAGTTAGAGAGATATTAATTATGTATTTCCCAACTTAATTGAGTAGACTAATAGCTAGCTGCTCAGTGTATCCTAATTCATAAGCCCTAAATTATGATGCTAATAATGCAATTACGGACTCGAAATAAAGATTAGTAACTATTTATTTACTTTACAAACTTCTTAATTTTTCAAATTCAACTCCAGTAATGTAACTATAAGCTACTTAATATTTTGTGTAATTTAAAATATCTTTTTAAAAAGAGAAATCAAGTAACATGTACGAATTTTAACGTTATATCGGGAAGGTAAAAAAAAAAACAATTAATACCAAAATAAAAAAAACAAAAAAATAAAATAAAATAATTAATTACACATATTTTACCCCTTAAGAGTTACTTAAAGTCTGAGAATTGAGAACGCAAGTGGCAATATAATTTAAGAGAATAAAATATTTAAGGTGAAATTAAGATAAAATACTTAAGTTGCAGTTCTTACAATCTGAAAAACCTTAGATATCAACAAAATCGAAACTATTAAGCATAATAGTATAAGACTTAACTGATTTAATATTTCCAATGTATAAACTGTTTCGTAAATTTCACTCATTGTGGAATAAATAAATTTAGTTCTATCATTCTATCTATCAATATAAACTAGGATAATATAACTTAACTTTTATTAACAGTTCTTTAAGAATATTAATACTTCCATTAACTTAAAAGTTGATTAAATTAAAACATTTTTGCTGGACGGCCATTCCATTAATTCATTACCAATTGCTGTGCCAAGTATCCATTTTTAAAATAAACTTTACTTCTGTGAGATGCTTTCACATTTAATATAATTAAATTGTTTAGTATAAAAAATATTTTTTAAATATCTTGCCCCAACCAGTAAAAAATAATGAATTACTTAATACAGTCTACATGTTATATACTCGTAAATGCCTCTGAAATAAACATACAAATTCATCATTTTAAGAATGTTTGCAGCTACCTAGATTTAAACATGGGATAGTTAAAGTTGGTTTAGTTGTACAAAAGGTCCTTTTATTGAGTCCACGGAAGCTCAAAAGTTATTTATGATGTAATTTAAGAAAACCATCTGGAAAGTGAAGACAAATTTTCCAGTTTAATTAATTTTATATTTGTTTTACGAATAGTAAATCAATTTCGACGAAAAAATAAAATCGTACAAAATATGTGAAAATATTAAGACTAAGATGGAGGTACCAGGTTCGAATCCAGGTGCAATCAAAATCAAAATCAAAATATTTTATTGCATGTCACATTTTACAATAGGGTGGTAGGTATATTAATGGGTAGCCAATATGTGACGCCCTAAAAGGGCACAGCAATGTTATACGTAAAATAAATAAGTTTTATAGATTCTTATGACATTAAAAATACAGACCATATTATAACTAATTCTCACACTTAGTGTAATTAAAAAAATCAGGTAAATCGTAGAAGCATTTAATAATAATATATATATATATATAATAATATATAATAATGCCTTTATTAATGATTTTCCATTTGATTTCTACATTTTTGTGTTAGTATAATAGTACGGTTAGTCGACCAACATGATTATTTTATTATTAACTTTTATGTTAGTAAGTTATAATGCATGCACTATGTTAGTTTTCTTCATCATTTTCAAATGGATCCCAGTCGGGTAAAGGCCTCCTCCATTCCATTCCATTCCTTTCTATTTTTTCCTTTTTCGAGTCAGTTAGTTCCGCCAATCTCTCTAATCTCATCGGTCCACCTTTTATGTGGTCTACCCACATTTCTCTTTCCTGCAGGTCCCTTCCATGTTGTGGTCTGAATGGTCCATCTAGCGTCTGTTAGTCTGGAAATGTGTCCGGCCCATTGCCACTTTAATTTTAATGCTTGATTTAAGGCATCAGTTAGTTTTGTTTTCTTCCTTATCTTCTGGCTATGTATCTAATTAAGTGTTGTATTTTCTTCGTAAACACCCATGTTTGGCAGCTATACAACAAAGTTGGATGAACACAGGTTTCCATTACCGTTTTCATGAATTCTAAACTGTAGTTTCCTTTTAAAATTTCCTTCTGGCTCCAATATTTTTTCCAGGCTAGATTTATTCGTCGGCTTATTTCCTCTTCATGACTTATTTTATAGGATATTAGCTTTCCTAGGTATATATATTCATTCACAAAGTCAAGTGTTTTTGATCCGGCGCTTATTGGTACTGATAGACCATTTGTCATAATTTTTGTTTTCTCAAAATTCATTTCCAAGCCTACTATGGCACTTGCTTCATGTAACTGACTAACCATAGTTTTCAGTTGCTTTGGGTTCTCATTAAAGATGACTATATCGTCTGCATATCGAAGATGACTTAAGAAATCTTTATTGATCATAATAGCTCTATTCACCCACTTTATGTTGTTAAAAACTTCTTCTAGTACGGTTATGAATAATTTAGGAGAGAATGGGTCTCCTTGTCTGACTCCTCTTTCAATGCTGTTGTCTTTTCCTTTTGTTTCTAACTTAACTTTGCAAACTCTGTTCATATATATATATTTTCTTATCTTGTATTTTGAGTTGACCTTTAGATTATTTAGAGTATTCCAGATGGCGAATGCTATTGAAAGCTTTGCTATAGTCCGCAAAGGCTATGTAGAGGGTTTTATTATATTCTTTGTACTTCTCAATTATTTGTTCGACCGAATGTATATGATCCATTGTTGAGAAACCGTATCGGAAGCCAGCCTGTTCTTTGGGTTGTGTGGCATCTATGCGTTGATCCGGCTTAGTATTATTGATGCAAACAGTTTATAAATACTAGGCATTAGACTAATGGGTCTATAGTTTGTTATATTATGAGGGTCTCCTTTTTTGTATAACAGTACTATTTCTGAAATAGTCCACTGCAAGGGTATGGTTTCTGTGGTTAATATTAAGTTGAAAAGTCGAGTGAGATGAGTTATTATGGCGGGTATTCCTATTCTTATAGCTTCGGTCGTGATTCCATCCGGACCAGGACTTTTATTCAATTTCATTTGTTGTATGTGTTTTATAACTTCCGCCTCTTTGATTTCCATAACATCAGTGTCGGTAACATTTGAGTTCTCGAAAATTTCATTTTCTGTGTGTCCATCCATACATTTATAGAGCTTCCTGTAGTAGTCAGTAGCCTGTTCTAGTATGTCTATTCTTGAATTCGTTTCTATTGATCCCCTACTCCGTTTTTGTATCCATTTTTTTATGTGATATTAATTCGTTTTGTACTTCTATACTTAGCCAGATTGGTTTCTATTATTCTTTTTCTAAATATTTCGTAGTCTTGTTTAATTGATTTTTTGTTTCTTTGAATATTTTACTAAGTTCATTTCTAGTTTTTCTATCTTTAGGTTTTGTTTTTATGTGTTCTGATCTTTTTTTCAAAAGGCTTTTTGTTGTGTAATTTAAGATATTTTTTGACTTTTTTGTATTTAGTTTTAAATTTAATCCCTTAGCTTTTTCCAATGTGTCGTAATATGTTTGTACATTATTTGTGTTTTGTTTTCCTTCCTCGAATTCTGATAAACATTTCTTTAGTTGTGTGATATATAGTTCTATTTCTTCTACTGTGGTCGGGTGTTTTAAAGTTGTTTTAAAGTTTACTTTTTTCTTCTTTTGAGTTTCAATGTTTAATGTAGCGCGTAGGGGTCTATGGTCTGAAGCAAAGTTAATATTTGTAATAACTTCTATATTTGTTATAAGTTTTGGTTTGCTACATAACATAAAGTCGATTTCATTTTTTGTTAATTGGTTTGGAGAGATCCACGTCCATTTCCTACTCTCTTTTTTTTTGAAGCATGTGTTCATTATTGACATTTTGAATTCATTTGCAAATGAGATAAGTTGCTCACCTCTTTCATTTCGTTTACCATAACCGTATCTGCCCATAATAGGGTATTCATGTTCTTTCGGCATTCCTATCCTTGCATTAAAATCTCCTATAACGAATATAGTACCGTGCGATAGGTCGAGAGCCGTTCTGATGTTATCATAGAACATTTCTATTTCATTTTCCAGTGCTTTCTCAGTTGGGGTATGGTAAGTATATGTACTTGTATGATAGAAAGATATAGCTTTGCGAGTTTTAACGCTAGATATGATTGTGCTAAGCTGTGGAACGTAAGATAGATTGTTCTATAATGCATTAGGACTTACCACTTGTAAACTGTGTCTCTCATTATGTTCCCAATTCTATCATTTCTTTATAAAAATCAAATATATAAGTAATATTTGGATTTTCTATTCGTATTATCACTTGATGTTATGGTCACTTATTTGTGATAAAATATGTGCACAATCTCTTGTCAATAATTGCTTAACTAAACTAAATTACACGCTATTTTGAAGTTAGTCGAACTGTAATACTTACTAAAATTACTTACTACGTTTGCAAGAACAAATAATAATCTATTTTTACATCTATTTTTACATCAACTTTCACAGTTATTATGTAATTAGCCCACAAGTCGAACAGAATCAAGATTCATGTATATTTTCTTCCACTTTATCATACAAATGAATAAAGCATTAATTCAATAATTTATATGATTCAAATAATTTGTTTATACAAAGAAAACGAAACAAGTCTTATGTCTTTATTTACAATACTATGATTACATTAAATTAAAACTATCATTAGGGAGAAGCGTACCAAGAATATTGGCAACATTTCCACGTTGGATAGCTAGGCTGATCCGTTGAAATTATATTGTAATGCAAGTTAATACAAACTTCTAATAAAACCCTTTTCATTCAATTTACTTATGTTAAGTAGACTGTGATAATACACTGGCCTTCAAAAGTAAGTATCACACTTTTAAAATTGGGATAACGTTTTAAGTTCACACGATATACTTTCGAAATAAAAAGGACTCCAAAGAGAATTTAATTTTGTATATAAAAACTTTATAGTCGGAAACCTTCTTTTAAGAATTGGCTGAAAAAAAACTTCAAAAACAAAACCATTCCTTTTTCAAAGTGGACGTTTCCGAATTACAATTTTACCATTCACATTTTTCTTTCTGTTTTTAATTTTTTTCAAGATCGATGGGTCTTGTTTTACAAATTTATGCTAAAAAGCACATAACATTTATTTATCATGCTTCTTTCAGTTGAAGAATGTGATAGGATCATAGCTTTTCTGGAACTAGGCATCAGTATGCGTTGCACTGCAAGAATGGTGGGTGTGACGGTACGAACGGTGCAGAAGGTAAAGCGAAGTTGCGAAGAGACTGGACACCATCTGAGGAGACCATGTAATGGCAGACCCAGGTGTACCAGTGCCCGAGAAGATCGTTATATTATTTCCA
Source organism: Leptidea reali (assembly GCA_949711725.1). Classification (NCBI taxonomy): domain Eukaryota; kingdom Metazoa; phylum Arthropoda; class Insecta; order Lepidoptera; family Pieridae; genus Leptidea; species Leptidea reali. Next base: position 3,837,100 of record CATIXN010000005.1, on the reverse strand, counting down.
CTATGTTAAGAAATCGCCACCAAAATGCAGTTGAAGTCAAGCAACAGCTACTTCAGACCCGGAGGGACTACCTTAGTGACAGAACAGTGAGAAGAAGACTTGCTGAAGTAAATTTGAAACCCCGAAGACCAGCGAGGGGCCCAAAACTCGAGAGACAGCATCGAGTAGCGAGACTGCGATAAGCCCGTGAACACATGCAGTGGGATGAAGAAGAATGGTCAAGAATTTTGTTTGCAGATGAGTCTCGATTCTACCTTTACACTTCTGATGGAAGGCGAAGTGTTTACAGGCGACCTGGTGAGCGATACCTTCAAGCCTGCATCTCAGAAAGAGTCCAATACGGTGGAGGCAGTGTACATGTATGGGCTGGCATATCTTCAGAAGGTCGCACAGAGCTAGTAGCCATAGAAAATGGCACCCTCACTGGGCAAAGATATGCTCAAGAGATTCTCAATGAGTATGAAGGACCGTATTTAGCAAATATGGGTGATGGATCGATGCTGATGCATGATAATGCCCGGCCACACACGGCTCATATCGTACAAGAGTATATTCAGGAGGTCGGTATCAGCGTGATGGCTTGGCCATCAAGAAGTCCTGATCTCAACCCGATTGAACACGCCTGGGATGAGCTTGGGAGGCTAGTCAGAAATCGCAGACCACCACCTACGGGTAGTAGGTGGTGGTCTGCGATTTCTGGGCACCAATGCAGGCCCTGGTAGAAGAATGGGAGAATATTCCCCAACATCGGCTCCGAAACCTAGTGTTCAGTATGCCAGTTCAGCTCGAGGAGGCAATACCAGTTATTAAAAATTAAATAACATGTAATACATTTTAGTTGAATTTTTTTACACTAAACTAAAAATGTCTATTTTCATTGTTTTATCTTTTTTAGGTTAAAAATGTTACTAATGTATAATTTTAGTTTCTAAGAATTAAAGCCTACAAAATTTGCAACAAAACGCTTTTTAATCTTAAATCTCTACCTTCTACAGGTAAGAAAAAAAATAATTTGAAAAGTGTGATACTTACTTTTGCAGGCCAGTGTAGTACATAACAAACTAAAATTCGTTTTAATTTACTTCGACGTAACGGACCATTGTGCTATCTGTTTGATCCATCTCTGAACCGAAGCTTAAGCACAAAACACATCAAAAGCTAAACTTTAACCAAGCTTTAACGTAGCTTAAACGATAATAGTTTTAGTTTTTATTGAGCTCTTTTTAAATTTAATAAAAAAATACCGAACTTATTTAATTTCAATTAGATTATCGGCTTGGCCCTGTGAGCAATAAGATTTACTGCATCCTTTTCTTAATATTTTTTGTAGATGTTAATTTTCAGCGGCTGGGATTTTATCTTAATGTTATTTAGATAAATGTTTTAATTTATTATATTTAACCATGTGTATTATATATTTAACAACTGAATACACAATAAGTTTGGGCAAGTCGGTCGTGGGAGACCTCGTAGGACATCCATTGACGAAATTGGGGACGTATTAAAAAAAGGAAAGGTCCGAAGCACCCGGAACCTGCTAGTATGTATGAACTATGAACAGACTAATAAATGTAGATGAAGCGCGTGAGGTTTGTAGAATAGAAGCAATTGTTCTGTTGGCTCTGTCTACCCCGACGGAAAAAGCCACAAATGTTTGTGTGTGTGTGAATACACAAAATCTATCAAGCTTGAATGTAATAATAAAAAACTAAGATTACTGAGCTTGCAGTATGACGAAAGCCTTAATGCCATGGAGAGTCGTAAAATCGGGACTCGTTCAAATTCAACTTCTATTGACAGAATTCATGTAGGTTCTAAAAGCATCGTAAAAACCCTAAAAAAATACGTATAAAATGTTCAGTAATTTTTATTACTTCAAGGTTAATTCGGATTATTGATTTCATTCCATTCAAATGCTTTAAGCCTCTGCGAATGATCAGGAAATTAGGCACCATATTTTTTAATTGATCAAAAGTTAAGTTGATGTAGCTCATTAAACGGTATAAAATTCCAAATCAAGATTAAGAACTGTTTACAGTTGAATGACTTAATTATTACTCAAAGGGGTGAAGCTCAATGCCTCACACTATAAGCACAATTAGTTTATGATAAGAGTGGGAGATAATTTTTGCAATCAACCACGTGGCGTTTTGCTGTAATATAAAAGAGTTGAAATATATTATTATTAAGTAGTTATCGAAAAAAAGCGTAGTGATTATTTCCATTTACCAATAATTAATAATTCCTTCACAACACAATATCATGCTACCTTGTAAATTTGAAGAAAAATTTAAAGAAATAAATATTATGACTGTTCAATGTCAGTACATTTATGAAAATTGAATATAATAATAATAATAAGCCTTTTTATTTCTTGTTAACAATAGTTTTTTTTTACAGTAAACACCAATTTACATTGTATTTGTAATTTACTTTTGGTTTTTTAAATAATTAAGTTTAATTATTTAGAGTTAAATTAAAATATAAGTAATATAAACAATTTTATGGGTTAACAAGAACCCCTGTATGTGTAAAGGCCTCCTCCAAAGTTGCCCATTCTTGTCGGTCTTGTGCTATGGAGCACCAGTCTATGCCAGCTAATCTATTCAGATCATCTTCCCAGCGGGCTAAGGGTTTTCCCCTTCTCCTCTTGCCTGAAGGACCATTCCACTGGGTAACTCTTATGGTCCACCTTCTATCAGCCATTCTCGCTACATGTCCAGCCCATTGCCATTTCCGCTTTTGGGCGAAGGTCAAAGCGTTTGTAGCTTTGGTGATGCCTCTTATCTTTGTGTGTCGAATTTTATCCATTTTCTTTATGTTTAACATGCTTCGCTCTAAGCCTCTTTGACATGTTTTAATTTTATGCGCAGCTTCTGTAGAGAATTTCCAGGTCTGGCTTCCATAAGTTAGGCTTGGTAGTAGACATGTGTTCATAACTTTAGCTTTGAGAGTTATTGGTAAGTTGCTTTTAAATATATCTTTTAGACTCCAATATTTATTCCAGGTTTGTTGAATCCTTCTCTCTATTTCTATGGTGTTGCTGTCTTTCTCGAAACTTATCCTTTTCCCCAGGTAAATATAACCTTCCAGATATTCTAAGGGATTACCATTGATAGTTATAGGTCTTTTTCGTGTATTAGTCATTATCTTAGTCTTCGTTAGATTCATTTCCAGTCCTACCTTCGTACTCGCTTTTTGTAAAGATTCTATCATATAATGCATCTCGTTGGCTGTCTCGGACAAAAGTATCAGGTCATCGGCGAACCTCAGGTGACTTAAGTACGCGCCTTTTATATTGAGTCCTGTTTTACTCCAGTCCAACTTGTTCATGATGCTTTCAAGGATGGATATGAAAATAGTGGGTAAAAGCGGGTCGCCTTGTCTTACCCCTCTTTCTATGTGGAAGGCGGGGCCTAAGGTTTCGAGCTTTATTCTTCCTATGTTGTTATTATATATACTTTTAATAACGTTTATGTATATATCTGGCACCTCTTGTTCTTTTAAGCTTTCCCATATGCTTAAGTGTGTAACCGAGTCAAAAGCTTTTTGATAGTCGATGAAAGTTATGTATAGAGGTTTCTGGAACTCTTGATATTTCTCCATAATTAACTCGATGTTGTGAATGTGGTCGATAGTAGAGTACCCTTTTCTGAAGCCAGCTTGCTCTATAGGTTGTTTAGCCTCTATTATCAGACTTAGTCTATTGTTTATAATAGATGAGAAGAGTTTGTATATGTTTGGTAACAAACTAATCGGTCTGTAGTTGCTCATATTTTTGAAAATTGAATATACGTTCACAAAAATCGTCACCTTTTTGCTCTTATTAGTGATTTTCATTATTATAACACTAGAAGTAAGGGATTGCTTGTAACTAATTCTAGTAAGCTTCATTAGATACATAATAGCTTTAAGGGTAAATGTATACACTTTTATAATAAAGTCCCAGCCGCTGTTTTGTGTTTTTATAAAAAAATGGCTCTGTTGTAAATCCTAGTATATTAGAAATGACATCAAAAAGAATTCTAAATGAATAAATTTTGAGAAAATAAATGCCTTTTATGCCCTTTAAATGTTAACGCGACGAGCTTCTATAAAATGACATCTGCTAGTACTACGTTCAGCTGTAGCTAATTCAGTAGTACTCGTAGCGTCGTAGCGCGTAGCACTTAAGACGACACATTTTCATAAATGTTCAAGTTTCTCCACGCAACTAACCGGCTTATCGCGTCTAGGGCTTGTCAAACTGCCAAGGACTCCTTACTTATTCAAATATACGGGAGCGGAGTCTTTTATGTTACGAGCACTAGTTCGGTAATGTGTCGCTCATTGGCCCTGACCTTGGGTTATGGGCGTTATCTCGAGGCGAAATTGGCTATTTTACTATGCATGGAAATAGTTTAACTATACTTCTTCTTATTGCAAGAGTTAAACGAAAGAATAAAAAAGTTACGTTTTCTTGTAAAGTAAGCAAGGTAAAGGTGAAATAAATAGCTTGGCCAAAAATATTGTTACAGCTTAAAAACTTCAAAAAAGGCTAGCAATAAAACTGAAAGAATTCATTTGATAATTCATTATTTTTTTATTTATAGCTGATTATCACAAGTAAATGTGTATAGGTTTTAGTAAAATTACATAAATATAAAAATATATATGCATTTTAATTAAAAAGTTATATAAATATTTTGAGCAATAAGTTGAATGTTTTAATTTCATCGCAATAAAATCTTATATCTGTTGATTTTCAGTCTTTTTGTATCAGGAAAGTTTATTTAATTGTATGAACAAAAATTTAGGTCAAAGTTACAGCCTAAAACAAGATGAAAATGTCTCCTATCTCTCAATTATTGCAATGAATATTTCTTAAGATTTATTCATTTAGAATTCTTTTTGATGTCATTTCTAATATACTAGATACTACTACCGCTTCGGAAACAAATGAGAGAGAAGAAGGGGCGCAAGAAACTCTCCCAGCATTCTTTTTTTGCGCTCTTTTCAATAAAAATATACAATATTGTACAGCCATTTCTATCGCTATAAAATAATCATAATAATGTCCCAGGCTGTCCGATCACTTAGATATTGATTTAAAGAATCATTGAGAGCAAAATTCAAAGAAAGTAACATCTTGACTGTTGCTTCTCAATATATTCTTGATAATGTAATGTATGTTGATAGGCACATAAGTGAATTTGCGAGAAACTGTCATAACTATAATGCATACTGCATCATAATGCAGTTTATATAAATCCTTTTGATTCTTAATCTTAATAATAAAAAAACAATTGGCTAAATTTATATAAAAGACTGGTAACGCTCCTGTGCCTTCTTTGATGCTCCAAGATAGTGGTGGTGATATTACATAAAAAAATAGTTAAAATAAAGAAGTTGGTAATATATTAAATTAAATTAATAGAACTTCTATATCCTATTTAGAAGAGCCCAACTGACTATTGGCCTACAAAATAACTGTTTTCAGCGAATTGAAATAATCGTGACCTTTACGCAGTGCTACTTACGATAAGAGATCGTATTTCAAGGAACCTTCGGAGAATAGTTAAACAAATCCTAACAAGAAAATATCTTCGTTTACCCTCATCAAGCTAAGAAGGGCATGAAAAGACATCATAATATAGACCCTTATCTCAAGCGTCCTATCGAAGATCTGGGTACTTATTGAGGTATTTATTGTCCACTTAACATTTTATTATGCGCTGCTAAAGTGCTATAGAAATATTCGCAAGGAGGCGAGATTATTGGGATATTATTTGTTAAAAGGTGCGTACAGCTATCTGGCCTTATTTGAATGAGTAGGGTTGACTTTTATATAATTTCTAGCTTTGCTTGAAATTAATTAAGAAATTACAAAAATATTAACTTGTTACATTCAATTATTACTTATGGGGCATGTTTATTTGAACTAACCTCGTGGTATAATATAACGTTGTATATGTTACTAGCTGACCCGACAGACATTGTTCTGTACATTATAAAAAAAATACTTAATATTTTTTTATGATTTTGTCAACAATATTTCCTACAATCAAGAATTATTTCGTAAAATATGCACCCTTTTGTTATAATGAAATTGTTTCACAGCAGAACTATCAAATCATGCGTCAATAAATTCTCTCATAGACAATTTGTTCATACAAAACAAATATTGGAAATAAAAAGAATTATGGGCCCCAAATCGAAATAAAAACCTCTCAATTTTAACTAAACTGGACTCCATGTAGTAATCCGCATTAAAATCCGTTAATTAGTTTATGAGTTCACTGGAAACAAACATCAGGACACTGGATTTATATAATACTAGCTGACCCAGCAAACGTTGTATTGCCGATATTAAAATCGCGTTATAAAAGTAACTGTTGATCGTAGATGGGTGAAAATTTGAAGTTGTATGTATGTTTTAATGCCACAGTATAAAAAAATAAAAACAAAAAATTTCGTTCGAAAATTTAAAATAAAGAATTAAGGGTGAACAACCCTTATTACTTAGGGGTATGAAAAGTAGATGTTGGCCGATTCTCAGACCTACTCAATATGCTCACAAAATTTCATGAGAATCGGTCAAGCCGTTTCGGAGGAGTACGGGAACGAACATTGTGACACGAGAATTTTATATATAAGATATTAAGATAAACTTGTTTATCATTAGCGTTTGAAGCTCGAATAGAAAATATTCAATTTAAAATTGGTGAAGTTTCATATTTATTATTATCAATGCGGTTTAATTCTGTCCAAGTTGGAAGTTTAAGCAACAATAATTTATAAAACCCTTATATACTAACAACTTAATAATGCGTCAGTGTTTAGATTTATTTTAACTTATTATCGAAAGTAAAATTATATATTGAGGGCACTCGTATCTTTTATCATTCACATAGAAAATGTATGTAGACCTTTCCGCACTTTTACCGGTAAAACCCTTTGTCACCGGGGACCAAAATGAATATCACATTATGTAGATATATGGACTGCTTGAATAGATGAGCGATTCTTTGAAATTTGAATAGATAGATAGGTGAATCTTTAAAGGATTTATCGCTTAAATCTGAATTTTACATTAATTTATTGTATGGGTTTTTAATGAAATTGAGCTGTCAAGCTCGTCTATGTAACGATCGATTGGGTAAAGTCTGCTTGAATCGATTAAGGAGACTCGCTCAGTGATTATGGTATTTATTATTAACAGAGCCTTTGTATTATAAAACTCGTCTTGATGATGTTTTACTTCTGTCGTATAGTTTAAGATCAGTGGGACGCTCCTTTGCACAGCCGGCTAGATTATGGATACCACAAAGGCGCCTATTTCAGCCGTGAAGCAGTAATGTGTAAACATTACTGTGTTTCGGTCTGCAAGGCGCCGTGGCTAGTGAAATTAGTGAGCAAATTAGACTTTACATCTTATTTCTCACGGTGACGAGCACAACTGTGGGGCCGCTTAGATTTTTTTGGGTTTTTCAAAAATTCTGAGCGGCTCTGCATTGGTAATGATAACTGCCTAATGGGCAGGGCATATCAATTACCAGCAGCTGAACGTCCTGCTCATCTCGTCGAATATTTTTATACTAAAAAACCACACATCATTTTTTTGCAATATCTGTAAGTGATCACCCTTAAAATCATGAATACTTGAAAAAAATGTGACTCTTGAGTAGGCACGATTTATTTCGCAAAAGAATATACGAAATGGCAAAGTATGTAAGTAGAGTGAAGCCGATTGGCAATATATTGAGTATTTCGATGTTCATCACGTACGCACTGTGTTAGGCCCTCCATTACACTAAAACGGCGCGGCGTGGCACGAGGGCTGCCCACTTTTGCAATGTGTACAAATGTACTGCTAAATTAACTTAGTTCTGTTTGTCCTCTATTTGTTTGATAGCAAAATGGGAAAGTAAAAGGTAAAGCTAAATCACACAACGTATTATATGGTAAAAGAACCTGTAACTATGTATAACCGAGGATATTAAAAACACTACCTGATGATCTTATAGACATATATCTAGAAAGAAAAATTTCAAAGTAAAGCTAAAACATACTATACAGAAGTTAATAACCAGGAATACTTATGAAGTATATTTTAATATTACCACTATTTATTACTAGGCTTAAGTTATGAAAATAATTATTGTAATGTGAACTTACCGCTTGCACATAGACTTGCTCGCACTTAGAGGTTTTGCGAGTACGTCTTTATTCATATATATATTAAGGCAATTTTGTTCATTACATAATAAAAAATAGAACTAGTCCCACGGGCGTGTTTGATAGCCAGTATATTTGGTTATCACGAGGCTGCGATATCATCCACGTTAATTTCAGTGTTATGGCAATTCAATAGGCACTAAATATAAAACCTAAAACAATGTTTCTATAGTGTAGGTAACTAGAAATTTAATAGTTAGGTAGATTGACACATTGCTTCCTGGTATGCCATGCAGTCTGGATTAAATCGTTGGCTAATTCACTCGTGGTTTCATTTCTCGCCCCTATCCTCGGATATTTTAATATTTACTTCGAAAAGTAAAGAGCTTAAAATAACACAGGAAATTACCATTAAAACCACTATTTTAAATTTAATTTAATTTATTATTAATTTAAATTAATTCATTCCCAAAACTGAAATAAATTTAAAAGTTAAAGGAATCTTGAAAATATTTTTTCCTCAATACCTATTGAATAAAATACCATTTATGCACATATTATGTCAGTTATTGCTAAACGATAATGATTTCCCAGTACCAGGGAACATCCAACCGGGTCATTCACATTATCTTCAATTGAGAAAAAATTTAAAGAACAAAAAAAAATGTGCAAAAAAACAACTGACTTCAAAAGACTATTCCAAAACAATAGATATAATATGCACAAAAAAGTATAAAAAAATTACAATAATCGTAACTAGAATTAGATTAGTTAATTAGATTGTATAAAAATACGCATTAAATAGTGCATATGATATCTATTGTTTTGGAATAGTGTTTTTAAAGTCGGTTTTTTGTTTATTTTTTTTATTTTTGGTGAATTTGAAGTACACTAACTAACAATTTGTCTAAATATGTGTAGATATACTTAATATTTCAATGCAGCACTGAACGTAAACGCTTTGTAATTTCATTACAGACAGAGATTCTGCCACAGATCGCACCTTTACTGTAAGTCATTAAGGAGTCCCATTGATCATCATATTCGACTACGACTTTCAGTTTCAGTTTAAATTTTATTTTCAAGATTGACACTTTTCAAATCAATAAATTTATTTTTGAAGGAAACATAGCTTAGGACATTTTTGATATTTAAACTACTAAAAGTCTCAATCAAAAAGACAAGATGTTTGCGAAAACATAAACTTTATTTAATTATTCTTCTTTTTTAGTGCAATTACTATATTTAAATGTCAACCCTAAAATGATATTCCACATGTTGCATGCGTGACATTATCAAAATAAGTGAAACGCAATAAAATAATGACCGTAGCAACACAATTGAATCTGTAAATCATTTTAATAGACATGATTCATTTTAACGCCCGCAATAAAATGATACTGATTTTTTTAAATTGATACCTTTAGAATAATTTTTGATGTCTAAGTTCTACCAATGGTTTGGCAGCAGATTCCTTACCTCTAGTAGTTGAGATTCACTGGCATGCTATGTATTGCATTGAACAAGTCTAGAAATGGCCAAGGCCTGATGTGATCTCATCTGTGAGCTAATTGGGTCTTAATTATTAATGAATCTTAATTAGGACCTAATTAATTCTTAATTAATCCAACAAGCGCTGGTTCAAATCTGCGTCTGCCACGTACAAGGGTGTTTTAAATTTCCCAATTTCAAATACACTTTTATCTACGATAGTATATATACACTTATATACATACATTTAATCGACGCCCTAACGATGAAGAAAACATTGTAGGATAGACTACAGTACGTCTGTGAAGATATTTGCAGGATTTTGTGGAGTTGACCAACTCACATTGGACAAGGGTGTGGAACCATGATGTTTTCACACAAAGTATGTGCTCTGTATACATCGAATTGCGAAAAACAACCCCTAAATAGAAAACATAGGTTTTTATCGACGCCATCAGAAATTCGCAAATACAGAGCCAGCTTTTAGAAATTTTGGATGATATACTCGGATGTTGGCGACAATTTTAATATGTGTGCACTATGTTTGAAATACATAAGTTTTACTTCTTAGATTATATGCCCTGAGGAATTTCTACCGGCGATAAATGAGTAGCGAGTAGAGATAGACACTACTAATAAATTAGCCGCGAGCCTCTGCTCGCTAAAAACTCTTGCTTCTCTCTAGAAGCAAGAGTTTTTCACACTGAATTAGAAAATGACCGCTGGATGTTTCTTTGTTTCTTCGTTCGCCATGGGGATTTTACCAGTGGGAGGCTCCTTTATTTTATTTTATAATAATTGTACTATTTGTAGTGCATGGGTAAATAAATTGTATTTAGATGGTAGGCTTTTTTGAATAATTAAATGTTATTATATAACCTAATTTACAAACGAAGTTTACTCATATCACTATTCTTTACGTAAGAGGTCAATTTCTAACTAATGCTAAAATATAGAAAATTCAGACAATATTGTGTAAATGATTTAAATAAGATTTAAATATTTTTAAATAAACTTTAGTACTTTAAAATAACGCCTACATTATACATTTTATATGATAAATTGTTTTCCGTAAGACAACAAAATATTTTCAATAAATATGAAATATGAGGTCATAGCACAGGACTGCCAGGCGCGCTGAAATGCCATATCTTGAGTGCCCGCATGATTTGGCTAGTCTTAAATTTTTATTTAAATTCATTCAATTTATGTTTTGTTGATTTAATTATATTATTTATATAATATAACGATGTAAATTATCGAATAGAAATGTATAAAAATACTTGTGTATTCCAATAAAAAGATATTCCTGATAGGATTAAAACGTATAGACACGATCCAATAAACGTATTTGCTTTTAAAAAATATTTTTAAACGAACGTGCCCTAAACCTTGTTTGCTGTTGTTCGTGGTTAAGCTCGTGATCGTGATTACTTCGAGGTGTTTTTAAGTAAAATCCACAAAATAATCATTTGAATCCATCATTTAACCAGTATACTTTTTAAAACCACATGTTTTTTAATATGCTGCTTTTATTGTTGAAGTAAAACTTCTGTATCGTATACGATACATATGAGAGAAATTTTATAGAAACTCGTCACAATTTTCGGTAACGCGCCATTTTGTTTTTTTAAATCCAAGCCGCGCAAAATTATGATTTCAACATTTTAGATATCGTCTCCGAGGTTCTTGAGGATGCAGAAAATGAATTTGGTATCATTTTTGAAATCCAAGATGGCCGCCGCGCAAATTTATGTTTTCAACAATATTGATATCGTCTCCGAGGTTCTTGAGGGTGCAGAAAACGAATTTGGAATCATTTTTGAAATCCAAGATGGCCGCCGCGCAAATTTATGATTTCAACAATATTGATACCGAATCCAAAGTTCTCGAGGGTGCAGAGAACGAATATGGCATTATTTTTGAAATCCAAGATGGCCGCCGCGCAAATTTATGATTTCAACAATATGGATATCGTATC
>CATIXN010000005.1:3755894-3825461 GCA_949711725.1 Leptidea reali | reverse complement strand
ATGGCCGCCGCGCAAATTTATGATTTCAACAATATGGATATCGTATCCGAGGTTCTCGAGGGTGCAGAGAACGAATTTGGCATCAGTTTTGAAATCCAAGATGGCCACCGCGCAAATTTATGATTTCAACAATATGGATATCGTATCCGAGGTTCTCAAAGGTTCCAGAGAACGAATTTAGGATCATTTTGTAAATCCAAAATGGCCGCCGCGCAATATTATGATTTCCACAATATGGATATCTTATCCAGGTTTTCGAGGGTGCAGAGAAAGATTTTTGGTATCAATTTTTTCATCGAAGATGGCCGCCGCGCATTATTATGATTTCAACAATATTGATATCGAATCCGAGGTTCTTGAGGGTGCAAAGAACGAATTTGGCATCATTTTTGAAATCCAAGATGGCCGCCGCGCAACATTATAATTTCAACAAAATGGATATCGTATTCGATGTTCTCGAGGGTGCAGGGAACGAATTTGGGATCATTTTTTTTAATCCAAGATGGCCGCCGCGCAAAATTATGATTTCAACAATATGGATATCGTATCTGAGGTTCTCGAGGGTGCAACGCGGCCGCGAAAACGTAGAACATCTTCACTCCTAGCGTTGTATCGTGTAGGTTAAGCACGCGGCCGCGAGTGAGTAGAATATCTAATAATTAGTATTGACAAAAATCATTTAGTTTAGAGAACAGATTTGGATAATTAAAATAAACGAGATTTATAAATTATTTTTCCAAAATATTTTCACTTCTGACATGTGTACTTTGTACACGCAACATTTAAAAATAAAATTACATACTTACAAAAAATATTACAAAGCAATTGAAACTACTTCTTTGCGACTATCGACATTGTTGTTCTGTCCCCTCCGCAGTCATTTTCTCCTACTTTAAGAGGAGCAGGTATGGCTACATACAGCCTCTGACTGGTAAGAGAGACTAGAGACTCCCACTAGAGAGTGATGCTCCATATGTAGCCATACCTGCTCCTCTTAAATTAGGAGAAAATGACTGCGAAGGTTACAGAACTACATAGACTCTGTAGCAGTAATGTGTAAGCATAACTTTGTTTCGGTCTGAAGGGCGCCGTAGCTAGTGAAATTACTGGGATAATGAGATTTGACATCATATCTCTCAAGGTGACGAGCGCAGTTGTAGTGCCGTTCAGAATAAGTTTTAATTAATAAATAAATAAATGTCAGCTTAAGATTATTTATGAAAGTATTAATAAATAAATAATAGTATAAATAAATAACAAGATTGAAAAGTAGACGAAATAATAATTCAAAACATATTATTATCTCATTAATTAACAAATTGATGTCTCTGGTAGATAAAGCAATCCATCCTTATCCAGAGCAGTAAATTATAAAAGTTTTTCCTAAAACTTTGCTTTTAATAACGGCTAAATGCTTCAACATTCAAAAACTCGTGCTTATATCACAAAAACAAAAATTTTACGTATAAATGCGTGCTGTAAAACATCAATCATTTTATCGGGCAAACTTTAGTAAACTGAACGAATTTTTCCATTATTCAGGCGTGTTGACAGTCATTCAGCGAATATATTGCAAAAAACTAGTGATGTGGAAAAATCCGTGCATTTTACGCTCGGCTGTTTTAGCTTTCGACAGTATTTCGTTAGTATTACTCCCACATATCATGTGTTTTAAATAATATGGTCCATAAGAGTCAACTGCTTCATATGTCTTTAATATATGATTTATGTTTGGATTTTAGTTAGTTAATTTTATTTATTAAGAGCATTAGCAGCAAGACCATCAGCTCAAACCTAAATACAATAAAATAAGAATATTTAAATCAATTTTCAATATACTCCTCGATAACGAGAGTAACATAATATTTGTACATACCAAGCGAGGATCAACCTTACCCCTACTTACGTGATGCCAGCAATTTTAACTACTGTACCACTGACGCCTCAATATACTTAAACATCTAACCCTTAAACTTTTAGCTTCTGAAAATACATACCCATAGATTATAATGTAACAAACAAGAATATAAAATGATTTTGCCATTCAAAGCTCCATTTTGGCGTGAGCCCTCAATAATTTACTACCGTTTTGGACGAGTCACTTTCAAGTTATGAAGCCACTTAAAGTTTAGGAAAATTTCACATTTTTCTTTGTAAAACGGCTTCGTACGTTGAAGTATTTGATAAATTGTATGCGAAACTTTCCTCGGAGCATTCTAAGCTCTCGGGATGAGAGTCGCCTTTAGGCACCTTTTGAAAGTGTTGAAATTGCTTTATGCTTATAGAGTGTATACGTTTACTTATTTTAGTAAAATTTGCATCTCTTTTTGAATAACTTTCGCTGAAACTTAATTATAATGTAAATGAGAATTATTTAGAGTTATTAAAGTATTATTTTTGTAGGTCCTTAAGGATAATAGAATAATATGAGGCACATAATATTATAATAAAGGCAATGCTCCTGTGATTCCTATGGTGATGCAAAATAGCATTCGAGCGGTGATCAAATTGGATCAGATTATTCGCATTCCGGTACTGTAATTTGAAGTTTAAGGTTAGGATAAGGTTAGAAAAAAAAACTGTCTTGCTCGTGACGTCATCGTGTTTTAGTGGTGATAAGTTCTAGTGGGCTGTAATGTACGTGTCTTGTTTTAATCCATGCCTTACACGTTCATAGTGTTGCAGGTTGTATTGATGTGATCCTTAAAAATAATCATATCATAGAATGAGTAAATATAGATACTTGGTTTTTGTACTGTATCAAATGGAAATTATTTGATGCAAAAACAATTTGTTATTTTTTATTTAGTTTGTTAAGTGAAAACTCCTTACTTCTGGGATTAATTACATAAAAAAATTTGAAAACAAAATTTATAAACGATTTGGGACTCGAACCCGCAACCTCTTGCGTTCCGTGCGAGCGCTCTACCACTGAGTCAACCATTCGAGTGACTTATTTTTCATAAATCTTGTATCACTCTCAGCTTGTGACTTTTTCTGCAGGGTCTACTTTACAGTTGATAACCTGATGTAATTGATTGATGTAAATTCCTTATGTTCTTGATACCTTTAAGAGTTCTTTTTTCGGTCAAACGGACAGCGAACTGATTGTAAATAGTTTTCTTTCAATAATATATTATTGGTGGCGCTGTGAGTCAGATGTTATATAATAGTTAACAAAAATTAATACACTATTAATCTTATACAGTTTATCCCATTTATTATAAGTTTAATATATTTATTAAATTAATTTATTTACTTTATACTGGGTCTCGAAATCTCGAGCGATTGCCAATTCCGTGGCCATCTGGAGGGCAAAGCCAAATTGGCTTCGAAGAAGCTGGGGGTCATTAATAGAGCACGGCAATACTTCAAGCCGGCCCACATTCTAGCACTCTACAAAGCGCAGGTCCGGCCACACATGGAGTATTGCTGTCATCTCTGGTCTGGCGCACCCCAGTATCTGCTCGATCCATTTGACCGCGTGCAACGCAGAGCAGCTCGAATTGTCGGGGACCCAGTGCTCTGTGAACGGCTGGATCACTTGGCGTTGCGTAGAGACGTCGCTTCATTGTGTGTCTTCTACCGCATTTATCACGGGGAGTGTTCCGAAGAGCTGTTTAACCTGATACCTGCCGCCGAATTCCACCTTCGCACGACACGCCACTAATTAGGATATCATCCCCACCATCTGGATGTGTGGCGGTCCTCCACAGTGCGGTTTTCAAGGAGCTTTCTTCCTCGTACTACTAAGCTGTGGAATGAGCTTCCTTGTGCGGTGTTTCCGGGATGACATGGGTACCTTCAAAAAAAGCGCGTACACCTTCCTTAAAGGCCGGCAACGCTCTTGTGATTCCTCTGGTGTTGCAAGAGAATGTGGGGGGCGGTGATCACTTAACACCAGGTGACCCGTACGCTCGTTTGTCCTCCTATTGCGTGGACATCAACTGTACTGAAAAAAAAATTGAGATCTTAAGGGGGCAAAGTTGTCACTAGTCAATGTCATGTTAAGGATATTTTTATGACAAATTCTGAAATTCTTTTTTCGGCTACAACATTTTTTCTTATATCATATACTTTAGTTATAATGATACAATTGTGTGTATTGATGTTAAATAGATTTTGAGTAATTTTTTTTTATGACAATAAGGGACGAGACGGTTAGGACTTTCAGCTGATGGTAATTGATACAAACTGCCCATTTCAACGCAGGACCGCTCAGGATTCATGAAAAAACCCCAAAAACTCTGAGCGGCACTACAATCGCGCTAATCACCTTGACACAACATATTAAGTCTCATTCGCCCAGTAATTTCAATAAAAATATAAAAATACTTATTTGATTTAGAGTCATAAAGATTACTCGTCACCACCGAACACGACAGAATTACAATTCAAATACATTAAAATTTTACAAAATTAAAAATAATTAATAACTACAATTTACTTAATTCTATATTGTAATGTCCTTCACGTTATTATTAATTTTGTATTGAGCCTTCGACATGAGTCAGCTCTTAAAACTAAATTATTTTCAGGTATACCTCTAAAATATTCATATTATATAAAATTAAAACACACTGCCTTGCGTATACTTTTGCCTTGAACTTAAACAATTTGACACGTGTTTATTTGATTTTTTTTTATGATCATTGAATAAAGTTATTTCAAACAATACAGTTTTAAGTAAATCGGCTCATGCTCGACTCTTTTAGTATATTATTGCAATAAGAAAAGTCAATTTTATTTCTACTACAAATACTACTTTCCATCAAGAAATAGATTCCAAGAATATTATTCAGTTTAACTGCATTTCATTGCTTATTTAGGGATAACGCCAATATGTCACTTGAAATCATTCGTGGATCAAAATCAAATGATATTTAAACAGATTATTTTTTGATACATAGATAATTTATACGCCTAGATAGAGCCTTATGCTGTTAGACAACCGACGAAAACAGGCCATGCCTATGACTTTAATATGCGTACATTGCTAAAAATAGAGATTAACTTTCAGCCTATTTTTTTTCTGTCACAGTCTATCTATATAAATGATCTAAGATTTGATACTCAAGTAGGAGCTTGCATCAACAACAGCAAACATATTTCAACTAAACTGTTTCTTTTAATTTAAAATTAAGAATTTCTCGAAGAATATAAACGGATTTATCCGCAATAGAGAGCTTGTTCCTGATCGTGAGACAAGCCTTTTCGTTCCATAATAAAAATTTATTCCACAGGGAATGTCAGTTCACTCTGGATGGATTTAAAATTCCGAGCGTCTCCAGTGTTATTTGTTATTCATAGAATATCTGCAGTGAATTTGTCTAAGAAGCCACCGCGGGAATCTTCAGGATAATCAAAGCAAACGCAACGAGATCTTTCAATTGTAGTGTTAATTCTGACTTGACCAAAGATGCGCTTTCTTAAGTGTTACGCTGAGTTCATCACGTGTTGATTTTATGTTCCTGTAGTTTTTTTAAGATATAATTTTATAAGATATCATTTAGTAGTAACGGTTTATAAGAGTTTCAGCAATCATACAACCATCATCATCCTATTCAACGCTCGCTTGTTTTTGATTCTGCACGCTTACAGTTTAACTCTGTATTTTGCGACGTGTAATCGAACACGGCTAGTGATGGGTAAGGGTGCTATCGATAGTTGATAGACCACACCTTGGTTCAATGTAGAAAATGTCCTGCCCAGATCTAAAAGTAGTGGTAATTTGGGCAATATGCGACCAAGAGACGATAAAATATCACTCATCAATAAAAGGATGATGAAGTTTCATGTCAACCCTACGAATTGGCTCAAGAGGTGCATAAGTCAACCAAGAACTGATATGGTATTCTTCATATTTTCTTCAGTTGACGTAGAATACTTTTTTCAAAATGCCACCTAGAAGTAATTGGCGAACAACATACCCTCAACAGACCTTGAGTAAGAGTGGAGTAAGAAATACTTGAAAAGCTAGGTAACTCAAGATAGAAGAAATACCGTGAAAATTCTAAGCAGTAAAAGAAGAACTTAGCAAATTCTATACTTTCATGGACAGAGTAATATTTATTTAAACTTACCCGTGTTGTCTATCTAGTTCCCATGAGACTTAATATCGAATTTAAGCTCTTTGTGAGATTTATTGAGACTAACCAGCCGACAAACTTCTGGTTTCACACCTTTTTTTTTTAATGAAAATAAGGGACGAGATCAGCAGAACGTTAAGCTGATGGTAATTGATACGCCCTGCCCATTACAATGTATTGCCACTCAGGATTCTTGACAATCCCCAAAAACTCTGAGCCGTAGCTGTGACGTAGCCGTGGCGCCGTAGCTAGTGAAGTTACTGGGCAAATGAGATTGTAGTGCCGCTCAGAATTTTCGGGTTTTTCAAGAATCCTGAGCAGCACTGCATTGTAATGGGCAGGGTTTATCAATCACCATCAGCTGAACGTTCTGTTCGTCTCGTCCCTTATTGTCATAATAAAAAAAAATAAAAAAATATCTCTCCGAAATCGGCCTATCGGAGCCGATGATTCGAGCTGTTTTTCCTTGTATGCAGTCAAATGGAAGAAGCTGGTACTGGGGAGTGCCCGCCCAAAAATAAGAAAAGTAAGGCAAAAATTAGACCTTGCACGTAGAGTGGGTGAAAAAAGAGTACAAATAAAACGTTACATAAAGCAAACTATAGTGTGTAAAGTGCGTAGTTAATAATAAAGGTATAAAAGGCAGCCATTATACAGTAGACTTAATGAGATACCTTTTGACTGCTGAAGCATTTTTATGAAGCCTAAAACAATATAATAGCGATAAAAAGCTCAGTTAAGTTACAAAACCTATTCACCGTTATATAAGGCTGCTTTATCCAATTTGGTATTCACAGAATTGCGTCTGTATTATCTCTTACAACCTTCAGTTACATGAGTGACGTAATCTCAAAGCAGTCTTAAGATATTTGCGGCGGAATGTTTGCTGGCAACTTACCAGCTTAGCGTTTCAGCTGATCTCGTCATATGACATGCGAAATTGAAATTTTAAACTCTAAAGTGGAACAGATAAACTTTGAATTACTTGTCTGTTTAGATTTTCACATTCAAACAGTTTAATTCCCCCAATTTATCCTCAAATAGATTTGAGGACACAAACAAAACCTTAAGTTCCTAATACTTTTTTATGATAAAAGTAACAAGGCGAGTAAGACGTTGATACAAAATAAAATTCAGTTATAATAAATTTATCAGAATTAAAACAAGATATTTTGGATTTTTTCAATAAATACTTTTTTGTGCTATTTTCCTACTCTATATACATTACTATAAAAGGCATGAAAGACATTGATTTTCTCAAAAGTTCTTTTTAATGTCATTTCTAACGCTACCACCGCCTCGGAAACAAATGGCGCTCTGAAGGAGGAGTAGCCTTACAAGAAAGTCTCCAAGCATTCTTTTATTTGCGATATTTTAATAAAATATTCAAATTATTGTGAACAGTGCCTGGGACTTTATTATAATAGTGTATACAATTACCCTTAAAGCTATAATGCATGTTATGATGCCTACTAGAATTAGTTACAAATAATCCCTTATTTCTGGTTTATAATAATAAAAATCACTATTTAGAGCAAAAAGATATATTATATATATACAACATGAATATATCTAAAAACGAACTGTTAAGGTACATATTGCAAAGGAATAATAACTGAATTAGTTTATTTTATGCGTCTTACTGGAAATAGAACTTTGTGAAAAAAAAAAGGATAATAAATGTGCGTATTATGTATGTAGAACAAAATATTATACCATAGAACATAACCCTTTATGAGTTTAGAGTAATATTATTTCGAATCCTACAGTAAATGAATAAAATAGATGTCATAAGAGCGTGGCTTGGTTAGTTAAAAAATAAAAATAGCATTTTCTCTAACCTTTCCAACTTCATAATTACTAACCTAAAATGAATTGCAATGAGTTTCTTGCCACTTCTTCGTAATGAAGTTCAACATTTCTGAAGTTGTGGTAAAATCTTAAACATTATACTGTGCAATTTTTTTAGAAAAAAAATATTTTATTGAAAGAAATCATAAGGTCACAATTAGAACGTGTCGACTATAGTTAAAATTATACAAAGAATTCATTTGAAATAATTTTTATTTTGACGCGCTTAGCAAAATAGTCACTCACAATTTCTCGTAAAACTCTGAAAGAGGGGCGTCATTTACAGCACGAATCTATCAAAAATAACGATTTTTGTTTTCATTAAACAACCTTGCTTATCTAGTAATATAAAACACATAATGATACCTCGAGTTTTTAAGGCACAGGTGGGTATCAGGTTTCAATTGATCGGCATCGGATTTAGCGCCAAAACAGCTTCCTGCGGGCGTGCGGAATGTGATGGCATAGTAGAAGTTAATAAGTGTGATTTTGACCTTATTGAATAAATCTTTTTTTCTTTCTTTCCTTATTTCTATGAAGGAAAAGTATTTGCAGCGGGGCGAGTGTAAAAGACTTTTCTGTATCTTTCTTTCCCCGTCATTCTTTGTGTGGTGTATAATTTTAAACTTGATAAAACAGGTTGTTCAACGACAGGACAACTTCGATTTTTTCTGCTAGTCAAAGGAGTCTGCGATAATAAATCGCTCATAACTGCTTTTATCAGAATCAATTTAACCTTTATAAATTTTTATTTATATACCAAATTATGTATAACGTTTCTGTAACTTTAACACAATGAGTGTACCATTATTAAGATTACCGTCCTAATTTTTTACAGTCCCGTTTGACTCTTACAAACCAGACTGTAAGAAACCTAAATCAAACTACTTTTATAAAACATCCATTGTTATTATTATTAGACACCTAATTTATGGCGTAGTAGACGCCATATACCTACATTGAGTCTATAGATTAAATAAATCTATTAATGAAAATCTCAGAAAGGGCTAAGCTGAATAGAATGCCTCGGAAATGGCAATGGAAATTTATATGCGAGCTTCTCGTAATATTAAGCAATGTGCCGCAGTGGAAACGTGCCGATACCCTGAAGAATAAAGAACAAAGGCAATTTAAATTAAAGATTTTTTTATTATATTTTATTATTATAATTATTGTTAAGGTAAATTAAACTAACAGTGACTATGACTATGGACGAGAGAGCTTATGTAGTATATTATATTCTATTCTTCCTAATTCTGTGGAAGGTATATCACAAGTTAGCTAATGTCATAGTAGACCACCAAGCTTAGAGTATTTGTTTTCTATTTTAAATGGTAGTGATCGGTGCCTGAAACAAATATACATGCTCTTAGACTATAAATGACTTAACGGTATACCATTGACGATAGACATTTGACACAGTACATATTGCTAAGTAAGCAAACCACGGGCTTCCATAGTATCAAATGTTTCATTCTAGTAAAGTAGATATAATAAGAATACTACACCGAAACTTTTCTTTCATATAATAAAAGAGAAATAGTTAAGCCCTGCCAAAGTTGGGACAACCACTAGGCATAAATTGATTTAAACGACTCTATATTCATATAAACTAAGGAAAGCCAGTAAATAATGCATTAATATTTTAAATATTAATTTTTCTAAGTTTTTGAAAACAAAATGCGACTTTAAGTTATAAATTAATGTGAAAAGGGAAAATTCGTTTCCACGACAATATTATATCTATACCTCTTACAAAATTTTATTTCCTGTTATTCATAAAAGAAATATTGTAAGGGGTCATGATTGATATGGGTTGCATGCAAAATACAATATGTGTATCATGAAATAATCTTTTAACCATAGTGTTATATTTTAATTTTATAGTTAATAAGTTATATGTTTTAATGCACAATATTATAGCAAATATTTCAGTTTTTCCCCCGTTAATAAAGGTCGAAAGTTGTAATCAAGTTCAAGGCGCTAATATTCTACAACTTTCACTTTTTTTATTAAAAAAACTTGCTGATATTAATTTTATTAAAAGAATGATATTTTATATTGAAGCCTGACAATTAAGAATATACATTAATACTAAATAATTTTGATTGCCGCGTTAAATTTGTTTTGTGCAAAATATAAGATATAACGGATTATATAAAAGAACAGTAACAAACACTTATATCTCATAAGGCTTACTTGTGACTTACGGCCGTTCCCAATATTCAGTACTTGAGATAAAAATCATAATTATTGTTGAATTTTCTGTTCCAATAAACTCATCGATGGTAACTCACCTTATACGTATACGCTGTCTGTCAATGGGACGAACAGAAATTTGTATAGAAATTGTAATACCTGATAAGTCATTCTTATCGCCTTATATTGGGACAGCTTCAGATTATTGACAGCTAATTACTGACATTAGAAGGTAGTAATTTATCTCTATCTGTAGATAGTATATTTGGAACGGCCGTTAGGGAATCAAATACCATAACGAATGAGATGCCACGTGGACAGATTGATGTACTATTAGTGTCAAGTGTCAATGTGTCAAGAGTTTCTCGCCGCCTCCGCTGTTCAGCGGCGACCACGATTCATGCAATTGGATCGAAATATCGGTACCAAATTAATAAAATATATATGGTGAGTACCCGTCATAATATTAAAAAGGTTAAAGCTTAAAAACATATAGTATTAAGAGTATAACAAAGAATATTTTTTGAAGGAAACATTACCAATAAGTATCAGTGAAATAAAATACTTTTTAAAAGATTAATCCCTATATTCATAATAGTCTGCTAACTTAAAGCATTGCTAATTCTCACTCTGTCATCTTCTATTGACCTAAGTCAGAATGAGAAAAATCACTCCTTAGCGGCTGTTTAAAGTTAGCGGACCATTATGAATAAGGGGGTAGGAATATACTAGCGTATATAGGATCAATAGGTCAAATTCATATATTGCTGCATCCAATATATGAATCGTCGAAAAACACTACATATTATAAAACAAAGTCCACCAGCGTCTGTCTGTTTGTCTGTTCGAGATAAACTCAAAAACTAATGCACTGATTTTCCTGTTGTTTTCACCAATGGTTAGTCTGATTCTCAAGGAAGGTTTTAGCATATAATTTGTTTAAATTTGTAAAAATACATATAATTTGTTAAAAGTTGTGTTTTGGGTAAAACTAAATTTTAGTGTGTGCGAGAGAAGCTACGCCTTGCATTCGCGAATTGCATGTCACTTTGTGTTAGTGTGAATGCATTGTTCAAAATAGAGGTTAACCTCAATTTTTTCCTATGTTTTTACAGTTGTCATAGTCTGTCTAGACGTATAAATGATTTAACCTAATAATATTTAACGATAATATTCTCCGTGGTAATTCTAAATACTAAATTTCACACAAAGGCAGTCAAGAGTAACAGACAAAATATATTTTTATTTTAATAATATTCAACTTACTTCTGCCGCATTATTGCAAAGCATCACTGTAGCACATCCTTTTGACTAAATACGTGTTGGTTGATGTAGAAAATAAAGAGCTATACTCTTAAATAATTATTTACTTTAATAAAATATCAATTGTAATTATCTCAACATATTTTCATTAGTTCCCGGTTGATTATCATCGGATATTTAAACTAGGTTACGACCTCACTACGTAAATTAATTTTAATTTTACCTCTTTAATATAAATTCGTTTCATATTCATCGGGAAATGCTTTATCTACTATTTTTATTTATAAAATATTGTTTCGTGCCGATTTCGTGAAAAATTAAAACCAGTAACAAAATCCACACAAAAGCACGCTGTCGTCTCCGGTTGTCATTCGTGCGGGCTTGAAACAGGAGCACTGCATCATTGATGGAAACTTTAACCAAAAAATACATTTAGGGTTCCTCAACCAAAGCGTTATTATTTTACCCTGTATATACTATATCTATACAGCCTGGGACTAGATTGTGATTATTTTATAGCGACTGTACAATATTGTATATTTTTATTGAAAAGAGCGCAAAAAAAAAGAATGCTGGAAGAGTTTCTTGCGCCGCTTCTTCTCTCTCAGAGCGCCATTTGTTTCCGAAGCGGTAGTAGTATCTAGTAGTATAAGAAATGACATCAAAAAGAATTCTAAAGGAATCAATTTTGAGAAAATAAATGCCTTTTATGCCTTTTATACAGCTGAACAACTAACTGAGTCCTACACGGTGTGTACATATTATTAGTAATTCCACAAACACACACATACTCACGCCTTGTTCCCGTCGGGGTAGACAGAGACAATATAATGCCACTTGCTTCTATCCTTACAAATCTCACACACTTCTTCTACAATCATTACTCTTTCCATACATGCTCGCCGCTTGCGGGTGCTTCAGACCTTTCCCAATCTCAAAATGTCCCCAATTTGGTCGACGAATGTCGTACCGTGTCGTAAAGGTATCCCACGACTGACTTGCCCACACAATCTTTTTCTCTCTTTGAGGTTTTCTCATGGATTTCACTGTCAGATCTGGACCATACAATTACAATAGGACCACCTCTCGGGAAGCACCAGCTTTCAAATAAAAAAAGAATTATCAAAATCGGTTCACCCAGTCGAAAGTTTTCAGGTAACAAACATAAAAAAAAACCGACGAATTGAGAACCTCCTCCTTTTGAAGTCGGTTAAAAAGGACGAAAACCACATAACTTCATTTGATTTCTCGCTTTATTTAATTACTAGCCGTTCCTGCCCGCTTCAATGGACAAACTTTGGAATTTGATAAAAAAAAAGTAAGGAAGGAACGTTGAAATTCCAAAAATAGTAAAGTATTAAAGGTGTTAGTTGTTGGTTAGTTAGTTTTAGAGGCTGTCGCATAAAATAACTGCCCCCATTTTCCTAAGGTGGGCATAAAGAACTGCGACACAGTTTATACTATAGCGGCTACTTACGATCTAACTATTTTTGAAAATGTACGTTCAGTTATGTATGTTCAGTAAAAATGTTTAAATCTTTAGTTGAAGTTGTGTTTTCAAATGATTAATATGGACTTAATTCCAGAAAAACATTGGAAACCACAATCATGTCGAAATTGAGTTAATAACACAAATCTGGTCACGTGACTCATACTAACGGATTGACAAAAAATGGCAGCCCTACTGTCACTCTTTAAATGATATCCTGACATAGTAGCCCAACCCATATGTATGGAATACACTAATATTTATTTAACTTTAAACATGAATACCTTGAAATGCGATGTTTGTGGCTTGGGACGTTTTTCAGGAACAACATCGATATATAATTGGAAATAAGTTTTTAAAATAAATGAAATTAGTAATTTAATTGTTATAAGCATTATGAAATTTCAAATTTCAATACTTAAAGTTCTAATATTTCACTTCTATTGGCAATCTCTACAAATGCCATATTATTTTTTAACACTATCTTTACAAAATCATGAAACAAAATGCTTAAAAGTTATAACTTAAATTAATAACAGAATAAAATAAAATTGTTAGTAAATTATCACCACCATCTGTATGTGTGGCGGTCCTCCACAGTGCGGTTTTCAAGGAGCTATCTTCCACGTAATACAAAGCTGTGGAATGAACTTCCTTGTGCGGTGTTTTCGGGGTGATATGACATGGGTACCTTCAAAAAAAGCACATACACCTTCCTAAAGGTCGGCAACGCTCCTTTGATTCATCTGGTGTTACAAGAGAATGTGGGCGACGGTGATCATTTAACACCAGGTTATCTGTACGCTGTTTGTCCTCCTTTTCGGTAAAAAAAATCATAAAAAAGGCCCTACGAGTTATTAATTACCAACAATGGAGGCATTAAGTAACACACACTGCAAACAAATAAATATTTTATGCGAATATTTACCATTTGATATATTTTAATTAATTAAAGATTTGATTGTCTTATGTAAAATTGTCTTTTCATCTGTAAACTAACCTAAAATAAATAATTACACAACATGGTTACTGTTACTTATTTTAATGTTATTGCATGTTGTAATCCTTGTACACATTAATCACATTTGTAGGAAGGTTTCATACCCGCTTAATCGAGTTAAACTCACGTTTGCTAACGAAACTAAATTTCAGAAATTTAATTACCAACATACTTTGCCTTCATCTCCGCTATTAATGCAGGGCATTTTAATTCAATTACTGCAACGTTTATAATAATGCCCGTAATAGTTTTTTGTGGACT
The DNA here is from genome assembly GCA_949711725.1 of Leptidea reali. NCBI lineage: Eukaryota > Metazoa > Arthropoda > Insecta > Lepidoptera > Pieridae > Leptidea > Leptidea reali. The sequence continues at coordinate 3,811,309 of CATIXN010000005.1, read as the reverse complement.
ATTTTTAAATGCATATCAAAGAACTTATAGTCCATCAATTTGCACAGTAAATTTTGGTCGATATTAGATATTTTCATCCTGAATTTGCGGTTGATAAGGGTTTTATTAAGAAAATATCATTTGAAAAAAATTCCAACGAAGAAGAAGTCGAAAGAAGAAGGAAACTAACCTGGAAAAAATTTTGTTCTTTAAAAGAAATTCTAAAGGGAGATTTCAATCTGAAGCTGAAGAAAACTGTAGTTGACACGAGCTTATTACCATGTCTTCTATATGGATGTCAAACATGGACTTTCACGAATAAAATAAAACAAACAATTAGAACGACACAAAGAGCAATAGAAAGAAGCATATTGAAAATAAGAAAAATTCAAAAGATAAGAAATGTTCTAATCAGACAAAGAACAAAAATAAAAGATGCACTGGCCCACGCATTGAAACTAAAATGGCAATAGGGTGGTCATATATCACGATTTACAGATGGACGATACAGACAACGAACTGGAACGGGCCGGTGGGCATTAGAAAAGTTGGAAGACCGTGTAAGAGGTGGGCTGATGATATTATTGAATACGCTGGAAAAGGCTTATATTGGGCAAACACTGAATAGTGTGGAAGAAAATGAAGGAGGCCTTTACCCAAAGAGGGGCCCATACTACTAATTAAAACATTAATTATTAAGAAATAGACAAAAAACTCACTACACTGTGACAGAAGCTAATCAGTGGACTACCATTTACACGTAGTACTAGTTTGGGCTACCCCTAGAGCATTTTATAAAAGCCAGAAACGCGGAGGTTGGGCATTGTATATGATCCCCCACTTTGACCCTCGTAAAAGCCCTTTAAAGACGGAAGTAATGGTGATAGAGGTTTAAAAATCTCCACTTTTAAATCAATAGCAATGGGTCACGAACATATTATATTGTTGCTAAGATTAAAATGTTTTGAGATAACTATCTTGCTGTGCAATAAGTATATTTTATTAGTATTTGGATTTTTTAATGAAAAAGGAAGATTGATTGGATTGAAAAAGAAGGAAAAGATCACAAACTATCGTTCGTGTTAGATCAACCCCACTCACATTATGTTACAACACCAGAGGAATCACAGGAGCATTGCCGGCCTTTTAGAAAATTGTTCGCGCTTTTTAGAAGTGTGATCATCCTGGAAATACCCAGACTCATTCGATAGTTTGGTTGGGATTTAGAGAAAATTCCTTGAAAACTATCCTGTAGAGGAACGCCAGGCATTCAGATGATGGGGATGATCTCGTCTATGACCTGTATAATGCGCTCAGTGAGGAAGCAACTATATAAATATTTAGGTCAATTTTCTAACTAATATTACACAAGCTGTTAAATTTAATACGTTATAAACCCGCAATTCAGTTTAATGTTATCTTTAACGGTATCATAACTATTGCAGATCTTTATTAGAAACTGTATGGAGCGCAAAATAGGTAATGAAAACTATTACGATAAGTCCTATGGCTGATTAAATTGATTTTAGGTGGTATAATGCGATATACTATCTTAAGCCTCAGGCTGATGAGCAAACAGTAATTTAATCAAAGTCATGTATTATTTCGTTACACTCTAGCTAAGCTTGGAAACCTAAAACTTAACCTGTTAATGTTTAAGATCATATTTTATTCAGTGTTATTATATCTTTTATAGAAATTTTACAGTTTTTGATAGTTTAAGTTCATTTGGTTTTTATCATCACTGATTAAATTATTAGAGCACTATTCCTGTTTAGTGACATTTACACAATATTTATTTGAAATATCGCACCTCACGAGCATAGTGTCTCTTGAGGAAATAACCGGTTAATAAGGCCTGTTATACAACTCCCATTAAGTTTTAACTCTGGGCTAAATAATAACCACAGCGGATTTTAATCGAGAATGACCAGTTCTGAGCCCTTCTCCTTAGGCTTATGCCCTTTGGTTTTTTATAGTGTAATTTGTTAATCAAACAACAACAAGCAACTTGTAGAAGCGTCTCCATCTGTAATAAATTAATCTTAAACTGTTAATCTCAGTAACATTTTATTACTTAAGAGACTGTGTAGGAACGACAAAACTTGACTTCATAAAATTTAATGATTGAAACAAAATTTTAAAGCTTATGCTTGCTGCTATTGACGAAAAATATACAAATAGTTTAAAATATTCTATTTTCTGGGAAAATTGTGAAAAACTCCTGTGCAACACGTTAATGGTATAATCAAGTATGTTGTTTTATTGTTGACGCAATTTTTTGAGCTTAGGATGCTCCATGTATTATTGTTTTCCTATATTATTTATTCAATGTGACCGTTTACCGTAGTATAACTGTGATTTTAACTTATATGATGTTGACAAAAGTAATATAACAAATATAAGTGCGAAATTACTGAACCGATAGGAATAATGTGTAATAAATCGTTTTGTGAGTCGGAACCGGGTGAAAGTTTGTATGTGATATGTTGGTGATTAATTATTCCGGAACCTATATTTTTTTACTTAGAAATACCTATATATTCGCAACACGAATTATTTATTAATATGGCAATTCAAAGTCAAATATTTTTTTAAAATAAATAGGATGGGACATCACTTATTGAAAGTTAATAAGTACCACCCATTCCAAAAAGAATGCCTCAGACCTGAGAAGAATGGGCGCAACAAACTCAGCGGGTTTTTTTTTCATCCTAAAAAACTGTTTGCAGAGTAATATTGTACAATTAAACTTATTATTTTATAGCCTGAGGGCGGTTGTTCCATTCCCAATCTGTGGAATCATTAAGAAAGTAATTTATGTTATACGAACCTTTACCACATAAACGTTTTTTAACAATTCTTTTGAATATCGTAATACTTTTGTTTAAAATATTGTCTGGGATCTTATGTAAAAGCATATACATCGCCCCACAAGAGACTTACTAACTTGAGTTAGCCGATTAGTAGGCATAACAAGTTTATGTTTGTTCCTCGTGTCAACAAAATACAATGTTTACCGAGTAAACAAGTTAAATAATATTTAAGTTTACTTATTCCTATTCCTTTATCACTATCTGATGACAATTGGTGTGAAGTATTCGCAATGATTACCATATTGGCGCGGGTCTAAACAACTTAATAATCTATAGTCTATAGAAATATGTTTGAGCACACGTGATTTTTTCTCATAATAATAATGACTAGCTGACGCCCCGTGACTTCGATGGCGTACCCACAAGACTGAGCATGTATTATAAATAATATAGTAATTTTAACATATTATACATGTCGTAACACGGAACGCCGGCGCCATCTGTCGTGTCGTTACACGGAACGCCAGCGCCATCTGTTGGCTTCCCCCGGCCGAGAGGAGCGCACTTCACTTCTTGTGCAGCGGTCGGCCTGAGCGGTCGAACTTGAACCATCGCGCGTTCCAATTATCCCATAGTGTGTTTATTTAAAGTGATTCTACATTATAATTTGATTGTGTGAATAAGTTTGTTCCGTGCACTGACTTTACCCATCGACGCCCACTGCTAGGAGTCTAGGACTATGGACCCTGCTAAGGACGGTTACCCTCTTCCGCCGTTATACATATATAAACATACGCTTGCGCGGAACTGTTTATAAATAATGATATATTCTGCAAGGTTGTAGTGCATTATTTTATTCTATCATCAATAGCGTACGCGATATAAAGAATATTTTAGGTATTTTTTTATACCTTGGCTTACATTATTGGAGTTTTGGTAAGGATCCCTAATTGTTTGAAAATATAATATAGCCTATGTCACTCGCGGATAGTTTAGCCTCCTAACAGTGATAGAATTTATCAAATCGGTTCAGAGTTCCGGAGTCTATTCAATGCTAGTCTAGTATATATAATAATCATAAATAATTAAATAAATAGCAATGGTTATTTATTTATTTATTCGGAAACCCAACAATCGCACACTAAATTACTAAATTACATACAAAAATAAAAAAAGTAATGTAAGTCTACAGATAACTTACAGGGTTACACATCTTTCATTATCTGTTACCTTCCCGACCATACTATACAACTTGTTTAAAGTTAAATATTATGTTAGTAAAATTACAGTTTATCTAAATATTATGTTAAAATTAAAATTAAGTCTAATACAAAACAACAGCAATAACTTCTTAAAAATTTTAGTACATTTATTTATAAATGTTGTAAACCCATCTGCACCAATGTCCAAGTCTGGTATTTTATTTAGGTACTCATTATATTCTCTTGCCATTCACTCGATTGGAGAATCTTTACCCAGGTTTGTATTTACTTTCATTAGTGCAAAAAATGGACGTTGGCTTCGAGGGGCACTTCGAGGTACATAAATACACAATTTCGTCAGCAAGTCTGGGCTATCAATTAAGTTGTGAAACAGTTTATGTAAGAACTTTAAGTCTAACAATTTACGCCTCTCTTCCAAATTCTGTATTTTAAAGAACTCAAGCCGGCTACAGTAGCTGTCCAGTATTCTTTCGGGTGTATGAAATTTATAAGTTAAATATCGTAAGAATTTTTTTTGGATACTTTTTATTCTTTTGATGTGGATATTATAACACGGGGACCAGACTTGACAACAATACTCGAGCTTGCTTCGTACAAGGCTATTAAATAGTGTGATAAGAGTAGCTGGCTTCTTGAATTGCTTTCCTTGCAGCATAACAAACCCTAGTGTATTGAGTGCAGAATTTGCAATTTTATCTATGTGACTGACAAACCGTAAGTCTTTGTTAATTGTAATACCTAAATCTCTGCTTTTATTATTAGTTATATTGTCAATCTTATATTGGTAAGCCCGTTGATATTTTTTTTTCTTAAAAATGTTATTGAGAAGCATTTGTCAGTATTAAGATACATTTTATTATACTTACACCATTTCGTAAGGTCATTTCCACTAACTTTCGTTCGAAAATTTATTGAATTAGGCGTTATTTTGCGGAAATCCATAATTATTAAGGATTCAGTCTCGTGCCAGATTTTGGCGAGACAACACGTCCTGAGGATGCCTCGTGTAGAGGCGAAACACGTGTCGAATTGTTTTTAAAAACAAATATTGGCGGAATTAACACTAAAGAAAACCTAAATCATTTGTATAACTTTCGTTCGGCATATTTTTAAATCATCGGCAAATAATTTATAGTTATATTATTTGTACTAGGCTTCTATAAATAAATAATAATATAAATTAATAATAATTCCATTTTATCATAAATTAAAAATAATTTCTATATCGGCTTAAATCACATATGCAATTGGAATTCAAACATATTTTTCAGAGACTCAACTCTTATATGATCGTGCTCGTTATGAAATTATCTTCATTTTATTTACGTTTAATTAAGCAGATGAGTGCATATTACTCATACTGACTGATGTGCATATAATTAAAAATGGAAAAAATACTGTTATAATAACCCACAGTTTGTATATTTAGCCGACTTCGAAAAGGAGCAGGTTCTCAATTCGATCGGTATTTTTTGTATGTATGTACACCGATTACTCTGAGGTTTATGATCCAATTTATATAATTCCTTTGAAATTGAATGTTTTCCATTTTGTTTCATAAAAATTTTACATCGTTTGGCTCAGTAGTTTCCATTTTATGAATATTTTTTTTCACATGGATGATGTTATTATATTTTACTGCTTTTTTAGGAGTTTTCATTTCTTTTGATTATATATTATTATGACTTCCCATAAACAGGTCCAAGACCAAAGTCATGGTGGTGGATAGATCTGGGAAGTTGGAACTAACTGGTGTGCTGGGCCTAGAAATGGTGGACAACTTTATCTACCTGGGTTCCAACATAAGTAACGATGGTTCATACGAGAGGGAAGTACGCAGGAGAATTGGCATGGCTAAGAGCGCTATGTCTCAGCTTGGAAGAATCTGGAGAGATCGCAACATTTCCGTAAAAACTAGGACCAAACTGGTACGGACCCTAGTCTTCTCAATATTTTCGTACGGCGCTGAGACTTGGATACTGAAAGCTGCAGACCGCAAACGCATTGACGCCTTTGAGATGTGGTGCTGGAGAAAGATGCTCCGTATCCCCTGGACAGCATTTCGATCTAATCTCTTCATACTGCGTGAACTCAGGATCTCCTCGCGATTATCTTCCGAATGTCTGCGCAGAGTTTTAGAATACTTCGGTCACATCGCAAGGAAGGACGATGGAAGCCTTGAGAGGCTCATTGTGGTCGGCAAAATAGATGGGAAGAGGCCTCGTGGACGCAGTCCAATACGATGGTCCGATCAGATCCGCTCCGCCCTCAACTCTACGGTTCACAATGCCTTTCACACTGCCAGAGACAGGAATAGATGGAGAGCGATCATACGTGAGAAAGTGAAACAGAGGGGTGGTCACGACCCTCAGTACTGAGGATTACGACGCAGGGAGGAGGAGGATATTATTATTATAAGCCTGTTTGCCGATATATGGGTCTTAGTCTACCTGTCATTCATAGCTAACAAACATTCTTCACGATATTTCAGTGTCTCAGGTGAAATACCGACTTAAACCCTATCAAAAGGTAGCACATACAAATAATAGTATTTTATTCATATTAAAGGTAAAAGATTCGCATAAAAGGTGTATTAAATTAAATCTCTATTAAGTTATTTTAAACTTTTGAATTTTTAAAGTCAGTTTTTTAAACGTAGTTTTTATGGGCTTGACACATTCGACGGGTATATAATTTGTCTCTTCATAATTCCTTCTTGGAATAAGGCAAAATAATATTGGCTCAAGTGGTAACTGAACATGTAAAAGCCTGTTCAATTCAAAAGTAATTAGATAAATAGAAAACTCTGAGAATGGCAATAAAACAGCAATATTGTAAAACTTCTGCAATTGTAGATTTTTATTACGTAGAGTTATAAACTTACCAGACCAATAATCGTCAATAACACCGAAGCTGTTACATTGTTTCTATATTTTAACTTTTATATTAAGTGTATATTTTTCATTATGTATGAGAAATGCCAGTATTAAATATTCTAAAAGTTTTGCTGTCTGTTCAAATAATTTCTCTAGGTTGATATTGACAAATATGGCACCTTTAAATAATTGTTAATATTGTGTGTAGTTTATTACAGATATACAACAATTCACACGGCTTCAGCTACACACGCGCAGACATTCAGTCCAATATGACTCGAGGAAGGAAATATTTTTTTTAAAACTGTCGGCGACGAAGAAATCTTACTTTTAATAAAACTCTTACGAAATTTAACAATAATACCTGTTAATGTAAAAGTACCTCCACTTCTTGAAATAGGTTATGAATATAGCTGGATATTTTAGTCTAACGTATTATCGGAACGTACCTGTAACGAAAAAGAGTAGTACTGTATAAAAAAAAATCCAAAAAGAAACGTGATTTAACTGACTTTCTTCGATATACAGTAATACTGTCCACCAAAACAAGAATTTTTAATCATTACTTTTTGATAATTAATAATAATTGTAATTAATTGATATTTTTTGTAAAAAGTGTGTCAATATTATTATTATTACTAACGAGGACTTAATTTCTAGGTAAGAGGTGAAGCATCACCCTTACTGTAGTAAGTTGTGAAGTTGGACAAGGAGCTTTATACGTGGAAAATTTTAGAAAGTTTATAAGCTAACTAATTACAAATATCAAATTTATAAACTGAATACAGAAAGCCATCTTAAATAATGCAAAGTTTTTGTATGATAATAATCATAAATAATCAATTGCCTAACAATAATGGCAGAAAAGTCCTCAAATGGCGACCACGTACCGGAAGACGCAGTGTTGGTAGATGGATCGACGATCTGGTCAAAATTGCCGGAATACATTGGACGAGGGCAGCGCAGGACCGATCGTAGTGAAGATCTTTGGGAGAGGCCTTTGTCCAGCAGTGGACGTCTTCCGGCTGATGATGATGATGATAATGAACGACAAAACAAGTAAAAACACGTTCGGATATAATAGATTTAAATGAAACAAAATATATGACACATTTTCGCCCCAGTTTGTAACATCAATATGATGGACTTACCGAGAAGGTGTAATATAACATAATATTTTCGAGTCAAGTAAAGAATCACTTAGCAGTTTATGACAAGAAAAATAAAGGCTGTTGTTTTTACGAATTTCTTTCTGAGAGAATCAAAACATATCCATTTAGTTGCGATTAGGGCGTTGCGAGGTAATAAAACCTGAAATCGTATATTTCTTAGATACCTTTGTCATAGACTAAGAAATCATATGGATGGAGCAAATGGAAGCAGCCAGCTTAAAACAGGACGGTAAATTATTTTAATTTTTATTATATAATTAGTTTTTATTCGTTTTAACTTAAATACTTTGAGGGTAAGCAGGTACTTATGTACGCACCAATAAAGTTATATTTTATTAAGATAGCAACACGAAAAGAACTCCAAAACTATTATGTATTAAGTGTAGGACGAATTATATTTCTAGTAGAATATGTAGCCGTAGCATAAGTAGTTTAAAATTATTTGACTTAAAACCTCTGTAAAACAAAGCTTTACAAAAAGCTACACAATGGTTTTTAGAGGTAGTTTTAAATAAAATGTGACCAACTGTTGGAACAATATATCACCACCTATAAGAAACTCTAAAACAGTATTTGTATTTAAATAATCTAATAAAAAACTTATACATACCGAATACAAGAACCAACCTTATCGCAGATACACTGAACACTATTTTAATATAATTTTAATATATTTCTGTTCTATCACATTCATTATACTAAATAATATAGTATTTTACGTAGATATGTTTACATCATTATTTTCATATGAGAGATGGCATATATGTAAGTGTTTTTTCTAATAAAATTTTGTTTTTCAAATTTTATTTGTGTATTAAACCTAGAAGTGAGGGTTATCACATTAAAAACATAACATATTGTTTAGATTTACAAGAGCGACATCGCAAGTCAATTTCCTAATATGCAAATAATGGGGTAGAACAGGTTATCAATTGTTAAGTAGATCCTGTAGATATATAGAAGCCACAACCTGAGAACAAAGCAAACAAGATTTTATAGCGATACGTTACTCGAACGGTTGGCTCAGTTGGTTAGAGCACCGGCACGGAACGCCGGAGGTCGTGGGTTCGAGTCCCGCATCGTTCATAAAGTTTTGTTTTTCAAATTTTATTTGTGCATACAATTTGTTATTGGGATTAAATTTACAAACTTTGTTGGTTAGGTAACTTTTAACAAAATTCATGGGTAATGGATGCGTCCAAGTTTGATATAATTCTGACGTTTAGCTTAGTGGAAAAAATCGTTGGAGGCGTTATCTCCAAAGACGAAGGCAACGCCCTGTCAATAATTTTAGTGCAATTAATATATACAACCCATATTTGTCTAAAATTTTTCATAAATAAATACGCATTTCAACAAAAAATGCTATAGCTATACTTTTTGAGTTCTGTGTTCTGTCTATTGTTTTCTTTGTCACTGGAATTACGTATTGTAACTGGATTTTTTTACGATCTATAAAGGCGGTGCCATGCCGTGTCGGTCCCATGTTGCTGTGTGATTGATGTGTGCTGTTTGCTATAATCTAGCATAAAACTTGCACACTATTGAATTTTTTTATTATCAGTGCTTTCTATCGAGGCACGGAGAAGTATACTTCCGTGTTCGATTTCCATAAACTTTTATAGCACATTATTTCTTTTAGTGTGGTGGTCGTTTCACAGTTAGAATAGGATCTTTGATCTTTCAATACTCTTAGTAATATTTTATTATATAAACAAATAATGCTTCACGTAAAGATAAAACAATGGTCGGAATATTGGAAATGGATTAGTGAATTTTATATTGTAAATTGAAATCTATGATATAATATTATTTAAGCACCATAATTGCTTATAATGTACAAAGTATTCTTATTCGGAAAATAGCTCTTGGCGACCTCTTCATAATGAATGAGTTTAATAACCAATTTGTAAAATGTTAAATGATTATAATAACAAGTAAATAACCATCACACAAATTATCTTTTATCTTTATTATCTTTATCTTACAATGGGTGTCAGATAACGATATTATGTTTTATAAAATATGCATATTTAAACATACACAAACACTAATAAGCTTCTTGGATTTAAACATCATACATAAACTGAGGGTAACTTACCACCAAACTACGTCGTCAAATGGCTACAAAAAGCATCGTAGAAAATAATTAAGTTCAAATAACTCCAAATGATTCCACTTTCGCCACCCACTAGCAGCAGGGAGTAGGTAATTGTAATCGCTGCTCAGCCCTTTGTATTCAATAAAAAATCCTGAGCCGAACTGCATTGCAATGGGCAGACTGTATCGCTTACCATGAGTAAAAGTTTTGCTCGTCTCTTCTATCTCTACCATATTTCATTAGTAAAGAATCAACAGACACCAAGTAATGTGTATTCTTTCAGATATTCAAATTATCTTTAATGGAACAGAAAGCTAGCGCACGGTCACCTGATTGGAGTTGGTCACCATGGCCAACAATCTCTCAAAAGTAAAAGTCAAATAGACTTAATTCAAATAGGCCCTTTTTAAACGTACCCAAGGCATATCAACCTGGATAACCACTCTAGGTAGTTATACCACAGTATCGTTGTGCGGGGAAGAAAGATCCTTGAAAACCGCACAGTGGAAGTACATTAAACATCCACATGGTGAGGATAATATATTAGTTCGTGCCTCGTGGCATGTGGTACTCGAATTCCCGGTAACAATCAGGCCAACAATTCAGTTTATACAACTACAATTACCTACTACAAAAACCGATACTCCATAGCATAGGGACCATCACGCATAGAGCATACCCACCTTAAAGTGCCGGCAACGCAGCTCTTCAATCTTGGTTTTATTGTTGTCCATGGACTGTTGGCTCAACACTTCCCTTCACGCTGAGTGTCTTAATCGTTTGTCCAAAATTATATATATAAAAAATTGCAAATAAAGCACCGTGGTTGATTCATTATGTGTTTGAGAAACTCTAGAATAGTATTCAACTAACTGCTTGTCGTGCGAACGTATGCGAGGTCATGAATACATTTTGGTATTCAGATCTGTGTTCATGCTAATTTGTGTAATAGTTCGTTAGGTAAACTAGAAGGAAAGATAATTAGGGAAACTGAAAATCAGCCACAAGGGTTCAATTGAACTCGTAATTACGGATTGATGGAAGGAATGAAAAAAATGTGTCTCAGCTCCGACGCATGACAGGAGTTACTGCTCCAGAATGATTGTCTTAGAACAGGTGCTAAACAAAATAATTGTACTAAAAAAAAGTCCAATGGAGTCGGTTACAAACAGACATACAGCAGAAGATAGTAAAAGCGTATTAATTAAAAATCAAATCAATCCTTAACGCTCAAAATATGTCAGGAAATGCCCAAACACAAATTCTGTTAAAAGCGGAACTCAAAATTCCAATTTTAAAAAGTCCATCAAAGAAGTTACATTTCGGCACACCCTAATATGTATATGCGTAAGTTATCACACAGTATACTGTGTATGCTGGCTACACACAAGTATATACACACACACACACACACAACTAAAAAGTGAAACGTGCGCGGGAAATGATGCGCACCAAAAACGTTACTATCCCATTTGATGAGTAGGTTTTACTCTCCATATTTTTCTCATACCGGGCGCCTTATATGAAAATCGATTCTTAAGGAGTAAACTCCAATAAACTCCAAAAATAATTATAAAAGTTTGAGTAACACGGTTCTGTATGATTGTGAAAAACATCCACTACGGGAATACAAAATTAAATTTATCGGTGCCGTTTCTATTATATAATATGCGAACGGATATCGCCAGGGGAGTCGTGTGACCAGAAAAGGTTAAACTGCATTGAAATAAATAACAATCCGGGAAAATATGTTTAGTTACAAAAATTTTTGTCCATTTTTATTATGTAAGTGCTGACCCGGAAAAACTTTGCCTTGGACAAACATATTATGTAATTAAATGTCATTGATCAAACTATTTGTATTATGAATATATCGGTATTTCTAAGTCAAAAAAATATAGGTTCCAGATAAGTAAACACCACAAATTATATAATAAAACCTTCTCCGAAACATTCCTATGGTTTATGTATTATTCCGATAGGTTCAGTAGGTTTCGGAGTATAACCGAAAGCTAAAATGGCTCTACATTATATTAGTACAGATATAGATGTACTTTGACCGTTATTTAAAAAAAAAACAATTTTCAGTCTTTTATTAGTAATATTGTCGCGTAGCAACGCTTCGACGTATATGACGAGAGTTGTCAAACGTCATATCGTACAGCAACGTAAATGACGAGAGTGTCAAATTTCAAGACATTGATAATTTCAACAGCTCCGTCAGCAATACTCGTAGCTCTAGCGTAATAGTTATTTATGCAACTGTTGTGTAATAAGGGGTACTAAAACACGAATGTGAATTTATCTCACGAGGCGAAGTCGAGTGTGATAATAGTATCACATGAGTGTTTTAATACCTAATTATCAACAGTTGCATACAAGACTTTATATACACCCAAAATATGAATCCTCTAAAAGATTCTGAAACAGTTAGCTTACTGCTAACATTAAAACAGCCAGTCCTAGTAGTAACCTAATATCATCCATTACTGATTATATGTATACAAATAAACTAAGTATTAATGAAAGAATTATTTATTTTAGTAGTAATTTACATTTTGTATAGTGCAATAATTAAAATTCACTTGAATATTATGTTCTTTTTGAAATTAATCGCTCATTTTTTGTAAACAAAACAATAAAAATATCGAAGAAAAATGGCGGGGATACGAATAACCTACTTTTTTTTACGGCGCGCGACGTTCTGGTGGTGTGGAACGCGCGTAAACCAAAATGTTCTATTTTTGAAATTCATACAGATGCCACGCATCGAGCAATAAGAATGTGACTGTCTGTTAAAACTCTTTGAGCATGAAGGGAATGAAAAAAAAAATAGGAGTGTTGTTATGAAATTCAGTACCACATTACAACACTCTTTTGGATGATGTAATGGTTATTAGAACATGGGGTGTTTTAATGTAGGCAATAAGCTAACTGTTGCAAAATCTTTAATAGAGGATAAAGCATGGGTTTAGATAAAAGTGTTTACTTTAGACGCTGTAGATACACCGATACACCTACCAGTGTATTGAATTTTTTGGGTTTTACATATCCCAAAAAATTCCATTAACTTTACAAAGTTAATGGAAATTGCTAGTAAGTTCGGGATCAAATCGAACAGAAAAAAAGGGATGGAAAATGTGTAAGCAGGATAAAAGTAGTTAAAAGAATTTTCTAGTACAATTTAAACTTAAAGATGGAATGGGAAAATCATTTTGAAAATAGAACAGATCCGGGGGTATATAAGCCGTACTTAGCGTGGCCTACGGTAGTTCTAGGTCTGACTCGAAAGTGTTAAGGAAGAAGAAGAAGAAAAGAAGAAGTAGTGAAAAGGGCCAAGTGATCCAGGTGAAGAAGAAGAAGAAGCTAGAAGAGACTTAGTGTTCGGTGCGGTGTGACGCGTTGAATGTACCGCCGCTCACAAGAGGAACAGCGGCAGACCGGCGAAGTGCAAGTTCTGAATAAGTGAACTCAAATAAAGACTCGTTCCTATAAGCGGAGTATTATTTCCAATCCCTGACCCACTCTCGTGTCAATATTATACGTATATAATTATATTTAATTTCTTTGTATACCTCGTATTATTCCGTTTTAATTTTTTATGTAATTGTTTTTTAAATATAATACTAATTTTGATGGATATCTATCATTCAAATCAGCAAGCAGTTTGTGTACGAGTATAAGTGTACTAAGTTAGTTTTAAAGGTAGTTCTGTTTAAGCTTTGCTGGTGTGGGATGTGATATGCGTCGACACTCTGGCTCCTTTTCAAGAGCTTCACATCTAGTAATATAATATATAGACAATCCAAGGTTGACTGAGTGCTTTTAATCTTCGACTGTTGTTGGTTAATGTCACCGGCCCATGATCATAACAAGATATACGTAAAGTGAATGAACCACACTCAAAGTATCAAACTTATAACGATGTATGCCTTGCACTCAAATTGCTGGAAAACGACAACAGTGTGAATATGAGCTCGCTGAGGCAACATTGAACTTTACACCAATACAAATTCGTATTCTTTTCGCTATAGTGTTGACGACATGTTTCATAATCCGAGAAGAGACATTGTGGGATAATCACATTCAATGATTCATGTTAAATTACATCAACATCGTACACGGTACAAAGCAATGGTAAAACAGCGATTGTCGGGTCAGCTATTCTTATTATAATATATTGTAATGAGTCAAATGAAGTGAGCAGCGGTTATCTGAGAGGTGGCGCTAGTGTAGCAATGTGAAGTGTGAGACAAGTAGAGGAGAGGAGAGGGGTGGTGAAGGGTATAATATAATGTCTTGCTTGGGTTGAATTATTTATTATTATTCTTTTTTATTGAATATTCTGCAGTGTTAAAGTGTTCTTAAATAATTCTAGAGTGCCTATAATCTATATATTTTAAAGGTAAAAGTTGTAATTCTAAAATCTCTAATAATAGCGGTTTGTGATATGATACTGTTTTTATTTTCCCTGACTGCTTTACAATATAATTCAGAAAGTAATTTAGTCATGAATAAATACTAAAAGCTTAAAATAATATTCTTTAATAAAATATCAAAAATCTTTCCAGATAAAAGTCGCAGCTTAATTTATCTATAAGGTATAGTAAAATGAACAGTAAATAATTCTTCGAAACTCATCCATCGTGAAATTGTTCCTAAGAATCTTTCATTAATTATCTGAGCATAAACAAAGACAAATCACCCTCACATTTTTCGTAATAACAATTTGGTTGAAAGCCTTTTGCAAGTTCCTATAATGAGTGTATTGAGTTCTTGTCCCAAGTGGGCCCAGTCACGGTATCACGTGTCTTCGATATAAGTTTTCCGAGTTAGCTTATTCGTAGTAATTTGCAATGTCCTTGTTACGTATTGTACATAAATAGTTTAACATTATGGTTTATATTGGATATTGTAATTATTATGACAGGTCGATATGTATTTTATTAATTTAGTGCCAATATTTCGATCCAATTGCATGAATCTGTAACTGCGGAGGCGGCGAGAAATTCTTGACACATTGATACTAATAGTACATCAATCTGTCCACGTTTTGGTCTTTAATTCCCTCATTCACGACACACATTACTGATTTCCATACTTTCGGGTCTTTTTGTTGCATTTATACTGCAGGGTGAGACCACGGGGTTCCATGTTTGATATATTATATCGTAAGTACCCGTCATAATAATTACAATGGTAAAGTTCCGCGATGATAAAAGTTTAAGAACTTATTTTTTGTGCCAATACGGGACGAGACGACCAGGACGTTCAGCTGATGGTAATTGATACAATGCAGTGCCTTTCAGGATTCTTGAAATACCCAAAAACTCTGAGCGGTACTCCAATTGCTCTCGTCACCCTGAGACATAAAATGTTAAGTCTCATTTGCCCCATAATTACACTAGCTATGGCGCTCTTCAGAGCAAAACACAGTAACGCTAACACTATGAAATTTTAGTAACAATTTATATAGAGTTTTTTTAAACATTGACATGATCATAGTATAGAAACTTAAAAGAGTTTTATTATTACTAGAGTTTGAACTAAAAAAATCTTAGTATAAGTGACGAAATGGGCAAGACGTTTACCTGATAGTAAGTGCCCTGCACATTACATCGTAATGAGGCTCAGGATTCTTGATTGAACCCAAAATTTCTGAGCGGCATCGTTACTGCGTTCGTCACTTGGAAGCATGAGATGATAAGTCTCATTGGCTAGGTTTTTTTAAAAGCCAACACTATAATGTTTTCACATTACTGTTTCACCGCAAAAACACTATCATTAACATGAAATAATTGAAAAACATCAAGAAAGGCTTATTCTAGCAAAGCCTATGATTGAAGATTTATCAACGATACGTCACTGGAACGATTGGCCAAATTTAATTTGTGTAAGCAAAATTTTTATAAATTACATTCATTATTGCTTATAGAACACGTAACAAGTATTCTTTCAAAAATATTTAATGTACAGTTCTTACTTTCATATGATTTTGTTATATGTATAAAATATATAAATACGCTCTGAAAAACTTTTGTCTGTAAGATATTTCTTAACGAATTTATTATTTAAAGATCGAGTTATTCAATAAATTTAGCAGGATGTGTTTCTACAATATAACTACAACACTATTGGTTAACCTGAATATTTTTGACTATATTCGATGTTATCTTTTATATATAATTCTCGTGTCATAATGTTAGTTAAATTACTCCTCCGAAAAGGCTTTACTGATTTTTACCAATTTTTATATGTATATTTAGTAGGTCTGAGAATCGGCTGCTATCTATTTTCCATCCCCCTAAATGTTAAGGGTGGTCCACCCCATTTTTTATATTAACTTTTTGGACGCAATTTTATTTTTATTTTATTATGATTCAGCATTGAAAGCAGCTTCGCCCTTCTATGATTTACAACTTTTTTTTGTATCACGATTTTTATATTATACTGTTCCATCCACCAAACCGCTATAGGGTTGCAAGATGGCAATCGAATACTTGTATACGAATAATTGTAGTACGATATATTTGGTAGGTCTGAGAATTGATTGCGTCAAAATTTTAATAATTGATTTTTTTTAATATGTTATATGGCAATACGACGTTTGCTGGGTCAGCTAGTTTTCTTATAATATTATTATGAAATTCTGCTTTGTTGGGTTAAGGTTAAGCTCGCAAGGAGGATTAAAACGGATAAACATAATATATAATATAAGCATAATACGAGGTAGCAACATAATATATTCTAGCGTAAAGTGCATTTAAATTTGGAATCTATTTAATCTATAAACAAAGATATAATAATAGATAGACCACACAAAACCGTGAAGATCTTATCAAGGTGACTTTAATAGTACGAAACACAAGATATATTTTTGTTCTATATTTTAACAGTATTACTATATTTTATAATCACGGACTAATAAAAAAAGGACTCCGCGCCGTGATATTAGCAATTGAAGCACCCTTATGCTAGTGTGTGTGCGGTTACGGGGTATACAAGTTACACATTTTTTTCTCCCTTAAATAATCATATATCCACAAATACTTTTATATAATTGTTTTTACACTTTTTCACAACGCACGACGACATTTTTAAAATATTTTATTGCGACGATCTGTCATAGAAGATGGCAGATTTCATAATCGTGGCCGATTGGTTTGTATTAGTGTAAGTCGATGTTTGGGGCTATGTATTCACACGTTTACCGGCTGGTTTTGGTGCCTCACTGTTATGTAAGGTGACACGGAGACCTTATTTTTTTACTCGTGCGTGTTTATAATATCGTTAATTATATAAGTGTATAAATTACTTCGGCAGTATCGTACCGACTTTAACCAAACATGCGTAAATGTTACGTTACGTTACTTTGGCAGATCATTAAAATTTCAAATTCATATGTTTATACTGTAGTCAAACATATAGGCCTCTTAAATAGCACTTATACATTTAAAGACCATACATTTTTATTTTGTCTCACAATTAAAACTTAGCATACACAGTTTATTAAAATCTGTATTAAAACATTGTTTCAATTGTGAGAGACCGGGCTTAAAATAGGTAATGAATACTTGTGCTACAAGACACCCCAAAGAACACAGTAATGATGTAAAGGATATACAAAAAATAAATATATTATAATAAAACTAAATTAAATAAAGAAAACTTATTTAGATAAAGAAAGTTTGTTTGTCATTATTCACAGAACTACTCTGCGAAGCTAGATATTTGAAATTATCAAGCTCGGAAAAAATTAAAATACGACATAGTTGCAGAATGTCGTATTAAATAAACATAACTAATGTAACGTGAAACCAGGTCACAGAATATTAAACCCAAGAGTTGCAAACTCACGGCAAATAACTCATCATTTCGATACTCATTAAGGGCGCACCTTATGTCAAATTGCTTATCAAAATATTGAAATGTATCATCAATCCTTTTTTTTTTATGAAAATAAGGGACGAGACGAGCAGGACGTTCGGCTGATGGTAATTGATGCGCCCTGCCCATTCCAATGCCGTGCCACCTTGAGACATAAGATGTTATGTCTCATTTGCCCAGTAATTTCACTAGCTACGGCGCCCTTCAAACCGAAACACAGTAATGTCTACACATTACTGCTTTACGGCAGAAATAGGCGCCGTTGTGGTACCCATAATCTAGCCGGCATCCCTGGTATTAAATTCAACATCTATATCTAATAATGTTTAAATTTAGCATGTGATGTTGCGACTATATTATGTGGAAACATGAAGTCATAGAATTTCTTCGAAAGAAATAAACCACAAAGTTGACTCCAAATCACATATTATACCGTCAGCATTAAAAATACTTTGAATGTGACTTTGAAACTTTCTATAGTAGCGTAAACTTAGACGCCACGTGGAAAATTTGATATACTATTAGTGTCAAGTGTCAATGTGCTTCCACAGTTCCGCCATGACCACGATTAATGCAATTGGATCGAACAATCAGCATCAAATTTAAAAAATACATATCGTATGTATCCTTCATAATAATTACTATGTTAAGTTCTGCGATGATAAAAGTTTAAAAACAAATAATGTAAGAAATACAGGTGTGATACACAAATAAAGCTTCAGATTTGACCATCAACTCCCATATGAAAATATTAAGTCTGTTTCTATGGCCAATAGACGAGCCATGGTGAAACATTTTAACAAGTTAATTGTTAAATTATGTTTGATTCATAAGTATTACAGGTGGCCTCATGAATATATTTGCTGCATTATTCAGTGTTTATATTTCTCTTTGCAGAACAAAACACCGCCAATGTAGTGAAGCATCAGCTATTCTTTTATCAACATAATACGTCGGTCTCCCGGACCTCAACGTAGCTGTTTCCTCTGTGGACGTGCCATAGATAGCCGACCCGTCAACTGTCAACTGTCACCGAGAACTGACATGTTTGTTTAATGTTTTATAAACGCTTTGAAAGGGTTTTATACGGTATTTTACAATAAAAAATCATATATTTTGTATAG
This sequence comes from Leptidea reali, assembly GCA_949711725.1. Lineage (NCBI taxonomy): Eukaryota > Metazoa > Arthropoda > Insecta > Lepidoptera > Pieridae > Leptidea > Leptidea reali. The sequence continues at coordinate 3,792,131 of CATIXN010000005.1, read as the reverse complement.
CAGCTAAATTAAATGAAAAGCTCTTAAAAAGTTATTGTGGTAACTAGCTAAATAATGCGATTAATAATCAATTTATTAGAATTGAATTAAGGACTACAAATAAAGAATGCACGAATGTTTTATTATACAATAGACGTTAGATAATATTTTATACGTCTAGATAGATTTTACCAGTGGGAGGTCAGTGAGATTCCTTTGCACAGGATGCCGGCTAGATTATGGGTACCACAACACCTATTTCTACCGTGAAACAGTAATGTGTAAGCATTACTTTGTTGCGGTCTGAAGGGCGCCGTAGCTAGTGAAATTACTAGGCAAATGAGACTTAACATCTTATGTCTCACGGTGACGAGCGCAGTTCAGAATTTTTGGGGTTTTTCAAGAATCCTGAGCGGCACTGGATGGGCAGGGCGTATCAATTACCATCAACTGAACGTCCTGCTCGTCTCATCCCTTACTATGTTATATAAAAAGATTCGATAGGTGTCAGTATACTGAAAAAAATCTGTGATCTTGCCAAAATCGATTCAAATACAAAAACATCGATTCGAATCAATAAATGTCAATAGTACCTAAATTATAATCATTTAATAACCCAACACTCAAAGGACTAGATGGCTTTATTTCCGTCATTGCCATTTACAGGAAAATCTATATATCTGATATTATATTTTATTTTAAATTGAATCCCCTTCAAAACATTGATTCCGATGGTCAGATGATGGCACAAATTAAGCAAATATTAACTATATTAAATTCATTTTGACGCATGAGAAAAATTTAGGAGGCAAATGGGCATTCTAATTTTTTTTTTGTTTATTTATTTAGGGGCTTTTATGGCATTCTCCTTTAGTAGCTTATTGAAATATTAGCCTAAGAATTGAATAAAAGTATATAAACTTTAAATATGATTTTTTTTTGCGGAAAACCAACGAGGGTCTTTTGGTGTTAACTGATCATCGCCGCTCACATTCTCCTGAAACACCAGAGGGATCACAGGAGCTCTGCCAGCCTTTGAGGAAGGTGTTCGCGCTTTTTGTGAAGATACCCATGTCGTATCGTTCCGGAAACACCGCGCAAGGAAGCTCATTACACAGCTTTGTAGTACGTGGAAGAATGTTCCAAGAATACCGCACTGTGGAGGAAGTGAATAGATAAGCAATAAGTAATATAGTTGGAAATATAAAGAGCGGAAAAAATAACAGGAACAAAAACTTTTAAATTAAACGATACATTAAAGGACAAGTACCTCTAATTAAAAAGTCCATAGGACGCAAATTACATATGACTACATAATTACATATAACACTAGAAATAAGGGATTGCTTGTTACTAATTCAAGTAGGCTTCATAAGATACATAATAGCTTTAAGGGTAAATGTATACACTTCTATAATAAAGTCCCAGCCACTGTTCAGGCATTATCTATAATAAAAAAATGGCTCTGTCGTAAATCCTATTACTCCACTGCTGAATATCTAAATGATCGGACAGCCTGGGACTAGATTGTGATTATTTTATAGCGATAGAAATGACTGTACAATATTGTATATTTTTATTGAAAAGAGCGCACAAAAAAGAATGCTGGGAGAGTTTCTTGCACCGCTTCTTCTCTCTCAGAGCGCCATTTGTTTCCGAAGCGGTAGTAGTATCTAGTAGTTATTAGAAATGACATCAAAAAGAATTCTAAACGAATCAATTTTGAGAAAATAAATGCCTTTTATGCCTTTTTATGCCTTTAACTCTGTTGGTGTAGACTTAATTTAATAATTGTACAAACCTCAGTGGTTTTTATTGCTTTGAAACCGCAATGTAAAATTTGTTTTTTTATTAATAAATATATTAAAAAAATATATATATATATATAAATAGTTTATAGGAGCTTATTATAACTTCTAATAATAATAAAGAAACAACCAATAACAATATTCAATATTTTTATTAACATCCGCTGTGAGAATTTCTCGTTAAATTTCACGATTTTACGCCAATACAGAGTATCGTGCAGGTTTTTATTGCCTGCGAAGTGCTAAAATATTAAGCTGAAATAACAATAGCCTTTTTTCGGTTATTTTAAGGGTTTAATTTCAATAAATGCTATATATTGTATTTAAATAATTTTTAAAAGATGTACCTAATTGTAAGTTTTTCCCAAATAATATTAACATAAGCAGCTTTATGATTCGGTTAACCAGTGGGAGGCTCCTTGGCTCAGGATTTCGGCTAGATTATGAACCAAATATTACTGTGTTTCGATCTGAAATTACTGGGCAAATGAGACTTCACATCTTATGTTTGTCACCAAGCGTAATTGTATTACCGCTCAGAATTTTTGGGTTTTTCAAGAATCCTGAGCGGCACTGCATTGTTATGGGCAGGGCGTATCAAATACCATCAGCTGAACGTCCTGCTCGTCTCGTCACTTATTCGTCTATTCAAATCTGCATAAATTATTAATTTTATTTTAATTTATTATTACCAAAAGAATTTCTGTACTAGGTAGCCAAGATATGAAAAAGTATTTTAAAATCGTTCCAAATAATTTTGTTATATATATGAAAATCGTGACTTAGTAAAAACTAAGATTTTCAATTACTTCTCTTAGAAAACCTTTTTGAAAATCTGTTTTGGGCAATAATCCAGGATGTCTAAAATACTATATAATTGTCGCAAACATTTAGACCCTTTTGGAGACTCACTCCAAACTTTTCGTAATAAAATTTAATGCAGTGATAAATCAAATAATTTTAATATTAACAAAATATTATAAAACTATATATTAGTTAAATCGTTTTTAATTTCTGTGTGTCATATATTTCACCTGATTACCAAGATACCATATAAATGATTTATAAACTTTCTTATATTTGCATACGGTACTGTTTTAAAAGATATTTAGAATAATGCTACACTTTGTTGTTTTTCCATAAACAATATTTTATTAATATAATTATAACTGGTGGATAAATAAATCAAAAAAAAATATATTTTTTATGACAATAAGGGACGATAAGAGCAGGACGTTCAGCTGATGGTTATTGAGACGCCCTGCTCATTACAATGCAGTGCCGCTCATGATTCTGTGAAGACCCAAAAATTTAGACTTGCACTACAACTGCGCTCGTCATCTAGAGACATGAGATGTTTAGTCTAATTTGCCCATTAATTTCACTAGCTACAGCACCCTTAAGACCGATACACAGTAATGCTTACACATTACTACTTCCCAGCAGAAATAGGTGTCGTTGTGGTACCCATGCTATAGCCGGCATCATGTGCAAAGGAGCCTCTCAATGGTAAAATTATTATTATACTAGTTATATTTATAACTCAAGTTAAGACAGCAGTAATTTGGAGCTATAATTATATTATATCATTCAAATCTTGCAATGAGAAAGATATAGAACGTAGAACTAAAAGCACTTGAAATAAATGCTGGTCGATGAAGTAAATTTTTAAATCAAATTTTCCAACGCAGCTGAAAACAAAAGCTATGGAGACCTGTTTAATGCCATGCCTTACGCTTGCCAGACATGGCCTCTAACCTATAGTACCTTAGAAAAAATTAAAGTTTGTCAGAGAGGAAAAGGGCTAAGATTAAGAGACAAAATATATAATATCACAATAAGAATGAAAACCAAAACAAAAGATGTAGTCTTATAAAAAGAACAAAAGACGAAAGATAGTCCAAAGTAGTAACGAACTGGTACTCTTTGAGAGGAATAAGAAAGAAAAACTTAATAGGAAACGAAATGTAGGCAGGCCTAATAAAAGATGGAGCGATGACATAGTAGAAACAGCGGGAAAGATGTGGACAAGAATTGCAAGAGACAAGGACGAGTGGAAATTAATGTAGGTGGCTTTTACCGCTAAAGGCGGTCCTTATGACGAAAATAATAACTAATAATACTAACAAAATAGGTACTTTTATTTAAAACAGTGAAATACTAACACAAACTAATAAATACAATTTATAAGTAAAAACCTAAATGTCTAGATGTAAGGAAATAGAGCTCTAAATAAATAAATATGGGGCTAGAACAGACCAAAAAGAAACAAAGTTTTTGTATCAACGGTGAGTTCACAGTATATTACTTCGTTGTAATGTTGTATGCGAAAACTTTTGCCATAAAATGTTAGACTGAGAGTAATGATACGCAGGTGTTCTCAATGTTAAATCGAATTGTAAATGCTTAATTCTATTGGGAAAAATCACAGAAAAGGTTGAAACAACTCTTACACTTAAGTATGAAAATAATTATTAAGGGTTGGAATAAATTACACTTAGATATAAATAGGGACTCTCAAGAGGGTTTAAATATTTGATATTATATTTGAAAGTTTTAAACTAACCGAAACCCTTCAGACCGAAACTCAGTAATGTTTACACATTACTGTTTCACGGAAGAAATAGGCGCCGTTGTGGTACCCATAATCTAGCCGGCATATACACTAGAATATTGCAATAAAATTCGTGGTTTTACGCTTGCTGTGAATAATATGAACTGACTAAGGCCCAATCCTAAAGGGATATTTATACCATGTCAATGTGAGAGTCTAACGTTGATTTCCTGGAGTCGTACGAGGCAGCTAGTATGGTAGACGACTTATGTAAATACGCTAACTCTCTCTCACCTTAAAAATTTCACTTATCTATGTAATAAGCTTCTTTTATTTAAATTTTGTTTTTCTATAACAATAGCATTATACTGTTTTTCCTTCAAGAGAAATATTAAATGTTGAGCCGGAATGTTCAGTCAATAGTTACTAACTTTATTCTATTTACCAAGCCTTTTCGATTCTTATACTTCGTGGGAAATCACATGTGATTTCTATGAAGCCAGTAGATGAGTTTATTTTCAGGAAAACATTTATCACATTTGTCTTACAGAGACTCTTTTCAAACACTTAATAATATTGTCGGCGCCGACGTTGAGAATATGTTTTAATGTGGCAATATATATGCCACATATTGAAATGTGATTTTTTAACTATCGTTGGAGTTATCATATAAGTTTTCCTACAGTTTTATTTTTTAATAAAACAATGACTGTTTTATAACATTTCTTAGTTATGTACAAAGGCCCAAATCAGTACATTTAATATAAAAATTAATATATGTAACAAATGTTTAGGTACAATGCGGGACTCGAAACCGCGTCCTTTCGGGTTCCATTCGAGCGGTCTTCCCAACTCTCTTGAAGCCCCAACCTGAGTGTTGAAAAAGACATACCAAGATTTACCTACCATACTTCACTCGAACGGTTGACCCAGAGAGGTCGCGGGTTCGAGTCCCGTATTGTTCATAAATTTTGGTTACAAATTATAATTTGTTTATGCAATCCCAGAAGTGAGGGTAATATCACTTTAAAAATAACAAATTATCCAGTACATGGATGTTATAGTCAAAGTTAAAACTCCGTCGCTTTTAGGTTTGGTAGTCAAATCCCTGAGATTTATATTTATATCGCTTGCTATGTTACTGCTAAATCTGTAAATACTGTTTATATTGGTTCTAGATTTTTTTTTATTAAAGTGATAATGTTATAAGGATTGTGATAAGCTTCAGACGTTAAAATAAATGTGATATTGATGTCTTGTCGTTATCGCTGGTCCTCATTGTTCAATCAAGTGTGTCCGTACCCTTACCTTACAGTGTGCTTAATTGCATTTTAATTGAAGTTCACAATTGAATATACATTTCAACAAATTCTAATCAGAAATACTGCGTTTAATTTTATTATTACAAAATAAATCTGACGCGTTTTCAATGGAAATAAAATGTTAAGTCTTCGTATTATGTATAAGTTTTCAATGAGTGTGTACTATTAAAAAAATCCAATTTATCATATCACCACTCTTCGACAACACCTCCCTTAAAGCCTCGCCTAGTATCAGAATACTGGGTCTCGAGCGATTGCCAACTTTACAGTCATTTGGAGGGCAAAGCCAAATTGGCTTCCAAGAAGCTGGGCGTCATAAATAGAACACGGTAATACTTCAAGCTGGCCCACATTCTAGCGCTCTACAAAGCGCAGGTCCAAATATTGAGTATTTCTGTCATTTCTAATCCGACGCACCCCAGTATCAGCTCGATCCATTTGACCACGTGCAACGCAGAGCAGCTTCAATAATTGTGAATTGGCGTAGAGATGTCACTTAATTGTGTGCCGCATTTATCGCGCAATGTGTTCCGAAGAGCTCTTCGGAACACATTCCGCGAGCGGGTCGCTGGAGGACTCGAGTGGCACAAGATGTGCTTCAAGTGCGGTAAGAACTATACTTGATATACACGGTAGCGGGTAGAGTAACATTGTGATTGTAGAGCTTGGTTCGCGTCCTCCCGCGAACAGGTGAAGCAGCTGCTTCACCTGATTCCTGCCGCCGAATTAAACATTCGCATGACACGCCACAAATTAGGATATCATCCCCACCACCTATGTGTGGCGTTCCTCCACAGTGTGCTTTTCTTTGGTGGGTGGATTTCTTCCAAGTATAACCAAGCTGTGGAATGACTTTACTTGTGCAGGTTTCCGGGACAACACCACATTGTTAACTTAAAAAAAAGCGCGAAGAACTTCCTTAAATGAAGGCCGGCAACGCTCCTGTGATTCCTCCGGTGTTGCAAGGGAGTGTGGGCGGCGGTGATCACCTTACACTTTATCCCTTTTTTTTCATAAAAAAAACTATAATTCTAATATCGAACATTCACTAGTTAGATTATTTTACTTATAAAATGAAACTTAAAAATAGAGATAGCAAATAACACAAAGGCATTCTTTCTTTTTTCTTTCAAGGCACCTTCCCGTTAGATGGCAGAAATGTATAATAACCAGGGTTAATACATTGATTAAATAAGTATATTTTACCTTACAATACAAAGGCATAAATAGTTGAGTACAAAGCGGAAATTTCATACTAAAACCCCTAATCTAATATTTTGGCTCCCCTAGATGAGAAGTATTAAACGTTTTATCAAGAATATATTGTCAACAGAAAAGAAACTTCGTGGGAACACACACGTGATTTCTACGAAGCCTATAGACGAGTTTATTTTTAGATATATATTGATCACCCGTACCCTGTCCGTGTCAAAGATCTATATAAGGCAATTAATAATAGATTTTCGGTGCCAACGTTGAGATTTCATTCTATTATAGGAATATACTTAATGGCTGTTTTATTAAGATGAACTTTTATTTTTTAATCATTGATTACTAAAAAATTTAAATAATTAATAAATTACTAAATTTATAAATTACTCTTGACAGAGCCGTCGTGGTCACGCCGAACGACGAACGATTCTACGCCAGTAATCCCTGGCTGTTGTTTCTTTGGAACATGTGTTGAGGGGTGTATTGGTTAGGTCTTTGATCTGGTCTATCCAATGCATAGGAGAGCGTCCTCTTGACATACTGCCGTTGACCCTTCCCTGAACAACAAGTCTATCTATTCCATTCCGAGACTATGCTTTGCAAAGTCTCGGAATGGGGCCAACAAAATTAAGTCCAATTCAACCCCAAGAAGACACAAGTTTGTGCGTTTACCACTAAAAAGTCTCCCTTTGTCGTATCACCTCGATTCGAGAACACTCCTCTAACTGCCACAGCCTGAATTGGCATACTTGGCGTCGATATATCGAGCGACGTTCAGTTCCGTGGTCACTTGGAAAAGAAGACCAAACTGGCCTCAAAAAAGCTTGCTGTACTCAGTAAGGCGAGACTGTACTTCACTAAAAGCCACCGCCTGCAACTTTATAAGGCGCAAATTCGGCCTCACATGGAGTACTGTTCTCACCTCTGGGCGGGTGCTCCCCAGTACCAGCTTCTTCCATTTGACCGCATACAACGTAAAGCGGCTCGAATCATCGACGATCAAGTCATCTCCGATCGGCTTGATTCTCTAGCATTGCGTAGAGATGTGGGTTCTCTCTGCATCTTCTACCGCATTTATCACGGGAAGGCTCAGAGGAGCTGTTCGGGTTGATTCCGGCGGCCGATTTCCGCCACCGGACATTACGTGCAAAGTACCATCCGCATCACGTAGAGACGTCTGGCATTCCACAACCGCGCGTTTTGTCCGAAATTTCTTGCCTCGCACAGCCACTTTGTGGAATCAACTACAGGCAGCGGTCTTTCCGAACAGATACGACTTAGGGACCTTCAAGAAAAAAGCATACTCCCACCTTAAAGGCCGGCAACGCATTTCTTGACACACCTGTTGTTGTGGATGTCCATGGGCGGTTGCCTCACCTCTCCCCATCCCGTGAGCCTCTTGCCCGTTTGCCCCCTCTCATATAAAAAAAATGTTCTCCACGTCGCCTGATATGTCCGAAGTATCTGAGGATACGCACTCTGACTATAGATGAAAGCCATTCTTTCACCTTGAGTTATTTAAGTGTCGAGACGTTTGGGCGGCGTTGTGTCCAAGATACTCGTAGCATTCGTCTCCAACACCACATTTCTAGTGCGTCAAGCTTTTGTCTCTCTCGTTCTTTAACTGTCCATGTTTCGGCACCATATGGGAAAAACTAGAGATCTCACTAACTGGACTTTAGTAGCTTTGGTGATATTCCTGTCCTGCCATATCCTCGTCAACTTCTGCATTGCAGATCTGGTAATAGCAATTCGCCTTCTAATTTCGTCTTCCGAGCCACCAGTATTAGCGACAAGATTAGTTAAATACAGCATTATAAATATGTGATTCTAAAAATAATTAAGAGGCTTTTAATTTACCTGAATACTCGTATTTTGAGACTACACTTACCATGAGATCGTTCAAATTCAAGCAATTTTATTCAAAATAAGATATTAAATAACTTATTGAGAGTCGAAAACTACCACATATTCGGAAATTAATGCCTCAGACCTGAAAAGAACAGGCTTAAGAAACTCAGCGGGCTTCTTCTTTTTTTTATAATTTTTCCAGTGGAAGGCTCCTTTGCACAGGAAGCCGCCTAGAATTTGGGTACCACAACAGCACCAGTTTCTGCCGTGAAGCAGTAATGTGTAAGCATTATTGTGTTTCGAGCGCCTTGAGCTAGGGAAATTACTGGGCAAATGAGACTTATTATCTTATGTCTCAAGGTGAGGAGCGCAGTTATAGAGCCGCTCAGAATTTTTGGGGTTTTCAAGAATCCTGAGCGGCACTGCATTGTAATGGGCAGGGCGTATCAATTACCATCAGCTGAACGTCCTGCTCGCATCGTTCCTTATTTTCATAAAAAAGACTTTGAACGAGCTCGGCTTAATTATCGAAATATCCAACATAATAAAATACTTTCTGTTACTCATGAAAAATTATTTGTTACTTAAAAGAAATAGAAAGTAGGAAGGATAAATCGTGGGAAAACACACTTGTTTTCTTGGAAATATACTTATTGAAATATTAAGATCAAGGTAATTAACTGATTAAGTTTCATTGACAAATGCAAAAGTATCGTAATATGTGTATGAAATTTTATACCACATATTTGCACCTGTCGTAGTACATACATACATAGACTCACGCCTTGTCCCCGCCGGGGTAGGCAGAGACAATAGAATGCCACATGCTTCTATCCTTACAAACCTCACACACTTCCTCTACATTCATTACTCTTTTCATACATGCTCACGGGTTGCGGGACCTTTCCTTTTCTCAAAACGTCCCCGATTTGGTCGACGAATGCTCTGCGAGGTCTCTCGCGACCGACATGCCCACACACACTTGCCTTATATATTTGATGCGTCAATCTTTCTTTACTCATTCGCTCCACGTGTCCACACCATTTCACAATTCCTTTTTCAGTCCTTGTCACAACATCCTCTTTCAAACCACAGCGCGCTCGTATTACCGCATTCGGAATTCTATCGGTCTTACCCCACACATACGACGCAGTGATCGCATCTCAACTGCGTTAATTCTGTTCTTATGCTTATTCTGCCATACCCAACTCTCACTTCCATACATTAACGTGGCGACAAGCACTCCATTATGTACAGCCATTCGCACTTCTACTGGACACAGTACCTAATAAACAATATTTACAAACATACTCAACACAGAATTGGCGGAGGAATTGAGCACAATGCACACAAACAAAAATAAACTAAACACATATGTACAGAGAACATCGACCTTTTTAATGCGACATTTCCGGCTAGGAAAAGGCTATCAGTTTAGTAAATTAGCTTGGTCAAACATTTTATCTCCGTTCGGTAAAAATTATCTACAAAAAGTATCATTAAACATTCAATAAATTTACGAAACAATATAAACTTTCTCGTCAAGGCCAGATTAATAAATTAATGTCAGCTAGATCAGGCAATGAAAAAGCAGTGTAGGATATGCGAAGACAATCTTGCTGAATCATCTTTTTGTTGAGCTTAAGTTTGTTCTGACTTTGCACAAATTAAACCTTTCACAATTTATTATATATACATTTGTTGGCAGGGTCGACGGGGAACACAAACTTTACATAATAAAAGTATAATATTTCAAGAGGACACTGGTTCAAAATTAGCTATTTCCACTTGAACAGAATTTCACACCTTATAAAAATTTATTTGCAATGATTTTTTTCAAACACGATAATTATAATAGTCTTCCGAAAGTTGATCAAAGTATAGATATTTTTAATGATAAGCTCTCTGCTTTTCTGTTTAAACTTCGGAAATTGATATGTTGCTAGATAGGAATAATTTGCAGTTCAACAAAAATTATTCATTTAATGTAAAATTCTAGTTCTGCCGTATTTAAATAAGTTTTGTTCATATTTATTTATAATTGTATTGTATCTTATTATTTAATTGTATTATATTGTATCTTAGTATTATATTATCTTAGTATTATAGTAATTATGTAAGTTATATTTGCATGTGGTCGTTGCCTGTAAGTGCAATAACACTTAGACTTATTTAGAATAATATTTAATATATTGTGTTGGCGATGCTAATAAATAAATAAATCATTAAGATGGCTAAGTAAAGATTATCCTATACCATTCTTTATTGATAATTATTTGATTATAACTTGAACATTGGAGAGGTTAAAAAAATTAATTGTCCTTGTAATTGAAAACTAATTAATAAAATATTTGAAAGTGTTAATAAAACACGATCGAGAAAAAATTCATATTAATTTTACTTCAACAGCAACAAAAGAGAAATCTCTGAAGAAAACTAGAAGAAATATTATGCCACTTACCACCACATTCTACAGTCTTAACTTGAACTATTAAATATTTATTAATTAACTCAAGAAATAACTATATATAACATTAAAAAGATAAGACGTAGGCTGGGTTGTACCAACTAACTTTAGCAATAATAATAAACTCATAAAATTTGTTGCACCATTTGACAATTGTTTGATGACATTATAACTTTAACTGTTAACCGCAATGTCTACTGTGCCGTAACCTTCCAATCTTCGCCGGTTAAAGCTATTGTTAATGTTAAATAACTAAATAGCGACCTGTCAAAAGTTTCAATTAAATATTCGGTATTAACTTGATATTTCACTTTTTAACTATAACTTTAACTATACCAAGGTATACTACGGTGCATCACTCTCCGCGGTCTATGTTAAGGTCAGCGTTATTATCGTTAAAAAATAAAACACTTTTAAATGATTTAAACGCGTGTTATTGTTACTGTGTAGATTACATTAGATTTTTACGTAAAAGTTACATTTTTTTTATTAATTTAGTTAAGCCGACATTTCAAGACCTTTCCAGATCTCATTTTCAGGGGGACTGCAGATAATATTGTTGTCATTATGAGGTTTAGCGCGATTTGTTGCCTCGGAGGTGGTATTTGCTGTAGACAGATGGTTTTTAGCAAAATGTACTGACAGTGTCCTCTTCTTTTTTGATATGTGTAGTTTTGGATTTTAATTTAGAGATTTTTATTACAATTACACGCGTTTTAATCCTTTGAAAGTGTTTTATTTTAATGTGTAACAATCGCGTTAATCAAAGTAAATGCATCGTTATAAAAGTTAACGTTTAATTTGACTTAAACCTTAACTATAACAGCTAATATGATGCAACCCTGCCTTCTGCCATCCTTATGAGAGAGGAGGATGAGTATCGTCATATGAATCACACGCCGACCTTACAAAAGAATTGTTAAAGATGTAATTGTCATGTCATATTTCTATAATCTATTATTTCAATTATTATAACACAATCTTATATCCTTTTATTATCTTTGAGACCACAATTATAGTGAACCCACTAATAACCATTCTCATTATTTGAAAACATCGAAAGTATAATAACATATATTATTCAGTACGACGTCGAAAATACTACGATTCTGTGATTCTTTTGTACATTTCTCGTTGTAAAGCTCTATAATTATGACTGTAGTAATTTATCCTCAACAATAACAATATACATTACTTTCTCCGAAAGTCTTTTAAACGAGTTACAGACTGAGGATCTATATGCATTTTAACTACCCATCATTTTTCCTTTCATCTTTTTTAATAAATGAATGGCAAAAATAACTTATCACATTCATTCAAATGATTTGAGTTTTATTTAGTGTTAATTCCGCCAAAATCTGGCACGAGACGATGAGGATGCCTCGTGTAGAGGCGAAACACGTGTCCAATTGTTTAAAGACAAATATTGGCGGAATTAACACTAAATAAAACTCAAATCATTTGAATAATTATGGATTTTCGCAAAGTAACGCCTACTTCAATACATTTTCTTATCACATTCAACTCTCAGGATACTTGATATTTTCACCATCAATTTTAAAACAAGTTCTATGGTTCAAATTAATGCATAAATTAATGGTGTTTCCTTCTACAATATGTATTTGTCGTGGCCATTTTTCGGTTATATAATAATCTTTTTCTATTTGGATTTTTTGAGACATTTGGTATTTCTTTTACCTAACCTTCTAATAGGATATAAGACTGAAGTACAAGCTACGAACGTATGAATGTAAAGTAAAAACAATACATATCACTCTAGTATTTCTTTATATAGAAGAGGAAGATAAACGAGCTTACGGGTAACCTGATGTTAAGAGATCACCGCCACCTATATTCTCTTGCACCACCAGAGGAATTACAGGAGCGTTGCCGGCTTTTTAGACAAGTGTAAGTGCCTCTTTTGCTTATTACATCCCTTAGTGAGATTTTTAAGGTGAGAGAGAGTTAGTGTATTTACACAAGTCGTCTGCCATACTAGTACAAAATAGTTCACGTATTATCGGGCTGTGAGGTTGTGCATATGCAAGTAATATATGATAAGTTTATGTTGCAAATATATCAATCTTATAAAATGAATGATGTAGATGAGCAAAGTTCAGTAATATATCGCTAGATCTCTCAGCTACAAATATGTAAAGAATATTGTGGTCTTGCATCAAATGGCTTCTCAAGTAAACTTCCGAAGTTAAATGGTCTTATTTCCGTTGTCGAGCAACACGCGATAGCGCTGCTACAGAAATATTGATTCATATATATTCTTACTCAGCTCCGTATTTTTACACTTATTAGTAAGTATGTAATAATATTCGGGAACTTCACATTCGCACATGGACTGACTGACAGACTGACATACACCACATACACAACCACATCCACACTCCACAAACAGACCCAAACATTACATACACACTTACTTACATTACACAATACATCACCGCTCTCGCCGACGAGTTTGTTCTCATTTTTTCATCTTTCATCTTCATTTCATCCTAATCTTCATTCTCTTCCCTTCCCACAAGCACACAGCCGGTCCGAGGTTCGAGTCTCCTTAGGAGACACCCCGCGACTGTTATTGCGTAGTCTTTGTGGCCTCCACGGCCCACGTCCTATAGGTATATCGCTGTAAAGCCTTCAGGGCTAACAGCATAGAGGAGGTTTTTAGTCGGTAGGGGGGCACTCGAGTCCAACATACGGGCCCCGTTTTGGGGTCTTCAATACGTAAATATATATTTCTCCTCTCGAAAAAAAAATCGGGAACTTGTGTAGGTATTGTGATAAAAACATCTGATCAAATTTACCTCCTAATTGCTATAATACTATTGAATATTTACAGAATTTAGTTTGCTGAACATCTGCATAAAATAGCAAAAATAAAATTGAATTATTTACGTAAGAGACTGGCGATTTGGTGCCGAATGTAGATCATGTTGCCAGACATTTCGACAAGAGACATGGGCTATCGTTTACACCTTTCAGTTTATTTTGCAATGTCGTGCAGAATTGAGAAGAGAATTACATTGTGCATAATATTTTTCGGCAACGTCTAAAATTCAAGAGATTTACAGGAATTTACATTTGTTAAAATTTTAATCTTACAGTAATGTAGGAATTCATTAGGGGTTGTAGAAGCCGTGTTCGCTGTAGCGGTGCACTTCTTTTGTTATGTCCCGGTTTCAAGGGTGCCGGTGAAATTACAGTTTTTAATTACTATTAAGTATTAAGGCTCGTTACAAAATATTTCAACCTTTATGTCTCAAGGTTATAGTCGCAGAACGATGATAACAGGACTGATTATCAAGCGGTACTAGAGAGTGTGTTTTTTATGAAAATTAAGGTTGAGATGAGCAGCACTTTCAGCTAATGGTAATTTATACGCCCTGTCCATTAAAATGCAGTGTCGCTCAGGATTCTTGAAATACCCAAAAATTCTGAGCGGCACAACAACTGAGCTCGTCAGCTTGAGACATAAGATGTCAAGTCTCATTTGCCCAGTAACTTAACTAGCTACGGCGCCCTTCGGACCGAAACACAGTAATGCTTACACATAACTGATTCACAGCAAAAATAGATGCCGTTGCGGTACCCATAATCGAGCCGGCATCCTGTGCAATGGAGCCTCCCACTGGTTATAATCTATTCGAGGCACATTCGTGCTATGTTTGTAATATGGTAGACGTTGGTAGGCCCCCACATGATGGACTGACGATCTAGTCAAGATCGCCGGAATAGGTTGGATGAGGGGAGCGCAGGACCGATCGTCATGGTCTTTAAGGTAGGTCTTTGTCCAGCAGTGAATGTGCAATGATGATGATAATTTAATATTCTGGTAAATTTTGCTTTGACTGATCGCGCACACTAACTCATCTCGAGCCGACTTTACCCGAATGAGTGTTACATTTCCGAGTGTGTCGGCTCATTCCCATTTAATATATACAATATAAAGCGCCAAAAAATGTTTTCACTTCTAAACTAATGAAAGCTATATATTAACACTATTGTCATAACGTTTGTTTTCTTAAGTATGTCACATATTATTATTATGTCTAATAAATAGTAAGCAATTATATTAAGTCCTTTGAGGAAATATTAATACAAAATTAATTTAACAATCATGATAAAAATTGTGATCCTAATAATAATTTTATAAAATAACATAATATAGCTATAAAGCAGTGCTGCATCAAAAAAAAATTTTAATATTAATAAACTATAATTCAAATATAGTTTGGTGAGAGTTTGGTTAAGTTTTGATTACGGAATCCATGGCAAAGTAACGGAACTCTTCAATTATGCGCTTACGTTCATTGCTGCATTGAAAAATTTAGTATATCTGCACATATTTAGACAAGTTGTTAGTGTACTTCAAATTAACTAAAAATCATAAAATAAAAAAAAAATAACAAAAAAACAACCAACTTCAAAAACACTATTCCAAAACAATAGATATAATATGCACTAAAAACTATACAAATAATTGCGTATTTTTATACAATATAATTCTAGTAACGATTATTGTAATTTTCGGAATCGGTGTCCTTCCGCCGCGACCCGCTCTCGCCTCTTACGACTCAAGCACATCTCACCTATAACTATGTATGTAGTATGTACAAGCCTATCTTGGATGACACCGACTCCAAAAATTACAATAATCGTAACTAGAATTAGATTGTATAAAAATACGCAATTATTTGTATAGTTTTTAGTGCATATTATATCTATTGTTTTGGAATAGTGTTTTTGAAGTCGGTTGTTATTTTGTTATTTTTTTTTTATTTTATGATTTTTAGTTAATTTGAAGTACACTAACAACTTGTCTAAATATGTGCAGATATACTAAATTTTTCAATGCAGCAATGAACGTAAGCGCATAATTGAAGAGTTCCGTTACTTTGCCATGGATTCCGTAATCAAAACTTAACCAAACTCTCACCAAACTATATTTGAATTATATCCTTTCCAATAAAAAAAGAATAATTTAAATAGGTTGGCGCGATATTGAGTTATTCGTAAATTTATCATCCAATTTGCTATACGTATGTATAGCAAATTTAAGACTATTATGATTTTTCTCATGGATGCCATTGTCAGATCTAGACCAAGTACAATGGAACCACACGGAAAGCACCAGCTTTCAAATAAAAAAAGAATTATCAAAATCGGTTCACCCAGTTGAAAGTTTTGAGGTAACAAACATAATAAAAAAACCGACGAATTGAGAACCACCTCCTTTTTTGAAGTCGGTTTATAAGTAATTTCAAGCAATATAGGCTAAGTCTTTTGTAAAAGTGTATCTGTGAATTAAGTTGATTTTGTGTAACTTTATTTGAATACAATAAATATTTTTGTTACTAAAAGAACATAATATGTACCAGCGGAATTACAGTTCAGTCCACTCTCAAACCGCATGTTAAATAAATAAAAGTTTTGGTCGTGAAATTGAATCGGATATCGTAGGATTAAAATGTATAAGTTTTTGGAGAGAATTGAGACCAGAAATAAGTTTTGAAATGAAAATTTTTCCTGCTATTTGGTTCTGGGACCTATAATAAAATAAGATAATCTTAAAATACCACAACGGCGCCATTATCTGCCGTGAAGCAGTAATGTGTAAGCATTAATGTATTTCGGTCCAAAGGACGCCGTAGCTATTGAAATTACTGGGCAAAGGAAACTTAACATCTTACGTCTCAAGGTGACGAGCGCAGTTGCATTGCCGCACGGAATTTTTGGGTCTTTCACTGAATTTTAAATCCTGAGCGGCACTAAATTGTAAGAGACGTATCAATTACCAGCAGCTGAATGTCCGGCTCGTCTCGTCCCTTATTTAAAAAATAAAAAAAACATAAACTTGTTATGCCTACTACTCAGTTAAGTCGAGTTAGTTAGTCTTTTATTGGGCGATGTATATGCTTCTACAATATGATCCCAGAAAATGTACAAAACAAGAAATTTAAGAGAATTGTTAAAAAACGTTTGTGTGAGAAAGATTACTAAAGCATAAACGATTTTCTTAATGACACCACAAACTGGGAATGAAGCGAACACCCTCAGGCTCTTTAATTATAAATATTTATTGTACGATGTCACATTGTAATCCATAGTTATATATAAAAATAAGCCCGCTGAGTATCTTGCGCCCGTTCTTCTCAGGTCTGTCAGTCAGGCCAGTCTATTTTGAATGGGTGGTAGTTTTTGTCATTCAATATGTGATTTTGAATCCTATTTTAAATAAAAATATTTGAATTTGAATTTTAAACGCACTGAATTTGATTAATAAATGTAAATATACATTTTGGCTTATGTAAATAAATAACAGAGAAGCATCCAGCAAAGATATCACCCTACTAGTGGCTCGTAAAACCTGGAATGGCCTCCATATTAACTGTAAAAGCCGTCTAACCTCACCTGGGGAAAATTTCGTTGAAGAAAACTTGACGCACCAAGTATATATATTAAATTTAGTCAGTTATCTCGCGGAACTTCGCGGCATAGATAAACTTTCATTGAACGTAATTAAATTCAAACTTTGTGAAAAATGTAATGAAAAAGTGTTTTATATACAAACATTGTAATATACATACTTCAAATTGCTTGTTATTGTTTTCAGAGTCAAAAGAAAATAATACGTACAAGTAATAAATAATCTTTTTAATATATTGTGTTAAAAACGATATTGAAACACACTTATATAAATTATGTTGCCTAAAACTAGGCATGATAATGATATATTTAATACATGAATATAATAACTAAAATATCAGAAAAAAAATTGTTAACAAAAAACCGACTTCAAAAACATTATTCCAAAACAATAGATATAATATGCACTAAAAAGTATAAAAATAATTGCTTATTTTTATACAATATAATTAATTAATCTAATTCTAGTTACGATTATTGTCATTTTTGGAGTCGACTATGTAAGTATAATTCTTTTTTCATAAATACAAGAAAACACCTATATTATAATAAACATCAAATCTTTAATATTTTATAGATAAAATAACACTGATAAGAAATACTAAAGTCAATCGCAAAATTTTGCTCTGGTATCTTAACTAGGCCAAGCTTTTATCTAAGAAATATCTCTATCGGAGACTGCTAACAAAGAAAGCTGAACGAACATCCTCTTCATATTATAAAATCTTTTTTTTACTTTGATTTTATTAAGTTCTAAAGCATACTATAAATCTTTGGTGTAACTAAAGTAATGGGGTTGTTAAAATAGTATATAATGAATATAATATTCGTAGTTGACATCAAGAATTTTAGGTGTCCATGCTAATCGGCTTCACATCATTGAAGTACTAAAACTACTTACGAAAGAACACGTTGTTGTTGAGTTATGGCCAGCTGTAGTCAACTCACTCAGTCTATGCTAAGCGATTGTAGCGATAACACACATGTAGTTGCTGGGTTTTTTAAATATGGTGTGTATTGAGATACTACTTAATAACTTTCAAATCACAAGTTAAAGTGACCTTTCAACAGAAATTATATATACTTAAAATACGCTTAGTCTAATATTATTTAAGGCCGTTCCCAATATACTATCTACAGATAGAGATAAATTACTACCTTCTCAGTAGAAGTAAGAACTGACAGTTCTGTAATTAGCTTTCAATAATCTGAAGCTGTCCCAATATACCCGATAAGTCATTCTTATCACCTTATATTGGGACGCGTGAATTACAATTTCCATACAAACTTCTATCGCTGGTAAGCTATACGTCGTCCCATTGACAGACAGCGTGTACGGATAAGGTGAGTTACCGTCGATAAGTTAATTGGGACAGAAAAGTCAACGATAGTTACGATTCTTATCTCAAGTAGGCCACAACCGGAGATAGACTGTATATTGGGAACCGTCGTTAGTTAATTTAGCAGACGGACCACATGCCAGGGTGAGAACTGGTAACGTAATAAATAATTATCGAATGAATGTGAATATCAAATGCTTGGGCCGTTTTGATCAATCTACAATTTGTCCGGAATAGCTTCTCTAGTACATATTACCTCATTGCTTTACATATTATTTGGGATTAATTGATGGAAATTGCAAAAAGTCCACCTGATTGATGTAAAGGAGCAATATTATCGGAGTAAATAAGTCATAAGCAAGATGACCGTGAAGTAGGCCTACTGGGGATACCACGTAAAAAAAATCGCGCCTACAGACTCTACCTCTACCTTCTACTACCTCATGGGTGGCGGGGAAAAGAGTAAGGAATGGATAAGTTGAGTTGTAAGAATTTAACAATTTTTTTAAGAATATATTTACAATTAAAAAAATAAACAAAAATAGTAAAACATTTCGTTTTGACCGGATTCTCATGAGCATTGACGAACCCGGTCAACTTTGGAGCGCTGTAACAGCGTTTTAAATGAATGAACTAAAAAAAAAGTACAGGGAAAATTTTTCTCACTTTTTTGCTTATAACTGCTATAAAAATATTTATAGGCAAAATAATTTGCTATTAGGCAAAGCAATTATGTCATTAGAATTTTTTTAAGAAGCATTGTTTCCAATATATCGCGAAAATAGTGTTTTCACTAATTTTTCCAAGATGGCGGTCGGGGAACAAGGGTGGCGCCCCCACAAACTTGAGGTTAAGCTTCTATTGAACCCCCACACATGTCCCAAAAATATTATTGCGTCCTCTAAAAACTGCAAACCTCATGTAACATTTCAATGTACTAATCAGCCAATCAGATAGCAATGCGTTGTCAATAGGTCTTTTGGTTAATCTTTTACTTTCTACTATCTATTAATACTACTATTAAAAGAAAATTCAAAATATATTTTTGTTAAATTAT
The DNA here is from genome assembly GCA_949711725.1 of Leptidea reali. Taxonomy (NCBI): domain Eukaryota; kingdom Metazoa; phylum Arthropoda; class Insecta; order Lepidoptera; family Pieridae; genus Leptidea; species Leptidea reali. Next base: position 3,772,100 of record CATIXN010000005.1, on the reverse strand, counting down.
CAATTCTTTTTGTTCAGATTCAATCTTACATTCTTCATAATATGTATTATAAATATTAAGAGTGCATACAAACAGACGTAATTATTGTATTATCATATTATTGTATAAAATTAATTTTGGTTCAAAAACAATCAGAATAATGATACCTTTTATGTAGAAATTCATTAATTAAACTTCAAACCACATTAATTGGTGGGCTGCGCTCGAAATTCAGCGGAAAATATGAAAATATTTTGAATGGATACGACGCCAATTGAAATATCAAAATGAGATTTAAAATTGTCGTTTTCGTTGTGAAATAAAATACTGTTTTTAATTCAATTTGGGTGCACTTGATGGTCTGCAAACAAAAAATATAAACGATGGCTTGTTGGGGATATTGTGAGGCTTGACTGGGTTGTAAAGTATGTTTATATATTTGTTTAATATTTTTAAGATCTAGGTTAAAAGGCTGCTTTTTTGTTTAACGGAAATGGAGCACCACCGAGCGTACTGGTTACCTGATATATAATAGTCACCTACATGTCCTACTACACCATAGGAATCACAAGAGCATAGTCGGCGTTTTAAAAAAAAATTGGCAGATGTAGAGACTGCCGATAGAAGCGAAAATTTCATAATATTTAAAAACAAAGTATTACTTAATTTAAAAACACTATTGCAACAATGCACTACATTATATACACATTAAACTTTTCACTAAATTCATTTACTTTCACATATAAGATATACACAGCACTAATGTTGCACAATACGTCTACTGTTTAGCTACAGACAGCTATAAACAGCCTTTCAGTGACGCGATTTCACGAGATTTCACCCATCCAAAAAGTGTCTAATTATATATTTTACTATTTATTATATATATTTTTATTTTTTTATTTATCATGTGCGCCAATCATAAGCAAGGCGGTTTGCGAATTCATATGTTCGTTTATTAAGACTATTTTTAAGTTCGGTAACACATTTATTTTAATTTGTAGTTTTATATTTCAGCCTCCACTCGCTAATATATCTACGACATATTTGTGAAAAAATACGTAATCCATCTCTACTCTGTGGTGAAACTAAGTGACTTTATAATAGTATATGCTATACCTAAACAAATCTGCTGTATAATATACAAAATTATCGATTAGTATTCTCTTTCTTACAAATATCTTATAGTATTACAGTACTATATATTATATTCTGCAGGAAGCTATGGAAAATAAGCTGTCAAACAAACAATTAATTAATATTTATTATTATAGTTTAGGCAGGGGCGTGCATATCATATAGGCAATTAGCCACTGCACACCTCGTTATGAACCTAAATAAATATAGTATTAAAGTTAATTTAGTTTATTTTGGTTCCGTTATTTTATAAACAAACTTCTATTGAATCCCTGCTCATAAATTTTCCTAAATACGGTAAAATCCAGGCTCAACTACGACTTGTTAGATCTACAGTGCTTGCTAGAAAGCCAATGCACGCCCCTGAGTTTAGGTCAAATCTGACATCTATGAATGTTAAATATACGTGTTTTACCATTAACCACCACTTCAGAAAAGATTCAATGCCATTCCAAATTCAAATTCAAATATTTTTATTCAAAATAGGATTCAAAATCACTTATTGAACGTCAATAACTATCACCCATTCAAAAGAGACTGCCTCAGACCTGAGAAGAATGGGCGCAAGAAACTATAAAAATATGGATTACAATGTGATATCGTACAATAAACATTTATAATTAAAGAGCCTGAGGGTGTTCGCTTTAGTCCCAGTCCGTAGTGTCATTAAGAAAATCGTTTATGCTATAGTAACCTTTCCCACACAAACGTTTTTTAACAATTCTTTTAAATTTCGTAACACATTTGTTTTCTGCATTTTCTGGGATCATATTGTAGAAGCATATACATCGCCCAACAAAAGACTTACTATTCAAACAATATTAACAGATTTTACATTATTTTTATACAATCATGCATGATCGCTTGAGCACATGAAAATTACCGATAAACTTTTGTTAATATCGCAGTATTTTATAAAATATTACTTTGACAATAAGTATAATACTAAGTACTCACTGTGTCTTGTGCCCATGCTTTATATTTATCGAATTCTTCCAAAGTATTCGGCTCCATTTCACTATTTAGTGAAGCGGAACACACGTCGGTTACAGGCATTGACCTTTTTACTTCAGGGGTAGCCAACCTTTTCCTTCTTCTACTTTTTAAATATTTTATTTGGTTAAACGTATAAAAAGCTTATACTTACGTGATTTATTTCAAAGCTTAGTGAACACAATATCGTTTTTGTCTTTATTTTATTCAGTTCTCCTGATTTATCGTAAAAATATTGAATGTTCTCAGACAATAATTCTTCTGAGAGACGGGATATGGTCGTAATGTGAGGTGGTTTGCTATAGCTTGTATTTATTTTAATTTCTTTCAAAGTATTTATCATTTCTTTTATATAAAAGCAGTAAAGTTGTAAGTAAATTAACATTTGAACGATGGAAAAGTAAATGTAGCAGATATCGTATCGGCAGAACCTAATGGTAAGTAATTACCACTACCTTCATTCATATACCGCTTTTAACGTAAGTTGGATCAGAACGATTGATTTTTGAAGTGTCTTGTTTTGTAAAAAGTGTGCCAGGCGTGATTTTTTTGAAAGAATCGGTGAAGATTCCACCCGTTGCTAAGGCGACAGAGGAGCAGAATATGCATATTAGAACCCTCGCAGGCAAACGACTTGTATGTGACTTGTATGTGACGGCACACCATGGATCCTCCTGAGAACCGAAAAATTTCATAGCATGGGGTCTCGACGGTGTTACTGTGGTGTTAAAGCTGTGTTTTCATAGACTAGGGATGATAAGTTTAATAAAAATATTGATAATTTACCAATTAAATCTAAAGAATGGGAGGAATAATATGTCTCATGTCAATTTTATAAAGAACACCAAGGCTGGGATACATGGTTTTACTAAGGAATCTCGATGTATATTTACAATATCAGAGATTACATAAAGTAAGAACTATCAATACGAGGAAGTATATTAAGAATACTGGCAGCATTTCGACGTTGGATAGCTAGGCTGATCCGTTGACCGAAATAGCTGCCAGCGCTTGGGTTTCAAGTAGCTCTATTGAGGCGCGTAAATAGTACTTTAACATTCTCCACACCTTTGAGTTCCACGGGCTAATTGTTTCGACACCAAACGGCACAAATATGTTCGACTGGGACCAACATTTGTGACGTTTGCTGTCCTAGGCTGTCGAAGTAGCAGTAACGGCACCAACTGAAGTGGCTTAGCAACAAGAAGAACCCTGGGTGTCAGCGCATGTCGAGTCCCACACCAAACCCTTCCCCATAATTTAATATAATATCTAAAATATATAATTATATTTAAACCGAACGCAATCAATATAATAGTACCTTTTATGTAGAAATGCATTTTATAAACCACATAAATTGGTGGTCGGCGCTCGCAATTCATTGAAGAATGTGAAAATATTTATTTTGAATAGATACGACGCCAATTCAAATATCAAAATGGGACTTTTCAAATTTATTCCATTTTCGTTGTTGAATAAAGTTGTGTTTGCAATTCAATTTGGGCGCACTTGATGGTTGGAAAACAAATAATAGAACGAGAGGTTGAACAGGTTTTGTGTAGCTTGGTAAGGTTTATAAATAGGAATAGATTTTTGGCCTATATCCGATCACATTGTGTGTTAGATATTGTTGAGTCCTCAGAAAATTTCGCTGAAAAATATACAAAATTTTGTAACAAAACCCAGAAAAATGAGACCCCCCACTAAAATAACAACAAATGAATTGAATTCTTCTAAATTGCGTTGGTAGCTAAAGTCACTTACTTTCATCATTCCATGTTTGTGTGGGTTTGCGCGTTTCAATGTTGTCGTAGTTTTCTCCGATTAATTTTTTTTTACGAGCAGAACGTTCAACTGATGGTAATTGATACGCCCTGCCCATGATAATGTAGTGCCGATCGGTACTCTTGAAAAACCCAAAAATTTTTGATCGGTGCTACATCTGCGCTCGTCACCTTGAGACATAAGATTAAGTCTTATTTGTGCAGTAATTACACAAGCCATTATAATGTTATGTTTGTTTGTCATTTAAGCTTGTATATATTTATATAGGAATTTCAGGAAAAGGACGTTTTTCCGCTGACGAAAGTAGAATAACTGGGTTTTTTTTGTAATCATAATCCTCCTTATTCATAATAGCCGCTAACTTAAAGCATTGCTAATTCTCACTCTGTCTCTTCTATTGACCTTAGTCAGAATGAGAAAAAACACTCCTGAGCTGTTTAAAGTTAGCGGACCATTATGAATAAGGGGGAATATCTTTTCTCAAAATTTAAGTATATTTTTAACTATAACAGTCTTTCCTGGTGTCGCCCGTCTCACCTCTCCCTAGCCTAGGCCAAAAACGCAGTAAGACGCTCGGGAAACCTTAATGCAGTTTTTTAGCAGGTATTCTTGAAAATGAAGATGGAAAAGACGACGATTATAATGCTGACGACTACATGTACCTAGAACACACAATTCAGCTCGTAAGTCCACCTTCAACAAGGAGGTCAATCGAAGGATCCAACTGCGTAGAATCTTTACGTCCAATTTTCTTCAGTGCTTGAAGACTAAAGTCTCGTGCGTGTGTGTTGCCAGTGACATCCTTTATGATCGAAATATGGTTGTTCACTGTTGGCCTTATACAAAAGCTTTTAGTAGTTTAACGAGCTCAGAGTTTCTCTGCGCGACAGAATCCATAATGAGGATATTTGCAGGAGAATTAATATTAAATTGATAAGCCGCATTGCGCGCCAAGTGTTATGAACGCGATAATCCATGGGTTGAAAGACAAAGACATAATGAACTGATGACCTTACTTTGGAACATGAATAGCATTATAAATTCTAGATAAAAATAGGAAATCCTTCCATTCATCTGTCAAATGCAGAGCTCGAGAGAAGTATGTACAAGATTTTTTTTTGTAAAAATATTCTGTTTCAACTCCTCTAATACACAACCGCTGGTATACAAATCTATCAGTTTAATATTATTATCAAATATAAACTATAGATTGGTGTGTTTGATATTATTTGGGTACCAAAGGCTGTGTTATAAGTAGATTCGAATGCTGTAAATAGGTCTCTCAATGACTTCCACAGTGATGTATATTAGGCCATCTGTATCAAACGTCCCGCCACCTTTATTAGGTCATCAGTCCATCGTGTGTTTGTTTTCCACCCATAGATTATCGCTTCCTCAGCAGTGCGGCTTACCAATTCAATATTAGTTCTTCTGCAAATATCGTCATTCTGGTTTCTGTCGCGCAGAGAAACTCCGAGCTTGTTGAGCTACTAAAAGCTTGTGTATCAGACCAACAGTGAATATTTCGATCATAAATGATGTCACTGGCGACACACACGCACGAGACTTTAGTCTTCAAGCATTGAAGTAAATTGGACGTAAAGATGCTGCGCAGTCGGATCCAAATGGACCTCCTTGTCGCTGACTGGTTCGAGCTTACACAGGGGCACCAGACCAGGGATGACAGCAATAGTTACTCCATATGTGACCGGGCCTGAGCTTTGTAGAGCGCTAGAATGTGTAGAATTTCCTTATCATTACATTCTTTTACAGCACTACTGTTTATTTAGGCGTTTCCTTAGTTATGACGGTCGATAATTGCCACAATAGAAATAGCCAGTTCACTTTGGTTGTATCAAATCCTTCATTCTATTCTAATTGATTCCTTCAATATACTTTTCTTCCATCAGGACAACCAAGCTTAACGAATATTGCCACAAACATATTGATTTCAAATATTTATTCAAACGAATTTAACAAAATAAAACCCACATTTTCAAGTAATTCGTGTATTACAATTGAAATAAAACAGAAAAGGTATCGTGTTTATATTCTTTCGCGGAGACAAAAGAGTTGAGAAACTTCGAGAAAAACAAAGAGTCTTTGCTATGACACGTTTGTAAGTAAATTAGCTTTTCCTTTTGCCTTGTTTCTTTTGTACGGAGCACTTTGCTTAATATGACTTTGAATAAGTCTGCTTTAGTAGCGTCTACTATTCTGTCGCGCAGTTCAACCTTGCATAAGACAGGGTCATTAAGCGAAGTTTTCATTTAGGTTTAGGTATCGCTTGATGTATTAGATAATAAATTACTATGAAAGCCTTAGATTTTTTTAAAATAATTCTCTGTCTTAAGGTTTTAGACTAAATATTTTTAGTTGCTTCTATTTTTTTTTTATTTCGCAGTGTGTAATACTATCTTAGTAATAGACTTTTTATATATTTGAATATTTTATTAAATTAACAATTAATAAAGAAATAAGAAGAATACAGCTTAAAAAATGAAAGTAAAATAAAAAAATATAAATACGTACGTACGACCCGAAGAAATCACACCTCTTATATAAACTTTGATGCTGTTCTTAATACTAAAAAGTAAGTAAAACATTTTTTAAGAAAAACTAAAAAATCTATTTCAAAATGATGAAAGTTAGTTTGTTATTCGATGTTAAGTCCCAATTCAGGTACAAAATATTATAACTAAAAAGAAACTTTCCTTATTGTGATTTTTTTTATTTTATTTTATTTATTTATGATTCCTTACAGCTAACAAAATGAAAAGAGTATATTAAAAATTATACAGAATAGATACGCCAATTAAAGAGTAAAGTCGCGCGACGCGCAGTGAACATAATAGTATTGTTTACGTTTAGCAAAATAATATAATTAATAATTACCTACTCGATTGTTTTGTTACCACCTAAATAAAGTTACAAATTGACTACTAGTAAACTCCTTGTAGTGATCAATTAATAACAATATCATATTAGTGCATTCTACAAGCATAAAGTGTGTAAATATTGTTTTGAACCTCAACTCAATCAACAACACGGATGACATCTTGCCTACTGCCGCTACATTGAATTCTCACGCTTAAGTACAGCGAAGACAGAAGTCAGAATTGCGTCTTTAATTCATTCTTTGTGTTCAATTGTAATGTGCGCCTACGGAAACCGGTCATAGATCCAGATTACAGAAGTGATATTCAACTAATAGTGATCAACTAATAACAATTCACCTTTTGCGTTCGACAAGCATAAGTGACACAGTTTTTTGAACCTCAGACGTGATAAGTTGAAAATGTCGACGGAAGAAAATCTCTTATTATATATGTGAGGAATTCGAAATAGAGGTGAATATTTAAGATACTTAGTAGAAGCATAGGGAATGTTAAATAAATTAGTATGCCTAGTACGTAATGTTGGTACCTGGAATGATATTTTATTTAAGATATCTGGACAGTCAAATTTATTATGTAATATATCATAAAGGAGTAACATATCAATTACATCTCTTCTATCTTCCAAGGTATCGATTTTATGATAATTACAGGCTTCTTTGTAGTCTATAGGAATGAATTGAGATTTAAAATTCAATTTTTTTATAAATATCTTTTGTATTTTTTCAAGGCGGTCAATATAACATTGATATGTAAGCCTCCAGATAGGACTTGCGAATTCAAGGATGCTTCGCACGTAAGCATAATATAGCACTTTTAGGCACAAGATGTCATTGAAAGGTTCGCAAGTGCGAAGAATAAACCCTAGATTTTTATAAGCCTTCTGTGTTATTATTTCGATGTGGTTATTATGGGTTAGTTTGCTATCATGGATCACACCTAAATCCCTTATTTGAGTAATTTTTGGAATAATTTCGTTATTTAAAGTATAATCAAATTTTATGTTATTATGCTTTCGTGAAAATGTAATAATTTGACATTTAGCAATATTAACTGTTATTTTATTTATTTTATAATATTGTGACAGTCTATTTAAGTGATATTATAATTAATAATTGCTATTGATATAGTATATAATATCGTGACTGGTGCCAAATATTTCTTTGCCTTCTTTTCCCTGCAATGAGTTCTCTAATCTCTATAGGATAAGAATTGGTTTTTGTTTTCTTAATTAAATTAGGAGTATTGTCCCAAGCGGTGTGTTGAATCAGTTTCACAAACTTTTCAACTTCTTCATTTAGCTGTTCAAGTGTCTTAAGTGGAGCATTTACATTTATACTATTATCTAAATCTATTTTAAAACTATACCAGTTTGTATATTTATTTACAAGAGCTAAATTATTTTCTTTGAGCAAGATATTGTCACTTATTTCTATGTATATAGGAGGGTAATCTGAACTCATATCATTATTTTGGTACGTTCTTATGTAGCTGGATGCTACATTCTTTATAATAAAAAAATCAATCAGGTCTGGTACTTTGTTTGGATCTGTTGGCCAATATGTCGACCGTTCTGTAGATGCTGCCTCACATTTCTCACATCACTGTTATTGCACTTAATAATTCTTTGCTTTTTGTTGTCGTCAACCTGGAGCCCCAATATGTATTTTTGGCATTAAAGTCACCTCCTAATGTAAATCGATTACCAAGGCTTTTTAGGAAGTTAGTATATTGGTCTTTTTTTTATCGCATATCTAAGTGGACTGTAGATTGCAGATATCCTTAGAGGATATGTCGTTGTTTTCAAACTTATTGATACAGATTGAATTTATTTTTCTTCATGTATGGTTTCCTGATAATTGGAAAGGTTTTCCTTTACAATAACGTCACTACCACCTCTTGCTGTATTATCGGGATGTAAGGCATGGTACATTTTGTAGCCTTTGAATTTAATAAATGAGTGTGTCGTAAAATGTGTTTCGGACATCAATATTTTGCATATCGAGGATTACCTGCAATTAATTTCGATGTTTAAGTAATCCATTTGCATTCCACGCCTTTATTTTAAGCGGGGTATTCATTTGTTTTGCTTGAGTATAGCTTTCATAGTGCTATTTTCAATTTTTTTCAGCCTTTCATCAAACGATAACATAAGTTTTTATATCAAGTTTATCATCTGATTTAGGGGCTGTGTGGGGTACCTCGGGTATTTTTGTTAAATTTGCAGTAACCTTGGCATACGTCTTATTATTACATACTGTATTCGTATTTATTGTAGGCTTATGATTAGACTTACTTGAGCTCTTTTGCACTTCACTCCTGTCGTTTTGTTGTCTAGCCATAGAAGGTCTTTTAGTATTCTTGTTTCTTAGCTGCTGGATTTCCTTAGCAATGACACATCCTCTGTAATTAGCGGAATTTGGGGCTCCACAGTGAACGCCGTTGGTTTCTCATCTTTAGGTATCTTGCAGTCTATGGTGTGATGTTTTCCAGTGCATTTAACACACCTAGGCTCTTTAGAGCAGTATTTTTGGGTATGTCCATATGCCTGACATCTTTTGCAGTGTTAATTTAGTGCTCTTTAGTGGCTGTATTTCTATAGCACAACCCAATATACTTTTATATTATAAATTTTACTTATGTCTTCGCTATTAGCGAATGTTAGCATGAACATGTTTAGTGGCTCTTTCGTTTTCCAACTAAGCATATTCACTGCTATTATGCAACTTTTTCGCCATAACTCTAATTGGCCTCTCTTGTTTGTTTTCATAAAAATGCCAAAGACAAGTGTTTGCAGCAAGGATGTTGGTTAGTGATCGGTATGACTCACCACCTACAGCATTAATCTTTACTGTACCACCATACATCATCTTGATGCTAAATTTGTCAACGTTCTGACTTTCTGACAACAAAACAAAAAAAAAATTGTAATTTTTAATACCATCCACTATAATAGGAGGTGGCTGTGGTGTTTTTTTGGGTATTTCTGAAGTGTTTTTGTTTGTTTCGTCGTTGGACTTGACTTGATCGGGTGAGTAGTTCAATTTTCTCTCCTTCCTTGTTTTCACCCGAATCCATTCAGTTTCTCTGGCAAAGTCTTCTTGATCCGTACTATAATGATCACGGGGAGCAGAAGTGTCCATGGTTTGCCGTGTACTATTGTTAGTCTCAGCAAAACATTTGAGTTGCTGTTTAAGTATTTCTATTTGACTTTGTAAGTCATTACAAAGACTCTGGATTTTTTCTCGCTGGTCTCTCTCTCTTCAGTAAAACGTAAATGTTCCGTCTCCATAGTGAGCCTTATACTAGAGCTCGAAGAATCTTTCTTTGATCTCGAATCCATTATTTTAAAATAATTAAATAACCAACTTCACCTTAATAAAGTTGATAGTTTGTCATCAATTATTATATTGCATCGTCAATTAACTGGGTCATCGCGTGAAGGCCGTCGCCGGGCGACACTGTTGTGATGCGTTTGCACTTTACACGGCGCGTTTACCTATGCGTGATCACGAGCAACGCAACTGCTCTTAACGAAAATTTAACGACAACTGATAAGCTAGAAGTGCAAAACTTTTAGTGTGCTCCATGTAAAATCATTGGGGGTCAATGTTTTGTATTATCTTAAATAGCTAATAAGTGACGTAATCTGCTGTAGATTTTATGAAAGACAAAATAAATGAAAAAAAATCTATCTTGTTTTAACGATGAAGATCAACTTTTTATTACGTTTGCTTTTAACCGACTTATTTTGTATATATAACTTAATTTTATACAAAAAATACATTTATTATTAGACAAATTATAAATCCTGAAAGAACTTCTATCACTGTCATATTTAATATTTGTTAAATTCCATGTAATGTATATGATTAATAAAGACTTCTATCGAAAAGATAATTAATTATCTAACTATGTCAAATAAGAAAAACCAACCCCTTGAAATGCTCAGTACTCCAAATATTATTTGTTAATATTTCCAGAAAATCAACTAATAATTTGTGATAAAAATATACATAACATTAATTTCATTTCATAATAATAAGTTGAAACGAGAAGGGGATTTCTGGGCCAAAATATAATAAGACGAGATATGGTTTTAAAAAAATGTCATATTTTTTTATTTCAAAATATAGAAAATTTGTCAAATCTACAATATAGAACACGACAAATCTTAAAATGAAGTTTTCGTTCTCTTAAAACTTACGATTAAAAGGGGATATCGATTACTATAATCGATTTATATGAAAAAATTTAAGATTTCCAAAATTCCTCAAATTTTCAGTGATGCTTTTTTAATTTATAAGCTATTTATTGACACAATTTCATCCTTTTAAATCTAGGCCCAATAATGTATGAAAGGTTCTCCTTTGTGTCTATCAGTGCAGATCAAATTTTGGTTATGAATTGCTTACTCGGAGACAATATCCTATGTTATTGTATTATTTTCGAACTTAAAAATCTTTTTTACTTGGGAGTAACTCGACTTGAGAGTAACTGGAATTATTTTTCGGACGGGAATAACGCTCTAGAGTCTGTTGACGTAGTTTTCACAATTTAAAAACTGAAACAAACTATAGAAGGTTGTGAGTATAATATGTGATACATAACTTTCACTTATAACACGCTTACGTGAGCAAACTTAACCTTCAATTTTTTTTTTATTTACAATTCCTCAAATAATAAGTTTAAAGTAATAGTAATAACGAACGTTATTTAAGTAATTCAAAATGGAGTCCCCGGTAGACTACTCTTTCATTAATAAATAAAAGCAAAAATCAAAAAACCTGATAATAACTTGCTTGTACCAAATGTTTGTATTTATTTTATTTTATATGAAACTACACTTAGTTTCATTATTTCCTATTAAAACATATTAAATTTCACTTGTAATGTCCTTTATAATTAAATTATGCTGCTCATGTTATATTAAAATGCTGCTCAAAATATTATGCTGTCGGCGTCTGCCAGGATAGCAAAAATCAGAAATTAATCATTTTTTTTGCTTCCATCGCGTGTAAATATGACAGCACAAACTTTTTTAACTAACTCTTTAAAGACAAACTTGATGCTAACATTTAGACTCACTGCAAATTTTTCTAAATTTTAAGATTTAGGAGATATTTTTGAAAAAACTAAAGCATGCAGGAATTCAATGTTTTCTTCAGTTTACAAACATTTTTTGTGGTGGACAACTGATCATAACGTGATTATAACTTAATTTAATTTAATAACTTTAACTCAAAATATACAAAAAAAAATGTTTAATCTATTATAAATCTTTACTAGAAGTTATAAAGAACTTTCTGGGTCAGTGTTCAGATTTTGAATAACTACGTCCTGTACAGAAAATCCACGTGTATTATAATACAAGAGTTGTATGGTTGCAATTGATATGTTGATAGCGTGTCCCATGTCGTAAAATCCTATTCGGTCCCTATGAATAGAATGAGACGGGGCATATGTTATCAGTTGTGACACAAGGCTGTGTCGACGTACTTTGAATATGTCAGCATTTGCACGGTCATTTATGATAAGCAAATAGGGATGACATTAGATCAAGTTAAGAGCTAACAGCGATGTCCTATCTAATGTATATTAATGGATATAGAAAGTAAAGTGAATATTTCCTCAAATATTTTCAATTTTCTTTCAATACGCGGTAGAAATCTGGGAAAGTGCTGATCAGGGGACTGTTTTGTGTTGTAGTAATTGTATATCTATTATGCACAAAGTTTAATTCTATAATTCTATCACATCTTCATAAGGAAAACTAAAACTCAATTGCTAAAGAATTAATAATAATTACTTTGAATGAGGATAGTAAATTATTAAGCCTACTGGTGGAGGTGCCACCTCCAAATTAAGGTTTATTTTTATTGGGTGGAGCTCTCGCTTCATTGTTTGACGTCTACTTCGATTAAAACGAAGATTATATACGGAGCCAAGGAGCTTTTCAGTCTGACTCTTATCGCCGATCTCACATTGTACCATACACCATAAATTAAAATATCACCATCGTCACTTGGAAGTGTGGTGACATAGCATCTCTTTGGGAAGATCAATTCTTCAACCGTCTGAGAGACGTCAGCTCACTGCAGAGAGTTGAACTAAGTTTCATGAATAGAAATAATCTTTCCAGTGAGCTATGGTTCTTAGTAGTAATAACAATATGTATGGAATATCAGGTGACGTCGTGTACCGGATCGTCTCTTTCTCTCAAATATGTGCTAAGTGAACGATGGCTGCTCCATGCGTAAACTCCTGAACGTGTGCTGCTTGTCATGCTATGTCAACTTCTTATAGTTAATAAAAGGATCTTTATACAAACATTGAATGTAAGCTCTAAAGGTTGATGCATTCAATTGAGGATAATTTATACTTATACAGTATATCCTATACTACTTCTTTTAATGAAATATTTGATATATAAAATGCTTTTAACTTTGAACACAATTCGTATACGTTATTCGTACAATGGCAGTATGACTTGTAAACATCTTAACAATCAGGCGATGTGCAAGCTTTTGTTTATAATAATAATAAATTTCAGACACACATCCATTCCTCCTCTTCCCTGTTAAAAACAATAGATGAATGCAATTCTTAAATTACTTACAAACAAAACTAATAAGGGTTTTCTTGTGTGCAGTATAAACAAGACAAGGCAGGAAGCTACCTACTCCATTTCAAATTCACAAAGTCATGAAATCCGAGCACGCGGATCGGTACAAGACATGAGCATAAAGCGATGTATATTTAATGTTGAAAAAACTGATTTGAGATTTTCATAACAATAAATATAATATTAACTAGCTATTTTGTGTGCTTAAAAACAACATAGCTATATACAGTATTTTTAAAATTATAATTATCTTTTTTGATATTACATGCGACATATCATGCAAACACCTTTTAGGAGTAAAAGCCGATGTAATAACTGCTACAGCTTCTAACAGCACTCAAATAATTAAAATAATGCAGAGATGAACGAAACATTAAAAACCAGGATTATAAAACTGTTTTAGTTAAGTTCCAATTTCACCTGATATGACATAATAGATAAAAATTGCATGAAAAATTATTTACTGTTTACCAATACTATTTAACATGACATAGTTTAGTTATTTTTATAATGAAAATTTTATTTTGTTCGTAATAAATTAAAAATGCTTCTTATACTGAAATAAAACTATGGCAATCTTGTGCGAGACACGTTAGTAGAAAGAAGTATCGCATTTTCGGCCCAGTTTTCACATCAAGTTCCTACTCAAGTACCTACTGGTACTTATGGTATAGTATTTTTATATGACAATAAGAGACGAGACAAGCATGATGTTCAGCTCATAAAATGTTGTTTCATTTGCCCAATATATTTTTTTAATAATTTAAATAGCTACGGTGCCCTTCAGACCGAAACACAGTAGTGCTTACACATTACTGCTTCACGGCAGAAATAGGCGCCTTTGTGGTATCTATAATTTACCCGAGATCCTGTGCAAATGAGTCTCTCACTAGTATGAAATTATATATTTTAATTGTGTTTGTTAAGAATCGCTTTGTCTTTTATCTTAGGCCAGATCATATGTAGGAAAGTGCGATGCACGACCACGTCCACTTCTATAGCCTTGTACGGCAGTAATTATGTGTGCTATTGTGAAAAGTTGCCTCCAGAACAATAGCCGCGCTATACGCTGAATGGAAATGATGCCACTTTACTGAAATTCAACTTTTGTCTCTCGCTAAAATTGGTCGAAAAGTATGAGCCTGTTTTGTATTTTTGGGGAGTTTTAATGAAGTTTAATTAAGTGGGTGCTTTTAGTTGAGGATAATATTATTCTTTTTTTATTTCAATCACAATCCTCAGTCGCCGGTTACTCATACAATTTTAATTGGATGAACCTAACGTTTGAAATATAGAAATTTATAGATACAGTAAAACCGTAAGGCTTAATATTTTTTCAAAAAACAATTAATTTATATTACTTAACGCAGGACTAATCGTCGTGGAGATTTGGGGAGGCCTTTGTACAGCAGTGAACGTCTTCCGGCTGATATGATGATAATGATGAGGTAATGAAAGCCAAAAAATTGATTCAATGTATTTGTGTTTTTGTCGTGTTTTCTGTTTATTTGTCCATGGGAGTCTTAGATAATATTATTCCCTAACTGATTTGAATGAGGTTTAAATGTGGCTAATCTATAAAGCTGCAGTATTTGTTTGTTTGTTAGAACGCGCTAATCTCTGGTACTACTGGTCCGATTTGAATGATTCTTTCAGTGTTGGGTAGTCGATTTATCGAGGAAGGCAAGGTGGTGTAACACAAGGTGTAAAATCGAAAAGCTATTTTTGCGTGCGCTGCAAAATCTATTGACAATAAAACAAAATGATGTACAGGCTATAATATAGGCAATATTTTATTACTTATAAAACTATCGCGTGAATTATACTTTATATGGCAAAACAACGTTTGCCGGGTCAGCTAGTGTTTATTATATTTCGTGTTTTTTTCTTATAATAAATATATCTTTTGTAGTGTATGTATGTAAATAGACATGTTGTCCGGGCTTTAATTCTAAATTTAGTAAAGATTAATATATATCTCAAGGGATCTTCTTTCAATATTTAAGACTAACCAAAAGGTGAAGCCTCTTGATATCTTTATAAATATATTATTTACTATTTCTCGTCATTAGTTGTTAGATTTTACAGTATGATCGTTTATTGAGTGCGAGTATTTATACGGGTCACCTAGTCACATATAAATAAAGAAAACTGAGTGTTTAGTTCTAATTTAGAAGATCGATCGACAAGTTGTCAATCAAATTTTCACCGTTTTCATTTAATATTTATTTGAGTAAAATATTGTTTAAGAATTAAGTGACGTGTTGAACGTACCAAATCATTATCATATTACGTATTGAAAACCCATATATAACAGTGGTTAGTGGTCCAAGGGTCGAATCCTGATAGGTGCAAACATTGATATGATTACCTATGGATGTTTGATTCCTATATGTAGTTATTTCTATATGTATGTTTAACTATCTATGTATATCTTATTATATAATATAAAGTTGTTTAGGTAACATGTGAAAAAAAATTATTAGTTATGTACCCCGATGAACTATGACGATCTGTATAGCCAAGTGGTTAGCGATCCTACCTACTAAGCTACGGTCCCGGGTTCGAATCCCGGTAGGTGGAAGCATTTATATGATGAATATGGATGTTTGTTTCCTAGTCATGGATGTTTAAATGTATTTATGTATGTCAATATGAATTTATGTATGTTTAAGTAAGTATATTGTATTAAATATATCATTGTCTTGTAACCCATAACACAGGCTATATATGGTTAACTTGGGGTAAGATAATTTGGGTAAAAAGTGTGTCAATATTATTAAAAAAAAA
>CATIXN010000005.1:3715557-3755494 GCA_949711725.1 Leptidea reali | reverse complement strand
CTATTGCTATTACCTCCCTGCTCTCCAAAATCATGGAGAGCATAATTAGCCATCAGCTCTTGGTATACCTAGAGGTTAAATATGACGTATCGCTAGGTCGAGATATCTGCGTCTCCGTAAGGAAACACAAGGCCGGCTTCGCCGTCTCAAGGTGGTGGTGGACGGCGTTTAAGTTGGAGTGAATTCCCCTGATATTGCAAAAGTCCACGTTGAGTGTGGAGCGGGGTGCCGTGGTATTACTGTCTCGTTTGTCCTTGGTCATGCGCGGTACTGTGCCCTCCCCAGAATACGAAGGGCGGCCCGAGCTAGAGTGCTCGGGGAGGGATTCTCCGACTTTGGTAGAGCCGGTACCCTCCTGGGGTATTATCTCTTTAGGGACCGCTTTCATAATCTTTGTTGGGGATGGGGGGGGGGGGAATGGCCTCCGGTCCTCGACACTAACCTATGCGAAACATAGAGGCACTAAGCCGCTACTTCACGCCGGTATTCTGTGCGAGTGTGGTAATTAACCCGGACAAGTCTGGCCCGATTGTGCTGACGTCAAAAGACGGCTGCGTGACTCTCCCACTTCTATTATTCGTTTATTAAGTGGGAAGAATTAATATTTTAAAATTAAGATATGTAACTGTAGGGGCGTTGGTGTTAAGTTAAATAACTTATAACAAACAAACGCACTATATTTACATCGATCAGAAGGTCATATATAACTAATCACTATATGCTAAAACTTCTAATATAATTTACAGAACACGTACTATTCTAACATTAACGCGGGCAGTGCACAGGTTGAGTTTCCACGTAATGAATCTGACGTAATCCACTCGCATTCACTAAAAGTCTCGAAACCCGTTGTCGATTGGTCAAGCCTGCGCAGAGATCGCGGTGCGCATGCGCCGGCGCAGTATCGACTTGCCGCGGCGACACACCACAGCTGTCAACTCAGTCTGTACATCACGCGCGCCAATGACAGTCGCGTACCGAGGCTACATGTGCTCTCGAGCGCGCGAAAGTACGAAACTTAGCTAACCACCACATAACTATATTATAAATAAATTAAAGTAAAACACAATAAAAATAATAAAGCTCATTGTGCCCCAACCCTTTCAATCGTTCACTAAAAGGGCCCGACCGTTACACGAAGTAGCAACCTAACGACCGAGGGTTCGGCACCACTGGCGCCACTTAAGCGATTGTTAATCGGAGAATGGCGCATACATTCGCCAACTTTCACTATTTATTATTCATACACTTGAGACTCGAAGCGATTGTTATGTAGATTAAAGGATATAGCTTCTATTAAAATAAGACATTACGGTTAGTATGGTGAAATTATAAGTTTCACCTCAGCTTTAAAATTTAATTGCTTTTGAAACAGGTTGCTATTTTTATTAATGTATAATTTTACTACGTGCCGAAAAGGTGTGGTGATACAAAAAATATAAGTTTTAGTAGATTAATCCATTTTCTGGTATTATAATAAATAAAAAAAAAAAACAAATTTGTTTTTAAGCAACATAGCATTTCAGATACAATAGCGGTGTTGAGGGTAGATTTAAAAACCTTGACATAAACTAAAATATGAGCATATACACCTTAAACCTTGTCGATATACTTTGATGTAAAAAATCCAATGCGAATGTTCACATTTTGCTAAAATTGGTGAAACTTTTATAAGACAATAATAATAAAAAATATAAAGTGTAGTGTACTGACATCTAGTCTTAACAGAGTATGTGTTAACTATCATTGTCACTGTCACGACATCGACAGTGACATTAACCGTGTGACGTTGAGAGCTATATAAGGAATGCAAAGTATAGCTTAAGGCCCGTTCTAATCGGCTATTGTTGCGTGTGGACGTGTCCGGGTGTAGTACTACATAGTAAAGATTAGTTGTTTCACTCGTGAGCAAACGATGAACATTACATATAGTACTAAGCATTGTGAAGACAACATTTTATTTCTTGTTATATTGATCAGCTAATTAGAACACTATATTGTTACCAACATTGGTATTATTATTGTTGAAACTCGAAAACTGCGATGTCTCTTCAGCAGTGTAGTATGATTGATCTTCTTTTATTACTTTTGTCCCTTATAAATACTCCCTTCTCCATGACCTTGCTAAACTATGAACTATTTCCTCTTTTCTGCTATTCTTGCTGTCTTTTTGCCTGCTTTTATCTGGTTTTCTTCTTGTAAGTGACCCTGCCTACTGAGCTAGAGGTCCCGGGTTCGAATCCCGGTAGGTGCAAACATTTATATGATGAATATGCATGTATGTTTCAGAGTCATGGCTGTTTATATGTATTGATGTTTGTTTAAATAAGTATGTTGTATTAAATATATCGTTGTCTTCTACCTATAGTACAGGCTATGCCTAGTTTGGGGCAAGATAATTTGTGTAAGAGGGTGTCAATATTATTCTTCTAGATTTGAAAAACTTTCTGATCATTATTAATACGAAAACATTATAGACCAACTGATTCTCTTGTACTGAAAATAATATTTAATATAATATTTTACTGAATTATTATATTAAGTATTGAAAATACATAAATTAATAGTCAAATTCCCAATACAACGTCTATTGTAAATCACTATCAAAACCAATCCATACAACAAGCGTTTCGGCATAAATTAACTATTGTTAACCCGATTATCATGATACCAATATTATAATATGGCTTCATTATCGTGTCCTAATTATCCGCTCACGCTTCCGCCTATTGTCCGCTCGTCGAGGGCGTTCTGATTGGAATTCATTTCGTTTTGTGGTTTAATGAAGTGTGAATTGTGATTTCAGTTCAAGTACGCTTATCATATTCGGTTGGACGCTTTTTGTAAAACATTACGTTCAATGAATTGAACATATACTAAATACCAATTTACTACATAGACATGCACAATTACAAAAAACATTACCATGCAAACATCCACCGAAAATTTTTTTGAACGTGATCTAGTAAGTAGTTTCTTTTAATACGTCATAAATCATATTATCAATAACTTAACTTAAATAAAATTTGAAAAACAAAATTTTATGAACGATGCGGGACTCGAACCCACGACCTCTGGCGTTCCGTGCCAGTGCTCTAACCAACTGAGCCAACCGTTCGTGTGACGTATCGTCATAAAATCTTGTATGCTTTGTTCAGCTCTCAGGTTGTAGCTTCATCTACAGGATCTACTTTACAGTTGAGAACCTGCTAAACCCCAATGTTTCCATATTAGAAAATTAGGACAGCGACGACTTAACTTAATTTAAAAAAAAACACTATTATTAAAACATCGATCACAGTTACAACGAACTGCAAGACCTTTTATATTATTCTATTACATGCTGCTACGGAATCCTTCACGGGCGA
This sequence comes from Leptidea reali, assembly GCA_949711725.1. Taxonomy (NCBI): domain Eukaryota; kingdom Metazoa; phylum Arthropoda; class Insecta; order Lepidoptera; family Pieridae; genus Leptidea; species Leptidea reali. The sequence goes on along the minus strand of CATIXN010000005.1, from coordinate 3,752,126 downwards.
GTCCAACTCACACTTGGCCGCTTTTTTCCATTAAAATGCAACTTTAACTTGAGTATCTGTCTCGAAGACAAAAAGTTTAGTAGTGGCACTTAAAACAAGGAGATTAAAACAATTCGTAATTGTGAAAGTAGTAATAACACCATTTAAATTGAGTATATTAATAAAATATAATATAACATTTAAAGCAGGTTTCTCAATGAACAATTTTTATAGATATAACAGTCAAAAAATTATATGCTCTTCTAGGTCTAGACAATCCAGACTTAAAAAACAAAGTCCTTGCTAGGACCCATATCACTTATACTATGCACGCAATAGTAACATATCTGCTCCTATTTTAATATATACTAGCTGACCCGAAAGACGTTGTTCTGTATATAATAAATAAAATAATAATTTTTATTAATTTTATTTTGTGACAAAACTTAAGATTTATCAATCTACAGAAAAATATAGATAATTAACAATTGTAGTAAATCTACCAACTATAGTTAGCTAAAATTAAGTTTTTTTTTTACCTCCTGAGAAAGTTATAAAAATTATAATTAGTTATTCATTATAAACTATTCTTTCAATTTGATTTCTGAACGACGGGGGACACTTCAAAAGAAAAACAAAATTGTTGTGTTTTTTTTTTATTCCGAGTATTTTCATATTTATTTACCTTTTAAATCTTCTCTGGACTTCGACAAATAATTCAAGACCAAAATTAGCCAAATCAGTCCAGCCGTTCCCGAGTTTTAGCGGGACTAGCGAACAGCAATTCATTTTTATATATATAGTTAATTAATATCTTTGATAAGTACATTTCATCAAACATAAAGTCCAAAGAAAGACCTGAAATTTGTTTAAGCTCGACAAGACGTAAGCTTGTAAAAGCAGTTATTAAAACGCATCGTTTTATATAAATGAAAGGGTTGCCTTAACTAAAGTCTTGTGAAATTCTACTTATCTAAATAAAAAGCACTTAACTTTATATACAGTGAAAACAACACTTTGCACAAGTAAAATTTCAAGGTAATAGGGACATTCGTTTGTTCGTGAAAATGGAACATCAAATAAAAAACAAAAATAATAAAAAAGTGTGCAAGTGTATTGTACAAAAGAAAAAAGGTTCAGTACAAAGGCACTCGTAAAAATTACATTTTTTATTTCTGTGTCGGAAATGATTAGGTAGAGGGCGTAAAACTGAGATTAAAACTTTGTAAATCATGCATTTCTGAGAATGTATAGATCATGCATTATAGTAACTTTTAGTTATAATTTTGCACTAGAATTAACAAAAAAAGCAACGCAATGCAAATTTAAATTCAAATATTTTTATTCAAAATAGGATGTGACATCACTTATTGAAAGTCAAAAAACTACCACCCATTCCAAAATGAATGCCTCAGACCTGAGAAGAATGGGCGCAACAAACTCAGTGGGCTTTTACGTTTAATTGTACAAAGTAATATTGTACAATTAAACTTATTATTTAATAGCCTGAGGGCGGTCACTCCATTCCTAATCTGTGGTATCATTAAGAAAGTCATGTTATAGTAACCTTTACCACACAAACGTTTTTTAACAATTCTTTTGAATAACGTGATGCTTTTGTTTTGAACATTTTCTGGGATATTGTTGTAAAAGCATATACATCGCCCCACAAAAGACTTACTTACTCGACTTAGCCGAGTAGTAGGCATCATAAGTTTATGTCTGATCCTGGTGTAAACATTATGGTTATGACAGTTTCTGGCAAATTCACTTATGTGCCTATTTTTAATTATAATTCTAATTGTTTGCATACCTACTCTGGCTATAAGTTCAATTGCAAATAAAAATGTATTTATAATTTTAAGTCGTAATGTAATATCAATCAAACTTATAATGTGTATTTATTAGTTAATGTTATATATAAATAAAAAATAATTCTATTACAAATAGCTACATTTGGCATGGCTGGCTCTTAAGCTTTCTGGCTAGAAATGTATGGATTTACGCACTGTTTCCATGGAAAACTTAGTCACTTTGGTTCTATAGATTTCAGTGATTTGCCCCCTTATTCATAATGGTCCGCTAACTTTAAACAGCCGCTAAGGAGTGTTTTTTCTAGGTCAATAGAAGAAGACAGAGTGAGAGTAAGCAATGCTTTATGTTAGCAGACTATTATGAATAAGGGGGTAGGTGTCAGCGTGTCTAGTAGCAGACCATGTCTTCAGATTGTGCTAGGAGAGTGCGTGTCTTGTGACCAGCTACACTCTTTGTGGATATTCCAAGTTTCACAATATGATCTTAGAATGGTTATTTATACACTTCGACTGAAGTCTCTCTTTAATAAAATGCCGTATTATGACTCTTTGATAAGACACTCCCTGCGTCTTTGGAGCTATTATGGGCATACTTTGTTATTTTTGCTTATAACAGTTGAGAGAGTCTCTCAAAAAGGCAAAAGGCACGCGGCTGCTCCAATTGCTTATGGACTTTGACAGTGGATGTGTTAGTATATCTAAAGTCATGTTTAGTCAATGAGTGTAATTTTTGAGTACCTTTTACTTGTACTTAAAAAATACACTCATTTTAATTGTTACCACCTTGCTTATAAAGCTGAATGAAAAAACTACTAAAACAAAATTATGAGACATATTTTTTTCTAGAATGTTTCAAAAATGTTTTCTCCGAAAGCTTGCAATATGTAACGCTAAACTTTTACAGTACATACGACGAAACGAAATCCTTCAATGTTCGTGAAAAGTTTACCGTAAAGGAAGTAAGTAATTAAAGACTAATTAACTGAATTGAATTTTGTACGTATACTAATTGTAACAAAGTTGATTTTCCGAAGTTAAACTGAACTTTATTATTACTTATATACGACAAACTGTTTATCTAATTTCTCAGATATTATAAAGGTTGTAAGAAATATAATGGAAATAAATGATATTCTTAATAATATAGTATGGCTGGGTTGAATCATATTAGCTGATAAAGTTAAGGTCTTAGGCAAATTGAACGTTAACAGTACCGCTAACTTTTACTAACCAGCTGAAAATAGTTTAGGTGAGATAGGGTCTCCATGGCAAACACCTTATTCAATATCAAACTCTTCACCTGTAGATTCAAACTTTATTTGAAACTTTTTGTAAACGTTTTTCAGGATCCGAATGTAATTTGTTTGTATTCCTTGAAAATGTAATGCATCCCAGGTAAATTCATGTTCTAGGGTATCAAATGCTTTGTTAAAATCATCAAATCTGATAAAGTAGGTTTTCTTAAATTCTTTGAAATAGTTAATATTTGTCGAAGGATATGGATGTGGTCTATAGTTGAAAAATTTCTACGAAATCCAGCTTGCTCCTTTGGCTGATTTTCGTCAAGGGTATTGGCTATTCTACATAATATGATTTTCGAAAATACTTTGTAAACATTGGACATTAATCTGTTTGCTAATTTCTGTAATTTTTTCACGGTTACCTTTATTTTTCTTTTGTTGGAAAAGTACCTTGCGTTGCTTCGTTTTTTTACTCGTCTTTGTTCTTCTAGTGACAGTTTTGATATTGTTAATTAATTTATTGTATTTTTCTTGTGTAGATGTCGATTCTTTGCTATCATGTTTCTCTTGATCTAATGATATCTGGAGATTGTTAAGCAGTAATTCCATGTTTCCTGTGATTCGAAAAGCTGTATATTTATTGTTAAATGGTCTAGTTTTCTTGGTACGTGTTCCTGACAACGTAGCCCGAATAATCCTATGGTCTATGTTAAAGTTTATTTTTTTATAATATATATATCTTTAAAAACTTTTTTATTTTTTGACATAATCTATTTCGTTCTTATAGAGCGCATTAAGCGATATCCACGTCAATTTTTTTGAGGGTTTCTTCTTATAAAAGCTATTTAATATGGTAAGTCTGTTTTCTAGAGCAAAATTTATTTATCTTGTGCCATTTTTGCTTCAATTACAAAAACCATATCTGCTTACAATATATTCTTCTCCGTTATAAGTTGTACAGATTTGGCCATTAAAATGACTATGATATATGAGAGATGTGCGGTTTCAATAGTATTTTGGAAGTCAAGATTATAGAATTTTTAAATTTTTACTATATCTCTGTTTTTGTCTGATTCTGTTGGTGTATAGACCTGTATAATGACCATTTATCTTCTTTTTCTGCATTTACATTTAATAAGTTAAGAATAGAATTATCAAATAAAGAATATTTATTTGAATCTTTTGGCATGTCGCTTTTAACTATTTACCATTCACCATTATTATCAATTTATTTTTAACTGACAAGTTAAAATTGTCGTCAGAAAACATGACGCAATGGGTGTAAACAATTTTAAAGTATCAATGTAATTTCTGGCGTGCTAAATTATTATTAAATATTAATTCATTATCCAATATATTGTATAAAATTCTAGTTGCACTAAAGTCAATTTAATTTTGTTAATCCACAACAATTTCAAAAGTAGCATCAAAATTAATTTCAAGCCAAATAAGTTGAAAGTAAGTATTATCTGAAAAATATTAAAAGATAGTAGTAAAATGTTTTGTGAAATTTTCAACTGGAGCTTTATTTTCAAAGAGAATTATACCAAAATCTATCAAAAATAACTAACGATTTAAATAATTATTTATGTTTATTTTTTTGGGTGTATATTTACCAGTAGGAGGCTTCTTTGCACTGGATGCCGGCTAGTTTATGGGTACAGCGCCTATTTCTGCCGTGAAGCAGTAATGTGTAAGCATTGCTAGTGAAATTACTGGGTGAATGAGACTTGACAACTTATGTCTCAAGGTGACGAGTGCAGTAGTAGTGCTGCTCAGAATTTTTGGGCTTTTCAATAATCCTGAGCGGCACTGCATTGTAATGGGCAGTGCATATCAATTACCATCAGCTGAAAGTCCTGCTCATCTATACCTTATATTCATAAAAAAAATATATTAACCCGTTAAAACATAAGTATAGTATTGGATATACCACATACGCTAATCGTAAAATCGAGGATCACGAGCTTAGAGTCCAAGCAACAAAATATATCTATAGTTACTTGAATGTTACGCTCAGTAAGGAAGTAATCATATAGAATAGAATAAATCAGATTAGATGGCACCCATGTTTGAGGAACAAGATCACAGTCGATAAAACATGAAATAATCCATTTTGCTGTTCATTTATCATTTAGTTGTCTATGTTTACCAAGAGCTGGTGACTCATAACGTTCTCTGTGATTTTGAAGAGCAGGCCATCAGCAATAAACATACTATGTGATATATGACATTCTCTTCTTATATGTAAGTATAAAATCAATTTACTTTTTCATGTATTATATACAATAATCATCCACTTGGTATACGCCAAACTCCTCAAGACTCAACAAAAAGTCATTATATATTTAATTACTCCTAGAAAAAGTGGACTGTATTTTATATGCTTTTAAAGAGGTGGGGTGCGCGGTAATAAGGAAATGGCGGAAGAAAGGAATGAACGCCTTGCTTTGGAGATACGCCCACGATGTACACTGGATACTCTGGCGTCGATCCAAGGGTCACTGGCGATGACTGATGGATGAAACTGGTGCACCAGAACTGCAGAGGTTATGGATAGCGGCGTGCGCAATACTGCGATCGGTGGGTTTTCTATAATCGACAAATAGTGTGCAAACGACCGGTTGTTCCGAAACAGCGAACAGCGAGTAACTAATGACACAGGCATGCGAAGGTTGCGGAAAAGATGTGGGTATAAATTAAAAGTACCCGCGGTTACAACAATAATATGAAAAGGCATAAAAGGCGTTTATTTTCTCAAAACTGATTCCATTACCGCTTCGGAAACAAATGGTGCTCTGAGGGAGAGGAAGCGGCGCAAGAATCTCTCTCAGCATTCTTTTTTTGCGCTCTTTTTAATAAAAATATACAATATTGTACTGTCATTGCTATTGCTATAAAATAGTCATAATCTAGTCCCAGTCTGTCCGATCACTTAGCTATAGAGTGGTAGGATTTACGACAGAGCCATTTTTTAGTAAAACAATATTATATATTATATGGAAAACAATATTCTTCTAGAAGAAAAGTCTCAAAACAACAAATGATCCTTTCATCATTGTATTAAATCGCTTATCGCATGATAATCTTAACCAACTTTTCTTATAAAATAATCTATATCTGCTTACGAATTGGCGGAAATTGTGCCTTCTAAGTCAAGAGGCTACCCCAACAGACTTTGTTAGTAGTTTATTACCAGATTATTCCAAAATACACTCTTACAAGAAAATCTTATTTCCTCATATCATTGCAACCAAAAATATAGTTAGATAACTCAGATAAATGCGTTTGTTTGCCTCAAATTATGTTTGTGTTTCTTTTTACGAGGCTGTTGTAACAACTGTAGATATTTTGATTGTGTATCATACATAAGGGAATAGAAAAGTAAAACTGTTGAGTATTATTTCCTTATGTATTACAGTTTAGAATTTGTATTTCGTTTAATGTGCTTCAAGCTTTCATATAATTAAATTTAAATGCTCAATTCTGTCGTTATTCTCAACATCACCAGATAAAGTCGCTTATAACCAGATAAAGCCAATTATAATGTTTTGTTTTTGTTATGTGTTTTCAGGAGAACTGCAGATGAAATGAGTCATTTGGATAAAAATGTAACGTTTACGTAAAAATCTAATGTAAAAACAGTAACAATTACATGCGGTTTAATCCTTTAAAAGTGTTTTATTTAAATATAATGTTCTATAGTATCCAGTCAAGAATAGTTAGTGATCTCCAAAATTAATTAACCTAGAGCTTGTTATTCTCATTAAAACAAGTAACTCTAAGCTATCAATTTGGATATGCTCTGGATAGAGGGGTGGAAAAGTGGGGTGAAATAATTTGGGTTGATATAATTAAAATATAAAACATAATAATATGAGCTATACTTCGTTTTGCTTGTTCTGATCTACCTATCATCCAAATTGTATATGTTTTTAAGCTTTTATCGTGGCGGAATTTTAACATCATATTTATTAGGAACACAATATTAGTGCAGTCAAAAATAACAATCCTAAGAAATACGCAATAGCCGAATACTTGCTTAAAGCCGGTACCAACCACTGGCAACCCAAGAGGTTCTGCTGAATGCCAATACATCCCACGACTTGTAAGAGAAGCTATTGAAATTAAAAAGCATCCTAATAATTTTTATAGGGAGAATGGTTTTAGACTAGCGCAAACATGAAATCCCGCGGTCTCTCTCTGCAGTACAAATGTAACAAAAAATCCACCTTCGCACGACACGCCACAAGTTAGGCTATCATCCCCACCATCTGGATGTGTGGCGGTCCTCCACAGTGCGGTTTTCAAGGAGCTTTCTTCCTCGTACTAAAAAGCTATGGAATGAGCTTCCTTGTGCGGTCTTTCCGGGACGATATGACATGGGTACCTTCAAAAAAAGCGCGTACACCTTCCTTAAAGGCCGGCAACGCTCTTGTGATTCCTCTGGTGTTGCAAGAGAATGTGGGCGGCGGTGATCACTTAACACCAGGTGACCGGTACGCTCGTTTGTCCTCCTATTCCATAAAAAAAAAAGATCTGAACGTATGGTCGTCGTCAGTAGTGTATGCCGTGCATTAGAGAATCAAAGACCGAAACGAAACGAATGAGGCGCCAAGTGGACAAATTGATATACTATTAGTGTCAAGTGGCAATGTGTCAAGAGTTTTTCGCTGCCTCCGCAGTCCCGACACGACCACGATTCATGCAATTGGATCGAAATATCGGCATAAAATTAAAAAAATATATATCTTAAGTACCCGTCATTATAATTACAGTGCGGTATCTATTTGGAGCACAACAGAGACCAATCCTTATCTTATTTACTAATATGCAGCACATAGAAACATTTTCGTAAAGTGACCTGTCTCTTCAAATCCAGTTTCTGGGATTCATTCTGCTGGCGGATATCGGCAGCTTTCGAGGGAATAAGCCAGCAGTAGCTTTTCAAACTACGAGTCATGCTACGAAATGTGGTGGCTCTGACGAAGATAATTTTCGTGGTGTCTTCTGCAGCTGCAATATTTGGACTTCCTGGACTTTGCATAATTCGACCCCTATGGTTGTATTAAAGTTATTATGATAATAACAGACCACAAACTGTAGTCATTTGAAATTATAATCAACTATAGAGGACTCTAATTAATGCTAATTTTAATCCAGCTTTGTAATCCAAAGTGATAAATTTAACGCTTCAATTAAGATTCTGTAAAGGTCACATTATGTTTAGGTAGATGTGACCTTTGTTCTACACATTGTTGAATGTCTTATGTCTTTTCTAAGTTTAACTTAATCAATCGATTTATACTTATAGTTGTTTAAATGATTAGTATACACGTTTTTTTTTTCAAATATTACTTATATTCAAACCCTAATCTATTATTAAAGTATCTTAATCAATCTTCATCATCTATTAAAAAAATTATGTCATTAATTTGGCTTCAGGAATTTTGTTTTAAGCCACCAAACGTAAATTTATTGAAGTAGGCGTTACTTTGCGGAAATCCAAAATTATACAAATGATTTAAGTTCTCTTTAGTGTTGATTCCGCCAATATTTGTTTTTAAACAATTCGACACGTTTTTCGCCTCTACACGAGGCATCCTCAGGACGTGTTGTCTCGCCAAAATCTGGCACGAGACTGGCAGTCTCGAGGCGAAAAACGTGTCGAATTGTTTAAAAACAAATATTGGCGGAATTAACTCTAAAGAAAACTTAAATCATTTGTATGCCAGCAAACGTGTTTAAACACAAAATTTTAATAAAGTTCCCCAATGACCAACACGTTTGGAAAATCTATTTACAATTTCGCATGAAACAAATTAAACTCTTAATTAGATTGATTACTCGAAATGACATCGAGGTCTCAGACACTTAACTGAATTATATAAACTTGAGCCAAGATTCACGAGTCCTGTATGCTCAACAAATTTGTATCCCCAAACGAGGACAGTTAAGCAAACTTCGTATGGTCTTTGTTAAAAGCTCGCACGAACTTGTCACGAGTACCCTTACATCAAAGTTGTCGAGGAAGTAGATAAATCCTGGTTTTGTCAAGGCATATTCAAAAAAATAAGTAGAATTTTATTACGGTAAGGTTTTTAATGAGAAACAGAGATGAGACAGTCAAGACGTTCACTTAATGGTAAGAATGACAATACAGTTCTCAGGGTGCTTGATTGAACCCAAAATACTGAGCGGCATCGCAATTGTGTTCGTCACTTTGTAACATAAGATGTTATGTCTCATTAGACTAGTAATTCTAATTCAAATATTTTTGTTCAAAAAATGATTTAAAATCACTTCATCATCATCAGCAGGACGGAAAGACATTAAGTTCATTTATACTTTAACTTCTTCGAATGTGTCTTCCTATTGTTGATACTGATTCTGCGTATAAATGAATATACGGGCCGGAAAGTTGTATGTAAATCTCTTATATGTAAGTAAATCCTGACATGGTTTAGAGGGCAAAAAAGTTACACGAATAAAATACACATACCTAGGGCAATAAATAAGAAATTTCCCAGATCAAATGTAATTGTTAGGTGAGGGGTCAATAAACATGGAGGCTTTCTTATTTACTGCCCGAGGTGTATACTATTTTTCTGGTCGACGGAGACGGACAACTTCGTTTAGCGCACCGGGACGAAAGTTGACGCCTTACGCCCGGAGGGGAGATATAGTATATAAAACTACAAGGGTAGATAGTTTGACATTCCTGTTCAGAGCTTTCAAAATTCAGCCCGTATGGTGTATTTTTCTATTTAATTTTTATTTAACTATTTTTCTTAAAAGCTGCTCGGTCTAACTTCAAAAGTATGTTGTATTAGTACAAATCATAGACTTTAGACTCTAAAATGTATACTCGTAGTATCGTATTCGTTTTTTAATTGTATGTATTTATTTTTTTAAAACTTTCGAAAAATATTAGCATACAAGATTTTATGACGATTCGTCACTTGAACGGTTAGCTCAGTTGGCAGATCACTCGCACGGAACGCGAGAGGTTGTGGGTTTGAGTCGGAGTTGGAGTTGAGTTTGTATTAATCCTAGAAGTGAGGGTTATCACTTTATAAACATAAATTGCTTAGATTTTTTTCCTCTAAGATGTATCTCTAGGTGGAAAGAGTTATATCATTACTCGTGCTTATTAAAACCCTAGTTAGGAATAGCTAAGTCACTGTCAATTATTACTTAAATTAATTATTAATATACCTGAGCACATATTATATGTACATATACTCTCAGGCATAACAATATAAAGTACTCGAAAAATAACTACAGTATGGAATAAGATAAAAATTTTATTTAAAAAATGAGCTTTATAAAAAGTTACAACGTTTTCCGTTATAATATCCATCTAGGGAAAAATTACTTATTAGAGATTAAATTTCCTTGAAAGTTCTTTGTTACTTTTCGTAATAAATATTTATTGTATCGTGTACGCCAAAAATACAATGAGAAAAGTTTGTTGGTTAGGTGTTTCAAATTCTATTGATCTACATTATCATAAAAGTGTTTAGTATAAAAAAGACATCGATTTTTGTTACTTTGTTTTCGTCGAAGCAGATGATAATAATTCGATGTAAGCAAAAAGTATTTTCTTTCCTTCAAAACATTTTTTATATCAGATTGACATGACTCAAGTTATATGAAAATTTGATCAAGGCTCGAATCCAAAAGAAGTTCGGTTAAGTTCCGCAATTTTCCTGAATGTGCGAACGGTAAACAATATGGCGGTAAATGATGACATGTTATTATTCTGATGAGAATTATGAAAGAGTGTGGCCTCTGGCTATATTTTGACATCGTAATATTCAACCTTAAACAACAAACCAATATCCATTTTCACAAAAATATTCTACATAATAGTATATTATTTCAGATTACTAAATCATAATATTATAATCATGAATCTATCTTTTATGTCGTAGTCAAGAACGTCGATCACAACAAAAACGAGTAAGAAGATGATTCGGTATCCATCTTAGCTGCGGTGCAAGTGCGGGTGAGAGCGGGCGCCGGGCGAGCGCTGACCAGGCAGACAGGGAAGAACTATCGAGCGAGGTGGTTGTGTCGCACGCGGATGTCGTGAACACCACTTTCTTATTACATAATCATAAGGCTTTGTGAAGTGTACCTATCATTACAATTGTAACGTTTGTTGCTAATAATGATACCGTGTGTTTGTGAGACTGTCTTTTACTTGCTGTCTGATCAACGCCCACAAAAATGGACGACCATTAAGATTTTGACCAGCCTTGCATTGGCATATATTATATGTTACTAGCTGACCTGGCAAACGTTGTTTTTCAATATAAATTATATATGTAAACCTTCCTTGAGCTTCAACGAATCTATGTATAAGTTAAGGAATTATTAGTGAACATACAAACATACATTCTCTTTTATATATAGATAGATTGTTTCAGTCTAAGACCGTTCAGCAATCACTATGAAAATTTTAATGTATGTAAGCACTTTTAGTGAAGAAGGTAAATTTGTATTAATCATATCGGATATTTTTTTGAAAAAGCCGATTTTTCAACTACACAATACTTAATTATAGTAGGCCCCAGGACTTAGATCTGCAGTCTTCGTGGCTTAAAAGATTTGCTAATTAACTGACAGATACGTCTTGCCTCTTTTAGGGCTACTAGAGCTATTTGTAACGTTTGCAATAAATAATTAGTAAGAGAAAATATTAGAGAAACATAATAATATATGTTGCCTCTCAATATATTGTGGATAATGTAATGGTACCTACCTTAATAGGCATGTAAGCGGATTATCTAGAAACAATGATAATCATAATGTTAACACCAGTAAAACATAATATATTAAAGACATATATAATATTGTAGTTAATCTTATATAATTATTAAAGTCTTTTGTTGGACGATGTATATGCGTTACAACTTTTACAACAATACAAATGTGTTACGTAATTCAAAAGAATTACTAAATAACTTTGCGTGGTTAAGATAATTTAAAAAAAATTAACAATAAAAACAACCGAATTCTAAAACACTATTTCAAAACAATAGATATAATATGCACTAAAATGTATAAAAATAATTGCGTATTTTTACACAATAATGATTACTGTAATTTTAGTTACGATTATTGTCATTTTTGGAATCGGTATAATTTTTAGTGAATTTGAAGTACACTAACTAACAATTCAATCATGGATTCCGTAATCAGAACCTAACCACTCTCTCACGAAACCATCTTTGAAGTATATACTTTCCAATAAAAAAAGAATCATCGAAATCGGTTGGCACGATATTGAGTTATTCGTAAATTAATCATGCACTTTGCTATACATATGTATAGCAAAATTTAAGACTTTTATGGTTTTCTCATGGATTCCATTGTCAGATCTGAACCAAATTATAATGGGAACACGCGGGAGCACCAGCTTTCAAATAAAAAAAGAATTATCAGAATAGGTTCACACAGTCGAAAGTTATGAGGTAACAAACATAAAAAAAACATTCCGACAAATTGAAAACCTCCACCTTTTTTGAAGTCGGTTAAGACATATTTAAAGTTGCTTACTTAATGATATACCACAGCATGCGAATGAAGCGATCGCCCCCAGTATTTGATTAAACAATTTAATGTATCGAAATTTTATTAAAAAATTACTTGTGCCCGTTTTTCTCAGGTTTAATATGGCACATATTTTCAAATTGGTCCTAGATTTTGCTAGCAGTCTAATAGTCCAGCAATGATAAGTTTTCCTAGCATTCAATAGAAAAAGAAAGGATTTTTCCTCTCAGAGGAAGTCACGATCTCTATAACGACAAAAGTTCATATTCTGAACTTTATATTATACTTCTTCTTCACTTAAGCAAACTTTTGTTATACTTATGTTTCCATCATTATATAAACTTTATTAGATGAATACTAACTATAGAACAATGAAGTTAATTTATTACCAACGAAGGTTTGCCCAGACAATGTAACAACTTTGTTTATTTGTAAGGAGATATAATAAAAACTTTATTATTTGAAATGGCACGATATTCTTGTATTTTATGAAGACATAACTCAAATACTACTAAACCAACATTATTCAGTGTTATACTTTGTTCAAATCAAACCTTTCTATGTGCTGATTTTATTTTTACCGCGAATCATCATTGAGTTTGTATTTTTTTAATGTCAATCCCATGGAATAAACTTTGGTCATAATTTAATTTGGTTGACAGGTAAACGACAATTTATAAGTTCCACCTCAATATGAATCTATGGGACCCGATCAATACACTACGACTTGCCGCTCAATAACTATGTGTATCATGTTAGTTTAAGTATCTCAGTAAGTGAAATTGTATTCTTTTTGAGATAATAAATATTCTGAAATCATAATCAAACCAAGCAGTTAACTACCTTTATATACCTCGATGACACTGTAAACATCATCCTCAGAATTAAAGATGTTATATTCAGTATACCTGTATTTCTAGGAAATATACATACGATTAGTTTTTTGCTACGGGACTGAAGTAGGAGTTAGATTATACCACCCACTCCGTCAATTGAAAAAAAAAAAAACAATATTCAACTAAGGCTTACGTTAAATTTGAGGAAGGATCAGGTTATTGGAGGGGTCAGGTTATGGTCGGATGATACCAAGAAATCTTCTGCCCACGTCAACCCCGTCAGGATCTCCTTAGATTTTTAATTTTTGAACGGAATTTTCAACCTCTTTAAACCTTTGAATTGAAATGAAACTTTGCATACTTTAGCAACGACCGAGACATTTTAATAATATAAATAATATATCCCATTTTTATTGCCGCCATCTTCAGGATTATTATCGATTTTTATGTTCGAGACGAGGAAGTGTCTTTGTGCCAAAGTCTAAGGTGTTTGACAATATTTGACAATATTTGACAATTCGTTGCTACGAATTTGTAATAGTTTTATAACCAAAAAGCAAAATTAATTTATAACTAAAAATTTAAAAAATATTCTTGAAAAAAATATCTTAACTTAAAATTATTTTCTACTTATTAATATGATTTAGTACTTATTAATTATTTTTGTTATTATAACTCTACAAGTTGACTATTTCATATAATTTTCAATGACACGCTTTTTCCCATGACAGTTCAACGCTCCCCAAAAATAAAATTAGAATCTCAAGCCTACCACTAAATTTACATTACAAGTATTTAACCAGAGGTTACGTAGGAACAACCTCTAAAGATTGGATCTTAAAGTTTGCCAACAAACTTTAGCTACAGAATAATCTGTGCGGGATTCAAAAGTTCGCGAATAAAGTTTTAGGTTACGGGTTTTTCACAACTTCTCCGTGACCAGTTGGCGACAAATAATCAAAACTTGTTGGAAATCTGTTTGGAATAATTCAAATAATTTTATTGGAAAAGAACTCATGGCTCATTCTTTCTTTCAACACCAGAGGAATCACAAGAGAGTGGCCGAACTTATAAAGCGTCAAATAAAATAATAACTATTACTATTCAAATAAGTAGGCTAAATTGTTGTATAATTTAAAATATGGGCTGGTCAAATCTTATCAGTTATTCTCCCTATGCGAAATCCCCTTTACAAATTGATGTAACTTCAACTCATGTATATTATATCACGAAAAGCGCTCCTAAGTCTTGCCTTAGATGTAGCTCACCATTTACAGTCAAACATGTTTTGTTCGAATGTGCTAGTTATATTTCTGAAAGACAAATGTTTAACCTAAGTAGTGATAGATACCTAATATTAAGTGATCCTGATATGTATTGTAATGTTCTACGATTCCTCAAATTTTGTAATCTTTTTAGTTTGATATAATTATTGTATTTGTGTTCGTGGTCGCTGATAACCTTGTTGTTCTAAGCGACCTTAAATAAAGGAGAAAAAAAAAAAAAACTTCAACGTTAGTGCCACTTCGCTCTATCAGTGGTATCATGAAGAGAGTCATTTATGTTATAGTAACCTTTATCACACCAACGTTTTTTAACAATTCTTTTGAACTTTGTAATTCAAATTTGTTTTTGAATATTACCTGGGATTCTGTTGTAAAAGCATATGCAACGCCTCCCAAAAGACTTGCTAACTCGACTTAGCCAAGTAGTAGGCATTATAAGTTTATGTTTGATCCTGGTGTTAACATTATGGTTATGACGATTTCTAGCAAATTCACTTATGTGCCTAAATACATCGATTGTAGTGAGGATGGGTATCATAATAGATATATTTTATCTATATAATATTGTATAACTCATGCATTTATATATATTTTTATTATATGCTTGTGTATCTAGTGGGGATGTACGTTAATGCGTGTATCCGCATCACTACGTGATATATATTTTCTTCTCAGATTTATAAATTTATTCAGTTCTGAGCTTTGTTTGTTGCATATAGGAAACGATAATTAATATAAATATTATAATTATTTTTTCACACATTACTTCAAAATAGCTTGCACGGAAAAAAATATAGGAGGTTCATAATGTCAGTGTTAGGAAAATACGTCCTAACGTTTGCTGAGAACTTTCCTTTTTGCGATTCGCGCTGCTGTTTCGTTTGTTATCATTCTAGTTATTAAATAATCCTTCCATGTTTTAAAGCATTAATATCTCTTTCTTTATTGTTTTTTAACATTTGTATTATTATTTTTTCATTTCTTTATATAATGTTCTCTCTCAGAGCGCCATTTGTTTCCGAAGCGGTAGTAGTATCTAGAAGTTATTTAGTAATGACATCAAAAAGAATTGTAAAGGAATCAATTTGGGAAAATAAATTCCTTTTATGACTTTTTTTTCCTTTTAATGTTAATTGTTCATATCTATTGTACTTGTAAAACATTTGGTGGCAGTTTTCGCAAATAAAGAATTATTATTATTAATTATTATTATTATGTACACACATAACATTATCAAGAAGATATTGAGTCTCCTTCTTTCAGCATTCAACAGCAACTCCCTATGGTAAATAAATATATTTGTATTCTATTCAACTATATGACTACGTACACTACCACTGTGGCAGCATCTATAAGTAAAATATATCTTGCTTAAAATAGTCACTTTCATAGTTATCTATAAAAAATTAAGTTGTTCTCGCTAACTCATTGGTGCACATCCCTTGGCATAATTTGGGTAATATGCAAGAATCCCGCGAAACTTTGCCAGCGTAATTTTCTTAAAGTGGCATAGTAGGTTTTAATTAATTTACCTTTATCATTATATATCAAAAAATAATATATCATTAAATATTGCATAATATTAAAGTGTCTCTGACACTCCGTATAGCACGGGCCATAGCCTATACTACATATAGTACATAGAGAAAATCGTCTCAGAATCAGTTCAGTTGTTTTGAAGATGAGACAGACAGACCACTTTACAGGTCATTTATTAATATTTTATTTACAGACTTTCATATATCAATTATGTAATAGGTAAAGGTAAAGCTATTATTTCGTACGATTACTCCTTTTAGTTTAGAATAACAGCTTCAATTTAAATTATCTGTATAGATTGCGATAGTTCCACCTTCGCACGACACGTCACAAGTTAGGATATCATCCCCACCATCTGGATGTGTGGCGGTCCTCCACAATGCGGTTTTCAAGGAGCTTTCTTCCTCGTACTACGAAGCTGTGGAATGAGCTTCCTTGTGTGGTGTTTCGGGGACGATACGACATGGGTACCTTCAAAAAAAGCGCGTACACCTTCCTTAAAGGCCGGCAACGCTCTTGTGATTCCTCTGGTGATGCAAGAAAATGTGGGTAGCGGTTAAGTGATTACACTTAACACCAGGTGACCCGTACGCTCGTTTGTCCTCCTATTCCACAAAAAAAAAAAGTTCGAAACACCGCAAAGCTAAAGAAATTTAAAGCTTTCAACAAATAGAAAGATACTTGCTAACGAACGTGAGACAAACAGAATAAGTAAATATTCTTCGCGTTTCGTTTGAATATTTAAGTACCAATTTGCTTTAATATTGTATGATTTTTGGACTTTGTAGCGCTAGAAAAACATTGCTTTCTAAAGAATCAATCAATTTATAAGAACTCAAGGCAAATATATTTCTTTTGACGTCAACAAAAACATCAATATTATTAAAAAGACTTAAGTATTATAACAGTTTCGACACATTTCGTTTAAAAAAAAGATATGTTATATTTGTGAAATTTTCAATTGTTAATTTACAAATTAAAAAAACATTGCGTGCGTGCAAAGTACACATGTCAGAAGTGAAACTTGCATGGTGCATGAACCTCTAAACTGCATATGAATTCCTGGTACGTGTTGCTAGGATGACACATGATTTCAACCGCTATGAAAGACATTCCTACTAACACTAATATATATAATAATATGTTCTCCTGGTGTCGATGTAGTAATACGTCGTGCTCTTGGAGTCAGAATATATTAAGGTATTCTCGCGCCATACTTAAAACAATCTCTTCTTTAACTATGATCGCCTGGTACCAAAACATTGTATTATGCTTCCTATCTCATTATCTCCCATGTTAAATATTATGAATTCTTTTTACTGTCGCTTTTTCGTTTCATCGACTTTCAAATCACAACGATGATAAAGTAGTTTGCACTTCAAAAGTATGCATATTTCTGTCTCATTTTTTGCCGGCTTCATCCTACATTTCATTTAATCTACCAGTGCGAGGCTGCTTTGCACAGGATGCCACCTAGATTATAGGTACTACAACGAAGCCTATTTCTGCCGTGAAGCAGTAATGTGCAAACGTAAAGGCGCCATAGCTGTGAAATTACTGGGCAAATGAGACTTAACATCTTATGCCTCAAAGTGACGCATGGTTATAGGCATGGCGTATCAATTACCATCTCGTCCCTTATTTTAAAATAAATAGGACAGATAGGCGTTTTCAGCTCTATAGTATGAACTTCCAAATCATAATTACCATCCATTGACGGTCACATAAAATGTAAATTCTAAATGGTCTAAAGTTGACAATCGAAATCCAAATCTATTTATTGAAAATTATATTTTAGTTTGAGTGTATGGCAGTCACAGTTTTAAAACTTAGGTAAAATTTCTGTCATGTGTTATATGTTTTTTATAAGTATTGGGGTGATTTTCAAGGATATAAATATTATATTTTAAGTTTTAAATAAATATTTAATTCCTGAAATACTAAGGTACGCGGAGAGCATTGAAATTGATACAATTATTCTTTAATATTCCTTTTTTGGTTGTAATTTTTCATTTTTGTGTTTAGTCTAATTAGTGTAAGTGGAAATGCCGTGCTAATTGGACAATAAATAAAGAAAACGTATTAATGTTTAACTAGTACCTATGCTATTTTACAAAAAGACGAGAAAATACTTTTTTACTTAAAATTACTCAAAATAGTTGAGAATACATATACCTACAATAAAGATTTAATACTTGGTAACTGGAGTGTAGTTGTAGAGAATCTAATAAAAAAAACTAAAATTTCATTACTTTGCATTGTTTGAAAAATATTAAAATTTCATATCATTTTAAAATTTTCAATTTTTGCGAGTTTCGCGAGAAATGTCTTGCCTAGCACAGCCATTTCGTGGAATCAATTACTGGCTACAGTTTTCCCGAACCGATAAGACCTTCAAGCTAAGAGCATACCTTCCATCTTAAAGGCTTTTAACCCCTGGTATTGACGCATGTTCATTGTGGGTTATTTCTCCACTCCTAATTACGTGAGCCTCTTGCAAGTTTGCATCCTTTTATAAAAAAAAATCAATCAACACTCTACTATAAATTAGTTCAT
The DNA here is from genome assembly GCA_949711725.1 of Leptidea reali. Classification (NCBI taxonomy): domain Eukaryota; kingdom Metazoa; phylum Arthropoda; class Insecta; order Lepidoptera; family Pieridae; genus Leptidea; species Leptidea reali. The sequence goes on along the minus strand of CATIXN010000005.1, from coordinate 3,733,314 downwards.
TTTTTTTTTAAGTGAACACTTCGAAAACATCGTTGTGATTTGAAAGTCGTTGAAACGAAAAAGCCAAAACAGTGAAAAGAGACAGTTCACACAAATTCATCAGATTTAACGTAAGAGACAATGAGATTGACAGTGTTTTGTTCCCAGGCGATCATAGACGCGAGTATATCTTAATATATTCTGACGTCATGCACACGACGTATTACTACATAGACACCAGGAGAACATAAGTATGGTAGCGGTGATAGTAATATCTTTCATAGCAGTTGAAATCATGTGTCATCCTAGCAACCAGATATGTATATGCAGTTAAGAGATTCATGCACAATGCAGGTTTCACTTCTGACATGTGTATTTTGTCCGCACGCATTTTTTTTTTTGTAGTTATAAGCGTGTTTTATAATTCTGAAGAAAAAAACATGCAACATAAATAAATATAACAATATAAAATTTTGCATAGAATGCGTTTAGTATGCATAAGTATTTGCATTCCTTTTTGTGTGACCGTGTGTTGCTGTAAACAGGGCGTAACGTAATTTTCAGCATATGACGCTCGTCAGGAATACATTACACTAAAGGCCTGTACACACTTCATAGCAGCCATTTGTATCTGAAATACGATATCTACCTATCACCTAAACACTCTTACAGAAAGCTTTTATTTCGCACTTTTTTGTACAATCATATTTTATTTTAATATATATAAATCCAGTGTCCTGATGTTTGTTTCCAGTGAACTCCTAAACTAATGTCAATAAAATCCTTTGATTTTAATGGGGATTACTTCATGTTGGTCCAAATTGAGAGATAGGATAGTTTCTATTTCGATTTGGGACACATAATTATTTTTATTTTTTTGACACATTTTATATGAGAGAATTTATTGACGCACGGTTGGCAGTTCTGCTGGGAAACAATTTCACTATCGGCCGTTTTAAATTACCTATCTATCCTTAGTTTACCTTACTAGAGGTAGACAAATCCATCCTTTTACGCTTACTTACATTTCAATAACCTATTGACAAATAGCATTTGACTATAACTAATAATTTAACTATATTGGACATAACTATAGATAGATAAGATCTTTTCATTAAACGGTAACTAGAGATACGTTATTGAGAACGGGCGTATAACAACAGGGAGCATATTTTATGAAATAATTCTTGATGTTATGAAATATTTTTGACAAATTATTAAAAAAACAGTTTTTTATTTATCTTTGTCTTTACGAACACTCTCTACACTTCAGATATTATGATATTGTTTACTTTTGTTAGAAATTCTTTTGAGTATTGAAAAAAAATTATATTGTATCGTCAAAGGATTTAAGATACTAAATACTTACTCAGCGTGGAGAGAAAATAAAATTTGGTTATTATATTATTCTCATTTTCTTTACTTTTTTTTGTTGAACTAATGAGATTAGCTTATAGCCTATGAATAATTATGATCGCCATTTTAATATTATTTTGAATGGACGGAATTCGGGTTTTTTCATTCCGCCCATACTCTCTTGTAACAATTACACGAGTTGAATTACACGAGTGTTGCTAGCCTTTCTCCGTCTGCCGTAGTAAACGATATTCTATCTGACATCGACCACTGGTTTAGCGCTAGTGTTAAATGTCAAGAAAACGAAATATATACTCATATCAAAAATATAGAAGAGAGTGTTTTGTTAGGAGAAGTGATAAAACCGATGGAATATGCAAAATTTCTTGGCGTTACTCTTGATTTAAAATTACAATGGTGCCCCCATATTGAAGGATTGGGTAATACAATTATTTCTTAAGCATACACGGTTAAAAAAATACGCAATAAGCTGACATTTTTAAGGCGCGACTAATTTACTTCAGTTATTTTCATGAAATTCTCTGGGGTAGGCTTTTGTCTAGTAGTGAATGACTCAAGTTACGAATTATTCCTTAAGGTTTTCTTTTATAAGCTTGATATTTTGACAACTTTAAAAGACAGCAGACTTAAAGATATCATATATATTTTATTTCTCAACGTGTTCCTGACACATAGAGTACGACAGACAGACAGATGGACATCAAAGTGACTCTCTAAGAGTTCCTTGTTATTAAAGGGGAGTAAAGGAATCATATAATGTAAGTCATTAAGATCCTTGCAGTCTTCGTAGTTACCTCTGATTAATCGACTTTATTAAAGCAATCTAAAATGAATGTAGCTCGGTAAACTTCAATAAAAGAGACAATTAATATCCTACATGCCTGGCACATTTATAGATTGTTCTAATTGTGTAGATCTATAAATATATATTTATCGGAATCCCATATTTTATTCGCCCGGTATTAATTCGCCGGACGAATGTTTCGATTGTTATCTGTCTCTGCTGGCGGAACGTTTGAAATACTCTTTTATTTTCTATGCTTTATTTAAGTTTTGTAGACATTTAGGCTGAAATAGTTGATTTAGTTTCTTCGTTTGTAAAAATAACGTGTATTGGACAACATGTCCGGTAAATTGTCGAAGTTTTTTGGAAATTTTTAAGGACACATCAGCTGTCTGAGCGTAAGAATAATTATACTAAACCATCACTCAAAATAGCTTGCATACCATTTTTTACGATTAAACGTAAACTATGGAACTCTTGTAAAGACTTATAATGCTTAATCGGTGTCATTTTTATAACTGTATTTGTAATTGGTGTATTTTTAAAACTCATCTAGTAGTGTATTTGTTCAAGTTTATGGAGGTTTTCAAATCAAACCAAATTGCAAAACTTTTCTCTTTACAAATACAATATTTGTAAAGATTCAATTTCGGATCTTTTTTAGTAAAAGTCCTATGTGACAAAGAATGTTACGTTTATACCTGGAAAAAGTACTTTACCTATTATTTTCATCGTGTTGTATGAGGTAGTGAATTTTTTTAAGTATTTATTACTACTACATACCTGATAAGATAGCGTCGATAAATATAAAGTCGAGAAATGTATGGAACAGAAAACTCTCGTGGCTAGTGAAATTACTGGGCAAATGAGACTTGACTTCTTATGTCTTAAGGTGCCGAGCGCAGTTGTAGTGCCGCTCAGATTTTTTGGGTTTTTCATAAATCCTGAGCGGCTCTGCATTGTAGTGGGCAAGGCGTATCAATTGCCATCAGCTGAACGTCCTGCTCGTCTTGCCCCTTATTTTCATAAAAAAAAACTCTCTGAGCAAAGATTAAAATTTAAAATCATGTAAGCAAGTATATCGTGTTAAATCAGCAATTTTCAATAACGTGATTTTCAAATAATTGTATTACAAAATATGGTTCACAAGTAGATAACGTAATCAACGCATAATCCTTTTATATGACGTTCTCCAGAAACGTTTAGAATTTCAAATCCTCTTCAAATAAGTGGCCAAAAAATCATTTAAGCGAGTAAATCGTGTTAAATCCACAATGTGTACCAGCCTTAATGCGACGTAACATTGTTGTAGCGAGTGGAATCATTGAGGCAATTTGAATAATGCCCATATCCATGTTTATATGCGTAGCGGTTGTATAACTGTTCAACTAATTATCGTGTTAACATTTCCGTTTCTGCCTTAATACTTGTATATAATATTATATCATATTACTTCCATATTCCTCGGGATCCTTACTCATTTCAAAAATATTTTAAAACATTTGTTTGAAGAGGATTTCAAATTGTAAACGTTTGTAGAGAAGTCATATAAAAAGTTATCTACTGAATATTTCTGAACCATTTGTAATACAATCATTTGAAAATTAATTATGTAATTTAAAAATGGAATACTCCAAGAATTAGTTACATTTTAGTTTGCGTGATTGTCATTTGTTACATAATAATCAGTCTTTGTCCGATATTGGTTAGAAGCAGACACTTCTGTGCTTGTCACTATAAAAATACCCAGTGATTCTCAAACTTTGTGGCTGTAGTTATGGTTAACTGTACCAAGTGTTGGTAAATGACCTTTGGTGACAAGTGCATCATATGTAGAGTAATTATCATTTCCACTATGTTGGAGTAACGGTATACGGATTTAGAATACTCTGTGAGTGCAAGCTGATATAAAGTGCCCCGACTGCAAGACTGACCAATAACCTGCTACTTATAGCCCCGCTTATCTAGCTCATGCTTCACCCAGACCCAGAACTGGATTCACATTGGACAACGTCATGGAGGAGATGGTTAAAATTACCACTATGTTACGTCCTCCGGTGAATCTCGCTGAGGACGTGAATTCGATCGAGCAAGGCAAGATAAAGCATCTTCAAGACCTTGAGGCGAAGTCTACGGACACATCGAGTCAGGTGTCCAACTTGGAGTGTCCTCTCACTATCGTCGATAGTGGTCATATTGCCGTATCAGACCTTACTACCACGATTGCCAAGCTAGAGAAAGAAATCTCCGATGAAATGAGAAATGGCTCCGAGCCAATTATATAGAGATCAAGGGTGTACCGGCATAACTGGATCACCATCCCGTAGTCCAAACGGACCAAGGCCTATATTATAGTCTCGTTCGTCCGTGAAAGAAGATTTCATTGCAACCTTGATTTCAGCCCAATATTTAAATTTTTTATTGTTCTTAATCACTATTTTATCTTATATTATTATTTCATTATATTTGAACATTTGTATGAACTTGTAATTTTTTATTTACAATTAGGTACAATAACAGATAACACGAAAAAACTATAATCTAATATTAAGTACAGGATTCTTTGCTTGTGATCCTCAGATCCAATTAAAATTGTACACAGCATTCATTAAAAACATTAAGAAACGAAAAGTTGAAATAACACAAATTACATACTAATGAGATTTAAAATAACATTTTGGAACGTAAACAAGCTAATTTTATAAAGAATATTTTTAAATAAAAATATATTTCTATGTTATACGTATGTCACACTTAAAGGTTTGCGTAACTTAAAAATACAACATATTACAAAATATTATGTTTCATTCAAATCAATTCATCATTTCAAAATACTCTCCTTTACATTTTACACATTTTCTCATGCGTCCGAACCAGTTTTTAAAACAGGAGGACCACAGATCCGAAGGCATGCTTTCTACGTGCTGATTTAACGCTATCACTGCCTCTTTGGAATTGGCAAAAGTGAAACCTCTCATCAAATCTTTGATTTTGGGGAAAAAACAGAAATCTCACGGTGCTAGGTCGGGGCTATATGCAGGATGGTTGACGAGTTGTCCTTTTTTGGAAGCTAAAAATGACTTAGTTTTGTTGGCCTTGTGTGAAGAAGGGTTGTCATGGTGTAGGAGAACGCGGCTTTTTGGTCGTCTTTTGTGAATTTTTTTTAACAGCCTGGGTAAACAAATGGTAGAATACAACTCGGCATTAACAATCTTTTGATCTTCAATTGGAATTATGCAGATGGGACCTGCAATTGAGAAAAAAAAATGCGATCATTTATTTACCAACTTTTCTCGCCTGCCTCACTTTTGTTGGCCTGTTCTCATTTTCAAACACCCATTCTCAAGATTGCTGTTTTTGTCGGGTTCAAAACAATAAATCCACGTTTCGTCTACTGTGACAATGTCATAAGCAGCATTTGAAAGTCCGTGGTCGTACTTCATTAGCATCTGTGAGCACCATTCCATGTGACCCCGCTTCTGCTCCGCTGTCAGTTCATGAGGGATCCAACGACAACAAAGTATCCGCACTTTCAATTCTTCGTGTAAAATTTTCTGATTTTGGCTCATACCAATCCCCGATAGACCTCGAATTGTCTCATAGGTAATCCGCGGTTTTTCTTTAATTATTCACTTAACAGTGGCCACATTATTTTCGTTGACGGTAGTTGAAGGCCGCCGTTCACGAAGATAGTCATGTAAAGATACCCGGCCTCTCTCAAATTCAATAAATCATCGCCTCACGGTGCTCAAGCAAGGTGTTTCTCTCCCAAACACATTTTGAAGACGAGCGGAACAGTCAAACATTTTAAATGAACATTTAATATCATAAAAAATCATCACTCTAAAATCTTTTCGGCTTAATTCCACTTTCGTTGTACGTAGAATTTTGATGTGTGATAAATAACAATTGACAAATTATTTCCCGCCAATTGTTTTTTTTTATTACTAAGAAGGTTGCAACGTTTGAAATATTATAACATTCGAAATTCAAATAGTTCCTATTAGGTAGAAGTGCCAAACTTTTAGTGTGCCCCATGTAGTATAGTAATTTTTGACAATTTCTGATTAAGTGCTGTAAGTTCATCTGTAAAAATATCACCATCATCATCATCAGCCGGAAGATGTCCACTGCTGGACAAAGGCCTCCCCCAGAGATTTCCACGACGATCGGTGCTGCGCTGCCCCCTTCCAACGTATTCAGGCGATCTTGACCAGATTGTCCCGACAATCTGGTGGGGGGCCTACGGACTCTGCGTCTTCCGCTACGTGGTCGCCATTCGAGGACTCAATTTTACTGCCCCAACGGCCATCTGTCCGTCGAACTATGTGCCCTAAACACTGCCACTTGAGTTTCGCAATCATTTGGGCTATGTCGATGACTTTGGTTCTACTACGGATCTCCTCATTTCTGGTTCGATCTAGATTTCTCATCAGGCCTATAGTTAGCGACCACGTCTGTGTACCGTAAGTTATCACTGGCAACACACACTGGTTGAAAACCTTCGTCTTCAGACACTGTGGTCTTCAGACAGTGTGGTCTTCAGACACAATTTGGCGTTAAGAATATACATTTATATTTTATTTAACTGATAATGCATCCACCATATTATAGTCCGCATTAAGAGCTTATTAATAAGCACTGAAGATACACACTTCAAAGGATCTGAAATATACATTTTAAGCGCCATGTAGCGGTAATATACTTAAATCACTTTTATTATCATTCATGTACCAACTTGTACGACATTACTATCTATTATTTATAATTCAATCTATTATTACAAGTACGAGTCAGACTATGTAGGTTCATTAGATTTTAATTAATTAGTATTTTAATTGTAGGAAGAAGATGTAGTAATTGCTAATTAGGTATTCATTCATTCGAAAATATTTATATACATTATACATACAGTCACTCAAAGAAAAATTTAAGGAAATAAATTTTATGACTGTTCATTGTCTGTACATTTATGAAAATTAAATATACGTTCACAAAAATCGTCACTTCTTTGCTCTTAATAGTGATTTTAAAATGTCTTAAAAAAAGGCTCTGTCGTAAATCCCACATACTACTCCACAGCTGAATATCTAAGTGATCGGACAGCTTGGGACTAGATTATGATTATTTTATAACAATAGCAAAGAAAATATTGTACAATATACGATATTGTATATTTCATTAAAAAGAGCGCAAAAAAAAGAATGCTGAGAGAGTTTCTTGCGCTTCTTCTTCTCTCTCAGCACCGTTTCCGAAGCGGTAATATGTTAAGCGTATTATAGTAAGTAGAATAAATTTTGAGAAAATAAATGCCTTTATGCCTTTTATACATTTACCTACCTACTAATTAACGATTTGCTGATAATAAGTACTACGCGTTATAAGACGACCTGTATTGCCGAGTGGTTAGCGATCCTACCTACTAAGCTAGAGGTCCCGGGTTCGAATCCCGGTAGGTGCAAGCATTCATATGATGAATATGGATGTTTGTTTCCGAGTCATGGATGTTTAAATGTATTTATGTATGTTCATATGTATGTTTACATTAATTTATGTATGTTTAAGTAAGTATATTGTACGAGTATTAAATATATCATTGTCTTGTAACCCGGACAATATATGCTTAACTTGGGGCAAGATAATTTGTGTGAAAAGTGTGTCAATATTATTATTATTATAAGTTTTATACATAATACCTTATTAGGTAACATTTCAACATAAACATGATTTAATATAACGCAACACATTTACAAATCTCCCTTTATTCCACTAAATTACGCAAGCATTCAATTATTTCCATTCAAATCAAATCAAATTGTTTGCTCTTAAATGGACTTCAGTACTTAACACGTTTCAAAAATCTTTGTACAAAGAGAATAGAAAATGAGATGTGCCCTCCTAATTTTATTTGCGAATAATTTGACGGGACAAATTGGTCCGTGATATTTACAAGGCTCGACACTTTGTCTGTTGTATGTTTTAAGAGACTAATTGAATTATCATAGTAATTAAGTTTCTTCAATACTCTATTTGAATAGAAGCCACAACCCAAGAGTTGAACAAAGCAAACAAGATTTTGCAACGATACGTTACTCCAACGGTTGGCTCAGTTGGTTAGAGCACCGGCACGGAACGCCGGAATTCGTGTGTTCGGATCCCGCATCTTTCATAAAATTTTGTTTTTCAAATTTTATTTGTGTATTAATCCTAGAAGTGAGGGTTATCACTTTAAAACAAAACATATTGTTTAGATTTACAAGAGCGACATCTCAAGTCAATTTCCTAATATGCAAATATTGGTATTGAGCAGGTTATCAAGTGTAAAGTACATCCTGCAGATGAAGGCACAACCTGAGAGTTGAACGGTTGGCTCAGTTGGTTAAAGCACTGGCACGGAACGCCGGAGGTCGTGTGTTCGTCTCCCGCATTGTTCATAAAAATTTTGTTTTTCAAATTTTATTTGAGAAAACTAGAATGTTTATCACTTGGTTTCAGGCTCATTCATCAAGGAATTGTTATACATTAAATTCCACAATTCTTACGAATTATCTATAGTATTTTTATCAATCTACTTTGAATTACGCATGGAAACGTCTGTATGAGACTTGGTAGACGATTATCAAGCCTCAAAACTCCATAATTATAATTTTAGGTGGCGCAAAACCAGACAAGAACCATGCACTATCCTCTATATAATCTACTTTACTATACTTAGCCTCCTTTTCAAAGAAGCCTTAATATAATTCTTGGATTTATGCTCGTGTTATTGTTAGTTATGTGGTTTAATTCAAAATGTATGGATTTATCATGATGTTCTCATGATGGAATGGATGTTTCCATTGAAGAAAGCTCTTTAAGAACTTTAAGAAGCTCTATTCTTTAAACATTTATATAAATCCCTTGTACGTTCCTAGTTAGAATATGCCGTTCCTATTTGGCACCCTCTTCACAAAAATTATTACGAAATGATAGAAAATGTCCAACGTAAATTCTTAAGATCCATGAGTTACAGATGCTATGGTAATTACAATATGTCGTACGCAGATTTTTTAGATAAGTATAAACTACTATCCCTTCAATCAAGGCACAAACTTCTTCAATGCATGTTTCTGCACGGCATTATACATAAAAAATTTGATTGAACTGTATTGACCAACAAATTAAATTATGTTATTCCTAGAACAGCCCATATCCGAGGACTGTGTAATTCTAAGCTTCTTGCAACTGGTAAATTTCGTACGAATGCAGGAATTAGATCACCTCTGCATCAATTAGTTGACAATTACAACAAAGAATTTATTAGTGTTGATATTTTCCATTTATCCGAGACCCAGTTCAAATACCAAATTAAAAAATACTGGATAATATTTGGTACTTTGGGTTAATATTATTGTAAATATAGTCATAATTTAGTGAACATTTGTGCAGATAATTATTTCTTTTGTTTTCTTTTTTGTGTTTATTAATTGTTTGATTGTTATAAATTTAATTTAGTCCAACTAGCCATAATTGAGAACATTATTTATTTCTCTTAAGTTTCAATTAGTATTGCTAAACACTTTTTCTATGTTCCTAATATTGAATGACTCAAAGTTTTACATAGTAAGATGTGGATAGCGTATCTGACTACAATTTTATTAGACTTATATAATGTTATTTCGTTGTAAATTTGTACCTACTTTGTAAGTTGCAGTTGTTTGCTTTCCTTTAAAAAAAAAAGACGTGTGGCACTCGGGGACTGACCACGGTAAAGCTATTGCATAGCATTTTTTATCAACTTATGCATTTATATATTTTTTTTTATTAACGCAGTATTTTGTTTCCTTTGTTTTTTTTTCTTTGATATTAATTCCAGTTACACTTTTTGAGCGTGGTGACCGATAAGAAAAGAAATTTTTTTGTTTTATTAAATAAATGAGAAGTTAATATTTTTCAAAATATTTTTATTATCTTACAATACATGTAGGTTATTCAGGAATATTTATCATTGAAACTATAGGTTTATGGTAACTGAAATAAGAAACATAAGTTTCAGACGTCTTGATATCTTCCAAATATCTGGAAAATACCGCGTCAATGGTGGTCCCATATTTTGTTGTATATTCTTGTGGATCATTATTCATTTTCAAATTCAATTTTTTCGAAAAGTTGTCAACCGCTCTGATTTTTTTATCAGCGAAGTTGATGTTGAAATTGCCAGCCAAAATAAGTGGAAATTTATTACCATTTGTACCAAGTATTTTCGACCCTTCTTCTGTGTACTCCAGTAAAGTGCGATGAATAAAATGCTCTACCTCGTCCAATTTTGGATTGGGAGAAATGTAAATAATAATAAAAATTAAAAAATCGTGATAAAAAAGTAAGGAATTTAAAAACAATCAAGATGTACCCCAGGCTCGAACCTGGGATCTTCTGTACAAAAAGCTAAGTGATAACCGCGTTCCACGGCAACTGTAATGACCGTGGCGAAATATCTATATAGATCTAGTAAGTGGGGTCTTAGGTTATTTTCGTTGCGGAATTTCTGGATTCGGTCTCCACGCTCAAGGCCCGCGATAGAAGCTATGCAATAGCTTAAAATATAAAAAAATATTAGCGCTTGTATTAAAAAAAAAGTGTTGTTTACAGTTATGTTTAACTACTGTCTACTACTATATTTTTATTTGACTGTCAGTGTCACCTTCAGTCATTACTTAAGTAAACTTGACGAACCATGGTTAGTGACCCTGTCTACTGAGCTAGAGATTCCAGGTTCCAATTCCTGTAGGTGCAAAACATTTATGTGATTAATGTGGATATTTTTTTCCGAGTCATGAATGTTTATTAGTATTTATGTATAACGTAATAAATAAATCATTGTCTTGCAACTCACAGGCTATGCCTAGTTTTGGGTAAGATAATTTATGTGAAAGTCAGTATATTATCTAATATATAAATTTCTCGTGTCATGGTGTTAAACTTTGAACTCCTCCGAAACGGCTTGACCGATTCTCATGAAATTTTGAGTGCATATTGGGTAGGTCTGAGAATCGGATAACATCTATTTTTCATCCCCCTAAATGTTAAGGGTGGTCCACACGAAATTTTTTTTATTTATTTTTTTAATTTGTTGAGTTGAGTATGAGTCAGCATTAAAAAATACATACAACTTCAAATTTTCACCTAACTACGATCAACAGTTACTTTTGTATCGCGATTTTAATATCAGCAATACAACCTTTGCTGGGTCAGCTAGTAATATTATAAAAATGCTACTGATCAGAACAATGTAGAAATATTTCAAGATAAAAGCTTGTTAAATAAAGCTCTGTTCCGCTAAGTAAGATAACATAGAAATAGTTAGGTGCAAAGTAAATACATTCCGCATAATTGAACAGCTCACGCCAGCACGTTCCTGGCTGGTATAAAAGCTATTTAATTAAGTGCCTGTATTGCACGGGCTGAAACAAGAAAAAATTAAGTCAACACTTAATGAAAGCTATTAAATTATGTAGATCCATTCGTTGTCAATATTATTTTTCATAATATAGCTATAAATGTATAAAAAATGAGTTTTTTTTGAAGCAGTGCCATACGAAAACTACAAATATATATCGACTTTTTTTATTTAAAACCCTGTGATAAGGGGATAATAGTTGAAAATTTGTTAAGAACAGTTTGTTGATTTTGAACGAAGCTAAGATAAAGCGGCGCCTTGAAAAGAAGGATATGGGCTTAAATTCAAATTGAAATATTTATTTCAAAATAGGATTGAAAGTCAAAAACTACCAACCATTTGAAAAAGTATGCCTCAGACTCGAGAATAACGGGCGCAAGAAACACAGCGGGCATCTCTTTTCATAAAAATATGGTAACAATGTAATATTATACAATAAAATTAATTATTTAATAGCCTGAGCTTCTTAACTAGCTTATTACTACTAATAACTACACCATTATCATGTTTTACCGTAGTCCAAATTAACCGTTACCACGAAACAGAATCAGCGAAATCAAATCCTTATATTATGTGAGAAGCTCTTTAAATATGAAAGCTTTAGATGATATTTAGGCTTTTCTCCGTAGGAGTCAATATATTATTCAGTCCAGTAACAGGAAAATATAGGTTGGAGCGTATTGAATAATAATACTTGAAGTGACGGTCCATCCTTACTACTGTTCTGTTAACAGACTAGAGAATTAGCTGGAACAGACATAGACATAACACAGAATTATTGCCATAATAGAGATAAAATCATGATATGTAGGTCGGTTATTATTGCAAGTCTGGTAACTGATTGAGAACTATTAACGCGATGGTAAGTTTCTATTTTTTATGACGACCTGTATAGCCGAGTGGTTAGCGATCCTACCGACTAAGCTAGAGGTCCCGGGTTCAAATCCCGGTAGGTGCAAGCATTTATATGATGAATATGGATGTTTGTTTCCGAGTCATGGATGTTTAAATGTATTTATGTATGTTTAAGTAAGTATATTGTATTAAATATATCGTTGTCTTGCAACCCATAACACAGGCTATATATGCTTAATTAGGGGCAAGATAATTTGTGTAAAAAGTGTGTCAATATTATTATTATTTAATATAGATAACTTTTATTTATTCTATCGGATTTCAAAACTTGACCATTTAAGTGTTATAATCCTAAAATATCGTTTTTTTTACGTAATCGAATTTTTTACGAAGCGAACTATATATACTTATTTTTAAATTACGTAGCAGTGGTTCGGTGTGGTCTTCAAATGAGAGTTTGTGATAAGACTGAGGCGCTGATTAAAGTTTAAAGGAAATACTTTAATGAAAGATACGTCTTTAATTTATATGTTTCCTATAAACTTTCATTTAGATCTAAGAGTTGCTTGCGCCCGTTCTTCTCAGGTCTGAGGCAGTCTATATTCAATGGGTGTAATTTTTGGCGTTCAATAAGTTTTTATCAATACTATTTTGAATAAAAATATTTAATTAGCAATCCACAATTAACACAAAAAAAATAAAGGATTTTAAGCATAGGCTTACTATTTTGACAATTGATAAAATATTATTAAGACTATAAAATAAAATATGTTTGTGTAGTATTATTATATTTTATACTCGATTTTAAAATTTGATATCTAAATAATAAATAACTCTTTTATATATGAATATTTTTTACTTACATCGCATACTTATATAAATCGCTTAGTAAAATTTGTAAACATATAATTATGCTTACAATTACTTTCTTTGTAATATTATTATGGTTTTATATACAAAGTAATATATAAGAAATTATTCACAAAAAAATTATAAATATTCCTATTCATATAATATAATTTTTATAATATTCGTATAAATAAATAAATTATTTAATATTTATGTAAAAATAAGAAATAAAATTCACGGAAAATACCTGATAAGTTTCAACGCCATTGCAGTTTCCGCAAAACTAAACTAAGGCACAGTAACTCAACACTCAAAACACTCACTCACTGTCACTTTCGTACTGCACTGAGTTACATTGAGATGCACACGTGCTCATCGCACGGGGGTTAGGTTGTGACTGATGAGATTTCGTGGACAGCGCAAGCCCAAAGTTACATGGGCTGAACTTTCTTTCCAGCACTTTTACTTCCTCCTTTCGTAGCACAGATTTTAACATTTACGAGTACTTTTACTACGCACTACTACGGCGTAGTATTCATTACTAGTTAAACTATAAAAAGCCTTATAAGGCATTTTTTTTTCTCAAAATTGATTCCTTTAGAATTCTTTTTGATGTCATATCTAATATACTAGACACTACTACCGCTTCGGAAACAAATAGCGCTCTGAGAGAGAAGAAGCGGCGCAAGAAACTGTCCCAGCATTTATTGTGCTGTTTTTAATGAAATATACAATATTGTACTGTCATTTCTATTGCTATAAAATAATCATAATCAAGTCCCAGGCTGTCGGATCACTTAGATATTCAGCTGTGGAATACTACGACTTACGACAGAATTTTTTAATGAAACATTTAAATTTATTTAAACATAATGCCGGAACAATTTGACACCAATGAACAACTTTTTTATTAACTTTATACATTTACAATTAAAGCCTACTAGAATTAGTTACAAGCGATCTCTTATTTCTAGTGTTACAATAATAAAAATCACTATTAAAAGCAAAAAGGTAACGATTTTGTGAACGTATATTAAATTTTCGTAATTAATGTACTAATAATGAACAGTCATAATAAAATTTATTTATGACTGTTCATTGTCAGAATTTTAATTAAAAGTTTTTTTTTTTATGGAATAGGAGGACAAACGAGCGACGTTCACAGAGCACTGGGTCCCCTTTCTTTGCGAGACTGTCTATAACCAAGCTCATATATAGCAGGCACAGCTTTCTTTTGCTGAGCAAACACTATATCAATGTCAGCAGCATAACCTCATAGTAAAATACCGTACGTCATGATGCTGTGAAAATAACGAAGTACACTAATCTAGCAGTCGCAACATTCGTGTACTCTCTAATCTTTCTAACGGTGAATGCCACAGAGCTCAGTCTATCTACTAGTGGGGCAATGTGTGGACCCCACTGAAGCTTTTTATCTAACGAGATACCCAAGAGCGAGAGGATGCTCACCCACACGATGGACGGACCTTATCAAAACAGTGACCCAGACACCTATTGTGGAGTGCTCCCGTAATGCTGCAAACCGTCAAAAGTGGAGGAGCATCGCGAGGGAGGCAGTGCGACCCATAGCTGTGGAGACCAACGGCGACTAATGTTGCGTCATCTTGACAACCACGACCACTCTGACAAGAGTGAACGATTGAGAAGAAGAAGATACCCAAGAAGACCGTAGTATCCGCAAGTTCCAATCTCTGGTCATTTATAACTGGGTTGGTTTGTATCTCCGCTGTGTTAAGTGTATTGTACCGTTATATAATTTCTAAATTAACAATACGCTTTAAATATTCTTCAGATTTTTACAGCTTCATATTAAATTTTTTTATTTATTTGGTCCACGGATTGAAACAGACACAATACATGCATAAAGGCAATACAATAGACAGTAAATACAGCCTTCCCTATTAACGGTGGGCATAGTATTACAGCTTTAGTGAAATATTTTATTTCATTGGTGTCAAAATTGTTTGTACCTATATTAACAGATGCCGTACGCATACATCGCTGCGTTTTTGTTATACAGAACATCATACTATCGTCACTATTATTGGCAGTTGATATCACTTAAAGTCAGAATACGTTCTTATTGGTATTGAACTGCAACGTATTAGCGGATTTCTAACGCGGACATGTCATTAAATCTATTTAAAACAAATTGTTTGCATAGTATGAAAATAATATTGTACGTACGTAAGAAACAAAAAAAAAATAGTTGATTTTATAAACTTCTTAAGGCACATTATTTAATTAGTTAATTTCTGTTTCATTTAAGTAAAGTGTTAAGTCTTAAGCGTTACATGACAGCATTTCTTAAGTTATACGGATGACTTAGAATCTAATCAATAAATGTCACTTATCTTTGAAGTAAATAACTAAATATTCTCAGTGAAAATCTGAAATCAACTGTAAATTTAAATCAGTCGAATGAACCAAACTATATATGGTACAAACTTAGATTAAGGATTGGTATTTATTTCTTGTAGTTTTATTTTTACAAAGATTTACTACGTAATCCGGCATTTTGGTTTCAACGATTAGAAAAGTTTAACAAAACATGTGGCATGTCATCGTCGTTAGTTGCCGTACCTTGCGACTACGCCTGCGGTATCTAGTTCGAGCGCGGCGGAGACCAATCCCTAATCTAAGGGTACAACATTTAATTAAGGTCGTTTTGAATATTTAGCGAATGTTCTATTAAAAGTATTCATTTCATATTTTTGTAACCACATCTTATTGGTTACCACAATATTTAAAGTACGTTACAAATTACGATTAACCAGAGCAATTTGCCAGAGTATAGTATATCAGCAGTGGGAGGCTCCTTTGCACAGGACGTCAGCTAGATTATGAGTTCCACAACAGCTCTAATTTCTGCCGTGAAGCAGTAATGTGTAAGCATTAATATGTTTCGGTCTGAAGAGCGCCGTAGCTAGTATAATTACTGGGCAAAAGGGGACATCTTATGTTTCAAAGTGACGAGCGCAGTTGTAGTGCCTGTCAGAATTTTTGGGGTTTTTCAAGAATTCTGAGCGGCACTGCATTGTGATGGGCAGGGCGCATCAATTACCATCAGCTGAACGTCCTGCTCTTCTCGTCCCTTATTTTCAGAAAAAAAAATATTATACGAAATAATAGTCATATATACGTACTGAACGTAAGTGTCACTGTCATTAATTGTAAGTCAGTCGTCTTCGATTGGATTGACATTTAAGGTTAAAACAAAGTATCAGATGTTGTCGGCTAACCTGTGGCTGTGTTCGAATCCCGCTAGTGCAAGCATTTATATGATGAATATGGAAGTTTGTCTCCGAGTCATGGATGTTTAAATGTATCTATATATGTTTATATAAATTTATGTATGTTTAAGTAAGTATATTGTATAAAATATAATTATCATTGTCTTGTAACCCATAACACTATATATGCTTAATTTGGGGCAAGATAATTTGTGTTAAAAGTGTGTCAATATTATTATTATTATTATTATAGCTCCGAAGAAGATACACAAGTGGTCGGAAAAGTGCTTTCTTGGAGTTACAGAGCTTCATTTTTGTGAAAAATAAGTGAAGACTTCACCCAAGTATATCAAGAGACTGTCATAGATGGTGTTGTAAAACCTCTTAACAATACACTCTCTTAAAATTTACGTTGGACTTTCCATCAAGACTCTGCACCACAAAGCCCAACTTCCTAAGTTTGCTTGAAGCTGTTGAGATCTGAAGAGGCTCCCTCTAAGGCTCAGATCTGACCTCTTTGGACTATATTATGGTCGTTGTGGTAGCTGTTTTGGCGGTTGACTATTATTGAAGGCGTTTATAATCATTGGGCAAATTTATTGCCCCTGCGACGAGCATCTATAGATGCTAAAAGCTACTTCATCAGCTAGTTGCTAGTGTAAATCGGGAAAATATGTGTCAGCCGTTTCAGAGAATTGCAGACACAAACAGACTGACAGACGGATAGACATTTAATAATTAGTTTTCTGATATCAGTGTTAGTTTAAACACATTAATAATCTGCATTTCTCGAATGTCATGAATATAATATAATGGTATACGTATATATTTGTATTCAAGAAGACTTAAATAAATTGAAATTATTATTATTATTATTTTAAGAGGAATTGTTACCTTCATATTGCCAAGGATATGTCTTGTGCATATCTTATAAAATAGTTATTACCCGCTCACCATTTAACCATGCCTTTCTAAGACAGGAAATTATAGCCGATACCAGGATAGTTATTACCGGCCAGATGTCAGGTGCTTTACCCGATGCTAAGGAGCTTGTCAAGAGACAGCCAATATTAGTGGCGGAACTAAAAATATGCGAGCGTAAGGTCGACTTTTGCTTGAACCGGTCTAGAAATCGATATAGATTTTTCTGGTAAAGACACTTCATCATGACAGTTAGTTCTGATGCTTATAATTATAAAAAATATTATGAATATAAGTTTAAA
>CATIXN010000005.1:3698727-3715547 GCA_949711725.1 Leptidea reali | reverse complement strand
TCGTTCGAACTTCGTAGATTTATCGAGGACTGATGAAAATATATTAATTTGATAAAATTATTACATTTTTCAATTTGCAAAATAAGATTTTTGTTAATTCATATAATTTCATCTATCGTCGATAAGGTAGGAAGTGATGTTAATTTACGTTAAATTTTACTCTCTTTTCTTTCTCGTTAGCAGGTACAAAATCGCACTGCAGCTGTAAATAGCGAAATATCAACTAGGATTTTATTAGTTAAATGCAAACAATTATATTTTCACCTCTCCAGCACGAAAAGGGCGCTATTGCTCCTTCACGCTTGCAGCAATAACGCATTTTGCTGCGAGCGTGAGGGAAAGTGATTTAAATTTCGAACCCCATGCGACCATTCATCCGGGAATTACTCCGCGTTAAAAAAATATGTGATCCGGTGCGTTCTGAAACTCATTTTAGCCTAGGGTATTATCTCATTATCACAAAAAATTATTTAATTGTTTCTCTTAATATATATAACACTTTTCTCGCTAGTCGAGCTGAAAAGTTGTGTGTTTCACACGAGAGCAAACTTTTTTTGTCTTGTGCCTTTAAATCACTCACTACCTCAGTAGTCTATATAAGAAACTCTCTAAGCTCATGATTCAATTCTAGACTACTTCGCCAATTCGTGATTTAAAGTCAGCATTCGCAGCAAAAAGTAACTTTGCTCACTTGTTGAACAAATAACTATTTCATCTTACTCTTTTGTATCTCTCTGGGCACCGCAAACTGGTACAAAGGTAAAAGGCATCCGCATAAATCCGCTCTATGGAGATTTTGCCAGGAAGTCTACGAGAATCCTAAGTACATCCTTCTGGAATGTGAGGCCATCGCTGCAATGAGGGCAGATTGCCTCAATGCCCTCAATATCCAAGCAAAGGACCAACCCCTCCTCTGAAAGGACATACGCTCATACAATAGATCTACAGATTTAAGTGCTTATTTCCCCCAATAATAATACTCTTTTGTAGTTTGTCAATATCACCCAAACCATATATAGATCAAAATTATATTTATTTATAATACCCAAAAAAGTTTAACTTAACTAACTTAACAGCGTGCTCCGCAGAGTTTCTTGAATCGTGGGGACCCAGTACTTTATGAACCCCATTTGATTGACAAAGTGTGTCTTCTACCACATTACTCACCAACAGAATTACGAAGAGTCGTTTAACCTGATTCCTCCCGAGGAATTCCATCATCCAAACTAATACATCATCATCGCCGGATGCGAGATGTTCTTTCGCAGAGCGGACTTTCAAAAACTTTTTCTTTATATAAATATGTTCAGAACTGGAGAAATATCCGCTAGTCGCAACGTTACGTCTGGGATTCGCGTTAGTGGACTAACCAGTTGTGTCAAACTATATGCTTAAGTCATAAACTTATCTGGTAATTTTAATCAGCAGAAAATCGCGAAACATGCGCTTGAGATCTGCTCCAATACGGAATCTGCCTTTTAGATGTACAGGTAAGTTACAGATCTTAATACCGACATCCAGATTTAGATCCCAGTGGACTGCTTTATTTGTCGTCGGTTTTATGTGTAAGTGTGAGAGTATGGTCTTTCCCGAGTGTGCCAGGAAAATTCGTTTCAAAAAATGAACAGAATATTTCAGTTATAAATAGGGTTTTTTCTATAAAATCCGAATGGAAAAATTGCCAAAGAAAAAGTACAAGTACGAAACTTTCATGAAAGCAACAATTCCCAATCAATTGTCGGATTCAGACATGGCTCCGTGTAAACTAGAACCACATCGTTTCAAACAATCATGTCCTTTAGGCGTACAGACGGAAACAACTCATGATTCTAGACTTACGTATGACTCAAGTTATAAGCGTTATTATAAAAAATGATCTTAACCATCTCTAAGGGTTTTTCCGTAAATAGATTGAAATATTTTGAACTACTTACTCAGTTTTGCATCAACAAATATATGGAAGCTGACTTTTTATTTAAAAAAAAACACGTATGAGTGATAATTTTATGGATTAATTTTTGATTTGACAAGTATTTTGGTCAAATGACAGTCAGGCTCAGTCATTTTCATCATGTCACATTTGGTCCCGTTGGGGAAATGCTTTTAATAATAGCATTCCGTTAGTGGTAGAATCCCATTTTTTGTCTGTCTGTTCCGGCTCATCTTGGAGAAACCCGGGGCTTTCACCTCCAGATATTAAATAATTAGTCCAAATAACATGAGCTATTTTAGGATACAACTACGAAAACTTTCAACGATAAATATTATTACAAGCAGGATACATAAAGCCACTAAGGCGATACAGCAAGTGAAACCTGTATCTCTGACTACGGAGCCTTATAAAGGAGCACATGAGACGAATTAATGCTACCTAGTAGATGTTACGTGTATGACTATTTTTTTACCGACTTCAAAAAGGAGGAGGTTCCCAATTCCATCAGTATTTTTTTATGTGTTAACACCGATTACTCTGAGATTTATGGTCTGATTTACGTTATTCTTCTTTAGTTCGATGCAGAATAAATGCCATTTGGTCCCATAAAAATTTTATATTATTTTACACTCTAGTTTTCATTTTATGAACTTTTGGTATGAAAAGTTTTGTCTACATTGATGAAGATATAATTGTTTTTTGTGTACGGCTTTTTTTAGGAGTGTTCATTCCGGTTGATTAAATATTGTAAAAGTATCAAATAAGTAAAAATATAATATTAAGTTTTATTTTGTTTAGGGCTTGGCACCGACTTAAGACCTATCTATAGGTAGCACATATAAATAATAGTATTTTATTAATATTAAAGGTAAAGGTTTGCAAAAGAGGTGCATTAAATTTAATTTATAGTTATTTTAAACTTATCAGTTTCTGAAGTCGGTTTTTTTAAACGTTGTTTTTTTTATTATTTATATTATTACCTACTATTATATCATAAACAGAAGAAAAATGAAAAAAAATTAAAAGTAAGAAATGTCCCTTAGCTGTCAATGACTGCTTAATCCTAAATACAATCAAAGTTATTTTTTTTTAATCGCTTATAAACTTCTCACAGAATACCATTATTTATTTATTTACGGTGGACTGTACTCAATAACTTTTGTTTTGTATTAATTTACATTTACTTTTTTGACTTACATGTGTAAGGCATTGACTATTTAACGTTTGAGTATGTTTGTTGCAACTCTTTACATATTAAATTGTAATTGAAATTATTTTTAAAAAGATGAAGCTGTAAATGTTGATTTAAAAACTCTTTTAACTCATTGCCACTCGGCAATGAGTTTCTTGCCACTTCTTCTCATTAGCTCAACCCTTTAGGAAGTAGCTGTAGATTCAATAAGATTTTTTTTTTTGATATTCATAAGTGTCGTTTCCGTCACCTACATGAATAAAGTCATTTTGATTTGATTATAGTAGTATTAATTCTGTATACATACTATGCTCATATAAATAACAAGAATCATGAAATTGAGACACATAAAATGTATGCTACTTATAAACATACATCATATTATACTACTTATATACATATAGCAAAGGCATTCTGAACATGAGTGAAAGAAGACAACTTCACTATGCTTGTTTAACTCAAAAAGTTATTTGGAACAAGAAGCCTGAATATTTATTTGAAAAGCTCCGTTGGGCTAAAGATTTCAACGTACAATACATCTTGCGTGCAAACAGACAACTCGGCCTGATAAACCCTAAGCACAAAACAGCTCGGTTTAGGAGAACTTTCAGATTCTCTGCAGCAAAAATATGGAATGACTTATCTCCTCCTCTAAAGAAAGAAATGAGTATCGTGCCCCTTAGAAAAAATACCTTTGAAAATATTTTGCTCTACTAAAAAAGCAACTTGCTGCTTGCTATAAATTGCTTCATTTTATCACTTGGACCACATTCAAACTACAATAGTCACGGAAGAGCCCCGTAGCTTTATTTCCGAGGCGCCATAAAAAGGCAATGGCTGCAAAAGCCGTGAATTCGTTCGCGGCTTGTTTATCTCGTAGCTAACACTGGCTCTGGGAATTGAGTTCTATGCTACTCTCTCTTATCTTGAATTGTAATAGAATCTGCTCGAAATATAATACATACATTTTGGAGTACATGCCTGAGATTAAATTTACACTAAAGTATGAGGAATGGACGATCATATTTCAAATATAATAATAAAAGCCTTCATTCACCGACGTACTAGGTTTTAACTTATATAATAATAATAATATAATATAATATCGACACACTTTTTACACAAATTATCTTGCCCCAAGTTAAGCATATATAGCCTGTGTTATGGGTTACAAGACAACGATATATTTAATACAATATACTTACTTAAACATACATAAATACATTTAAACATCCATTACTTGGAAACAAACATCCATATTCATCATATAAATGCTTGCACCTACCGGGATTCGAACCCGGGACCTCTAGCTTAGTAGGTAGGATCGCTAACCACTCGGCTATACAGGTTATATGCTGCTAAAAAATGAATGTTTTTTTAAATCTTTATGTAAAATTAGTATTAAAATTTGTGCTGCTCAAGATTCTTGAAAAATCTAAAAATTCTAAGTATGACTGTACAATTGCGTTCATCAACTTGAGACATAAGATGTAGTCTCATTTGCCAGTAATTTCACTAGCTTCGGCGCCCTTCAGACCGAAACACAGTAATGTTTACACATTACTGCTTCACGACAGAAATAGGTACCGTTGTGGTACCCATAATCTAGCCGGCATCCTGTGCAAAGGAGCCTCCTACTGGTAAAATCCACAGGTAAAGTCCACTTTGTTGGTCAAGGCCTCTTTCAACATCCTCCCTCAGTTTCTTGCACTTATCTCTTATCTCAAGCTTATCTTCTCCTTCCTGTTAGTAATTCTTCTTTCTATTGCGTCCTTTGTCCAACCTCATATTTTGTATTATAAAAATGATTAAATTCGTTTATACCGCAATGTTGCAGCTTGCTAACTTTATTTTCTGCCTTTAATACCTGTCTTTATCTTTCCCGCGGAAAATACAATCCGTCTCGCTCGCACTTTTCGGCGTAAAGCAAAAATATTTATTTTTTATTAACATTTCGAAATAGAAAAAGGTTGTATATTTTTCTTAGTCTCTTAAAAACATAAATGGAATGAAAAGGTCAAAAAAGCAACATATTGTGAATATTAATTAAAAAAAATTGTTCATACTCTTGTAAATTTTCTCACTGATCGCGCTTTCTTAGTTGATTCGAGCCGACTCTAGCCAAACGAGCGTTAAAAAGCCGTCATCATAACTTACAAAATAAGGTGCTTATAGAAGTTTTTTCTTCATATATTAACACACAACCTAGTACTTGTAGTAAATGGAAATGTATGTAGGTATTTGAACCTTTGTGATCAATTTATCTGTTAACATCAAAGGAACTTCTTAATTAATTATCCTGAACAGATGAATGCTAAAACTCACTAAAACCATTTAGACAATCTTGTTAGGGCAAATTCCAGAACTCTATTTCACGTTGATATCTTTTCCCAGCGAATTATTTAGACAATTTCCGAGTCTAACATGGGTTCAGCTTAATCTCTTAATTCAGCGTTTCCTTGGGTCCAGCGGACATGAAATTACTGGAGTTCATATTATTTGCACTTCGTTTTAGATGTTATAATAGGAAAGATATGTTTACGAACTACGCGAAAAGCCTAAATCCTGAATCAGAAATGTTTCCTTTAATGTGTCAGCAATTAATCAAATTATTTCTTTATGCCATGTATTTTTAAAAGCGTCACAGTTGAATCACAAGGAAAAAAATATATTTTGCAGTTTACTTAATCAAGTTTTCAATTGTTGTTGGGCCATAAATTGGGTTTCACCACAGCATAATGCTGATCATAGGTGATAATATGATTTGATTTGGTCTTCCGATGTTGGGTACATCGTGGTATTGTGGATATTTTAGATTGCAATACAAAAATGAACAGCAAAATATAAACAAAAAATATATAAAATTGTATCACTTGACCTAAATTCAACAAAAGTAATATTTATTATTAATTATAAGTATTAATATAAATAACATTTGCTTATTCTGGTAAAATTAAAGGTCAGTGAGACTGAATATCTTTATATATATTCATCCAGTGTCTAGATGTTTGTTTGTAACTCCTAAACAAATGAAGCAATTTTAA
This sequence comes from Leptidea reali, assembly GCA_949711725.1. Lineage (NCBI taxonomy): Eukaryota > Metazoa > Arthropoda > Insecta > Lepidoptera > Pieridae > Leptidea > Leptidea reali. Next base: position 3,709,378 of record CATIXN010000005.1, on the reverse strand, counting down.
TTACTTCATGGAGTGCAGTTAAGTCTAACTTGAGAGATAGAATAGTTTTTATTTCGATTTGAGACCCATAATTATTTTTATTTCTAATATTTGCTTAGTATATATGTCCATATTTCTATGAGAGAATAATTTATTGCCACACGGTTTTTTTTTATGGAAAAGGAGGACAAACGAGCGTACGCGTCACCTGGTGTTATGTGATCACCGCCGCCCACATTCTCTTGCAACACCAGAGAAATCACAGGAGCGTTGCCGGCCTTGAAGGAAGGTGTACGCGCTTTTTTTGAAGGTACCCATGTCGTATCGGCCCGGATACACCGCACAAGGAAGTTCATTCCACAGCTTTGTAGTACGTGGAAGAAAGCTCCTTGAAAACCGCACTGTGGAGGACCGCCTTACATCCAGATGGTGGGGATGATATCCTAACTTGTGGCGTGTCGTGCGAAGGTGGAATTCGGCGGCAGGAATCAGGTGAAACAGCTCTTTGGAACACTCCCCATGATAAATGTGGTAGAGGACACACAATGAAGCGATGTCTCTACGCAACGCCAAGTGATCCAGCCGTTCACAGAGCACCAGGTCCCCGACGATTCAAGCTGCTCTGCGTTGCACTCGATCAAATGGATAGCTGAAACTGGGGTGCGCCAGACCAGAGATGACAGCAATAGTCCATATGTGGCCGGAGCTGCGCTTTGTACAGCGCTAGAATGGGGGCCGACTTGAAGTATTACCGTGCTCTATTTATGACGCCCAGTTTCTTCGAAGCCAATTTGGCTTTGCTCTCCAGATGGCTGCGAAATTGGCAATCGCTCGAGATATCGAGATCCGAACAGTCACATGATTTTTGGATCGGATGGACAAGGGCTGACTTTCATGAGTCAGGGCCTACGTCTTTTGTATATGAGTGCCGGAATAAACGCGTTAGCCCTGGCGTCAACTCAGGCGCACACGTTCTAAGCACGATTTGAGAAATGCCATCCGGCCCGCTAGATTTCCTGACGTCCAACGAAAATAGAGCTCGCCTAACAGTTTTCTGTCTGAACTGTACTTCAAGCTCTGCTCTCAGCTCTGACACCGCGGGATGGTCGGCGGTGTTTTTCCGTTGTCGTCAAGAGTGGAGTTGGAGACAAAAAAAGTGTACCGGATATTGGCTTTCTCTTTTGCCGTATGGGCCAGGGTGTCATTCCTGATGTGCAACGGCGGCAGGGACGGCTGGTTGAAGTTACCAAGAGCAGCTTTCGACAACGACCAGAAATTGCCTGTTCCGGTCGGGTAACTGGTAAGCTGCTCGCCGATTTTGACGACGTGCTTCGATATCGCACGGGCGATTTGCAGCTTAAAAAATCTGGAGGCACGGTTATATTTCCGCTTCAGAACTTTGCAGTTCAGATCGTTTGAGCCCAGCGCCGCAACGCAAGTTCGATACGCCTGTTTTTTGCAGTCAGATGCTGTTTTAACTGACGCATCGAACCATGGCTGTGATCTGCCACCGATCGGTACTACACAGCTTAGTATAAAAATACCCATGCTCTGTAGTATCACATAGGCTACTGCAACCACGCAGGCACTAGGATCATCCGAAGGGAAACAAACCCTGCCCCAAGCGTAGGTTGCAAAAAAAGAAAGCATCCCATCCCAATCTGCTGACTTGTAGTGCCAAATGTGGCGGGTCGCTGGTGGTCTCCGACGTTGGCGTCGGATAGGTACTACACTCCTGACCAGGCAATGGTTGGGCGTTCCGAGAGGGACGTTGGCAGAGACCTGGTAACCATCGGGTTGTGTAGTCAGCAGAAGATCTAATAAGGATGGCATGAGGCTATCCACATCTGCCGCGTTGGCGACTCAACCAATTGGGAGAGACCATACGCCAATGCAAAATTATGCACAGATCACCCTGCGTAGTCTGTGGTACGTGATCCAAGCCATTTGGCATTGTGCCCCTTGAAATCCCCCAAGACTACTATTTCAGCGGAGGGGATCTGAGCAAGCACGTCTTCAATTGTCGCTTGAACGCAGCCCATGAGGTGATCCGTTTCTGCATTACCACTATGGGAACTGTAAACACACGCATAGATACGGACGCGGTCCTCAAAATTTACACGGAGCCAGAGATTAGACAGGTCCCTACCCTCAAAATTGCCATGACGGCGACAGCAGATATCCTCCCTAACGTACACACATACCCCGGCATCAGGCAAAAAATTTTATACCCCGGGGTACGTTAAATATGACGTATCGCTAGGTCGAGATATCTGCGTCTCCGTAAGGAAACACAAATCCTGCTGGGCCGTCTCAAGGTGGTGGTGGACGGCGTTTAAGTTGGAGTGAATTCCCCTGATATTGCAAAAGTCGCCTCTTACAACACCCATGGGCCTGGGACTCCCCTATTCTTTTTACGCCCCGGGGAAAGTACAGGGTAAAAGCGGCACTAGGCTGCTACTTCGCGCTGGTATTCTGGTTTGACAGTTCTGCTGTGAAATAATTTCATTATAACAACACGGATCATTTCTTAAGAAATAATTCTTATTATGAAATATTATTGACAAATTCATAAATTACAGTAAAGTTAAAGTATTTTGTTTATTATGTACAGAACAACATCTGTCGGGTCAGCTAGTAAAATAATATTTAATTATACAATAAAATACAAGGCTCAATTAAGTCGTGGCTATATTGTGTGTGTTGTATCTTTTTACTGCTGTGGGAACACTCAACCACTGTTATTTAGATTCCACTTTATTTCATCAAGTTCCAAAAATTCACTTTCAAATTGCGTGACGTCTAGACTGTACTAGTTTTCATGGGAGTGCATATTTTTTTAAGTACCTATGTTTGTATCAATATTAAAATAGCTCACATATAAGTTCAGTCCTTAGTTACTTAGAAAGTTCCTTGAAAACCTTACTGTAGATGACTTCTTGATAAACTTAAATAAATAAATCCCGTAAATAGTAGTTCAACTACTGTGGAGCAAAACCGGATATAAAGCTCTCCATAAACGTAAGCCTGTTAGATTTTTTTTAATTTTTCAAGCCATGTACTTTGAATTTGAATTCCGTTCTTATTTTGCAACTAAATATCAAAAGTCAAGACCACTTCAGTTGTGTATTGTTACCAGCAGTTCTATTATATTGCGTCGAAGTAATGTAAGCTGAAGACTCCTTAAAGCTGTTCGCATTGTATGACCTACCGTTATGCTATCCTAGTACAATTCTTTATTATTATTTTATTTCCATATAAATATTACAGATTATTTTTATAACTAGTGGTGAATTAGTAACAGTAGAACTAATTGTACTAACAGGAAATGAAACTTGTGAATCGCAAAAGTTATCTTTTTCTTTTTACCACTACCTTGGATAAGGTTGAGCTTTTATGAGAAAAGTAGCAAGGAACTCATTGCTGCTCTTTTTAATCAACATTTAAAGCTTGAATGTTTTACAAATCATTTCAATTACAATATATGATGCAACAAAATTCTCAAACGTACAGTACTAAATGCCTTACATGAGTAAGTCAAAGAAAGGTAAATATAAATTAATAAGTAAAAACAAAAGAGTTATTGAGTGCAGTAGATTTATCATTCCATACACACTTTAATGAGCAATGCGAGCTTTTTATTAGCAATCTTAAAAATATAAATAAAATAACCTTAGATCATTTACTTTAAATACAATTTTTTCCGCCGTTTTCACAGCTAACATAGTCTATCTACGTATAAATGATCTAAAATAATAACTTTAATTTTATGTTTTAAAATTATGAACAGAGTTTCTGATAACGGTATCCTCCAGCTAGCACAAGTAGCGCCCACTCACGAGCATGACGCATGAACCATGTTCACATGCATCTTTATATTTTCAGCCAAAATACGTCCACTGCTGAACAAATTTTATTTTTTATTTTTTTTATGGAATAGCAGGACACACGAGCGTACGGGTCACCTGGTGTTAAGTGATAACCGCCGCCCACATTCTCTTGCAACACCAGAGGAATCACAAGAGCGTTGCCGGTCTTTAAGGAAGGTGTACGCGCTTTTTTTGATGGTACCCATGTCGTCTCCTCCCGGAAACACCGCACAAGGAAGCTCATTCCACAGCTTTGTAGTACGAGGAAGAAAGCTCCCTGAAAACCGCACTGTGGAGGACCGCCACACATCCAGATGGTGAGGATGATATCCTAACTTGTGGCGTGTCATGCGAAGGTGGGATTCCGCGGCAGGAAGCAGGTTAAACAGCTCTTCGGAACACTCCCCGTGATAAATGCGGTAGAAGACACACAATGAAGCGACGTCTCTACGCAACGCCAAGAGATCCAGCCGTTCACAGAGCACTTGGTCCCCCACAATTCGAGCTGTACGCGGTCAAATGGATCAAGCTGATACTGGGGTGCGCCAGACCAAAGATGACAGCAATACTACATGTGTGGCCGGACCTGCGCTTTGTAGAGCGCTAGAATGATTAGACAAATAATAAATAAATAAATAGATCTCCACTACGATCAGTCCTACACTGCGCTCTCTAACATATTATTAGGGCAATCTTGACTAGATTGTTCGTCCATCTTGAGGGGGGCCTACCAACACTGTGTCTTCCAGTTCGTGCTTTTTACTCTGTGTCAATTCAGCACAGATTAAGTAAAACAATACTATCTTATTTTATCTGTGTTGCCAAGCAAGACTTAACAAAAGTCAATTACATCGTCATTAAACTAATAACCGAAGAAGTAGCACAACAAAACATTATACACAAACCTTAAATGATGTTAATCTGACAACATTAACGAGGTATAATTTTCTCGAGAACCTGATTGTTATTACACCCAGATATTGCTAACCTCTAACAATAGACGCGCTGCACTTGATTTATTAAAGGCAAATTGTTGGGGCAATAGCAGGAAGTGACGTCAGCTACGAGTACCGCAACTACGTGGCCGGATGTTGCCGAGCTTCGAAACAACGAACCAAGTTTTGGATTATTTTGATACTTTGCTGTTGTAGAACTTGAGTAAGAATATTCTTGGTAATTTTGTATGTTGTTTTTTAGTTTTAGAGTTTAAGGGTAAGTATTTATTGTCAATAAGGGTATTTTAGACATGAGAAGTCGAAGAAGAGGGTAAGCGCGCTAGAACAAGCAGGGGGCACAGTAGATCCAAAATACCCTACTCATAATAATAATAAAAACGAGGATATTGTATTTAAACCATCTTTGTGCTGCAGAATCCTATAAAATTATTAGGATAAAAAATTACAGAAACATTTTAACAGTTGCATCTCAATATAGTCTTGATAATTAAATTATTAAAACTTTCGTGAGATATTGAAAAGTTTTTTTACTAACACGGCATTACTCGCGTCATATTGGTGTGGGTACCGAATAGTTTCGGACCATTCGGAGGTCCTTCATCAGGATGAGTGTAGTGGGTTCGCGATAACGTCCCGGCGGGGCGCGAGGGGCGTCAGTGGTGATGCACGGTATCACTGACACTGTGTCACTATTGGTGTCCACGGGTGCACAAAATGTACTCACAATGTCCACTACGTGATCATCGGCACTGTGGATCTTTTTTTTATGGAATAAGAGGACAAACGAGCGTACGGGTCACCTGGTGTTAAGTGATCACCGCCGCAGACATTCTCTTGCTACACCAGAGGAATCACAAGAGCGTTGCCGTTAAGGGGGGGAAGGAGGGGGAATGGCCACCAGTCCTCGACACTAACCTATGCGAAACATAGCTGCATTAAGCCACTACTTCACGCCGGTATTCTGTGCGAGTGTGGTAAGTAACCCGGACGAATCTGGCCCGATTGTGCTGCCGTCAAAAACGGTAGCGTGACTCTCACTCTTTCAATAAGCCCGTAGTCGCCTCTTACGAGACCCTTGGGCCTGGGATAACCCTATTCTTTTTACTCCCTGGGGAAGCACGTGTCTTATTGCGAGATGTTTTTAATAACACTGGTTTCGAAGGTGGCAGAGTCCAACCCTTGCCTCTCTTAAAATTAGTTCGCCGGTCGATTTCTATGGCTTCTAGAAGCTTGCGAGACACAATATTCTTATCGCGGACCAATACTGTAACCTTATCGAACCTAATATAATGTCAAGTGTCTAGGTGTGAGGTTTTTCTAATGACAGTAATTCTTGATATTTGTGATACTGACGTTTCTGGTTAAATTGTCAAATACTTTTTGCATTGTTGACGATATTTCTTGGAGTATGTGAATTAATTTAAGGTTCTTCTTGATCAATTTGAGCTGAAAATAATTATTATTGAGAGCTTCTTCCATTATTGATGACTTGTTCTATACGAATAGACACTGCAAGTGATACAAAAACAAAGCCAAAATATGGCACATGCCATAAATGACACCCTAATAAGCTTCGAGTTAGATACATTTCTGCGTTTACTCCAGTTGTTTTAAATATTATTGGTCAATAGGCAGCAATGTAAACATTATTTCAGTTTAAGATACGTATTGCGTATTTTTTTTTAACCCGATTTGAACAGTGACATATAGTGGAGTAGCAGTTAATTATTTTTTAAGCCCTGATGAAAACGAGGGTTGCAGTAAGTTTTGCGTATGACAGTCTGTCCCTATTTTTTGATCAAAATCTTTTCAGTCGGAGGTTTTTATGTTTTTATCAAAAATTACACTCACATTATAAAGACAGTTTGTATGTTTATTTATTGGTTTGTGTGTATATTTGTAACTTCTTAACGCTCTAACTATATGGATTTTAATCTAATAATATAAGGTAACCTATAATAAGAGAAACAAACAGTCAAATAAAATATTTTTATCCACATCAAATAATAAGGTAAACTGGTTATTAAAAAGTTAATTTCCCTGATATAAATTTTAATTTGTTAAAATTTGTCTTTTAGACTTAGACTTACATCTTAGAGAAACCCAGGGTATCTTATTGGCATATTATGTACTGTACGTTGACATAAACATATTATCTTTGTTTGACAGCTGCTTTTGTCAAATTAAAAATGTGGCTGATTTGGACTTTTGTGTGTGCGTGCAATTTAACTAATATATGGAACTTCGAAAAAGATCTCAATAGTTTTAAAGTTAATAGTTAATTTTTTGCAAGAACTATTAAACGCTTAAATCGTGATATATAATTCAGCCTCAAGGAAATGATTCCACCAAATGACACTCAACTTATTTGGTTTGTAAAATTCTTCCCTACTCTCTCTTGCTACCAACTGGCGCTAATTCGCTCATTATCTCGTGTACAGAAAAGCTGAAAATATTGAGCTTTTACAGATTCGCGCTATAAATAAGTATCAATTATCACTAGGTAACGATACGTCTGTGATACCGTGTAAATAGCACTAGTTTGTAATTATTGTTCACATTCTTATCGTCCTCTCATCTGTCTCATTCTGACAAACGGGAGAGAGAGAGATGTGAATACTTGTCAATAATTGTACCATATTTAATGAAAGAAACGTTTAACTAAATTATTGAAGCTTTTTGACAGCCCGTCTTACATAAATAAAATAAACTTATCGGTGTTTAGTCACACCATTTTTGCGTCGTTTACGTATTATTTGAGCACTTTATTATAGCACACTTATACTTGGTGATTGACCCACGACTAAGGAGAAAAGTGTGCTTACATTTTATTTGAGCACACTTTTACCGTTCCGCTTACAGATTGCGAATGATGTGTCCATAATATGTGCAAAGAACGTCATTGTTCCCAAAGCGTAAAATCGCAATGTCAACAATAGTTGATCTAAAGGCGATATTCCATAGTTCTTTACAATAATGGTACTTTTTCATTATACTCGTACTCTATCGTAACACTTACTTACTGAGCAAATCGTTGACAGCAGACTTGTTCAATCAGATTCCTTATATGAATCGCAGTAAAGAAAGTATTCATCACAAAAACAAAAAGGATTTTGCACTTATTTTAAAGAAATTGTCCGGCTTGTGATCCCCTGAAAACGTGGGTTTGACAAATACATTACTAAATACAGCCTATATTACTTATTAGCCGTTATTCATACATGCATCATAACATGAGTTACCGTCAATGAGTTAATTGGGACAGAAAATTCAACGATAGATAGGATTTCTTATCTCAAGGAGGCCATAACCGGATATAGATTGAATATTGGGAACAGCCGTTAATGGACTCAAGCAAACTATACCGAAACAAGCTTTACATAGCCAAGCGTGATAGCTCGGTCTCATTCAAAATCCACAAAACGAAGTATATTATAAATACGTCTAGATAGACTGTGACAGTTGTGAACATGTCGAATAAATTAGTAGGGTACAGTTCCTCTTTTTTCGGCAAACGCACGCACGCTAAAACAAAGTAACTGACGTTCGCGAGTGTAAGACGTAGCTCTCATGTCACACTACATTACTTTAGTGTGCAGCTGTCCTGTTATTATCCGTTGCCTAGTAGCTAGAGGCTCCATCTCGATGTATTTATTATCTAAGCCAGGATAATTTAACTGTTACTCTACTGTCTACCCACTGATTCATACTTTTCACACAGTGCTATTTCTGAGGCGGTTTTTGTACAACTTTCCTTCAAAAAAAGCGCGTACACCTTCCTTAAAGGCCGGCAACGCTCTTGTGATTTCTCTGGTGTCGCAAGAGAATGTGGGCGGCGGTGATCACTTAACACCAGGTGACCCGTACGCTCGTTTGTCCTCCTATTCCATAAAAAAAAAATTGTGCTGTAAGTAGTGTAAAGTATGGCGTGTTAGTTTTTGGATCTGGATTTTGAGTGCTTTTAGCCACCGAAGTGCGCTCGTGGACGTTATATTCATTCATTATTGCAGACATTATATCAATAAAAGGGAAACTACCTTCTAATGGGCTAACCGAGAAGTTATGCAATTGGGTCACTAGGTTTTTGGCTGATCGGAGCATCAAGGTTGTTATCGATGGTGCATGCTCCGACTTAAAACTCATTTAAACGCTGGTGTCCCGCAAGGCTGCGCGCTACCCTACACTGTTTCTTCTGCATATCAATGATTAAGAAGATGATAGTACTTGGTATTCTTCTCACACCTGCTGTCTTTCGGGACGTCTACGAGAGACGGAGAAAATATAATTTTTTATTTTATTATTCTATGGAAGTTTGGAATAGGGCCGACAATGTTTAGTCCAGTTAAACCCAAATAAGATACAAGTTAACATTTATAATCACTTATAATATAATATTTACATACTATCTTTATTTTTATACAGTTTGTGTAGATTAATGCTCCACCTTTATCTCTTGTGGTTTTTTTATTGATATACAATTACTTTTTAGCTTACTCGTAAAATTACTTTTTAGCTTACTTAATAAAGATCGTAATAAAAATAAATTGTAAAACAAAGTTGTAAATGTCGATTTAAAAGTCGAGTTGCAATAAGACTCTTGCCAGTTCTTTTCATCAAAGCTAAACCTTTTCCGATGTGGTTGTAAATGATGTAAAGCATAACTTTTGACATTGAATAAATTTTATTTCCTTGAACTAATTAATGTGTAAAGAGAAGCAAATTTAATTTGATTTGAATGTCGTTCCGAGGTATGAGCAGTGAAATATCTGCTTTGAACTTTCTCGTGTTTGGAATGAAAACTAAAATATCGTCACCATCATCAACAGCCGGAAGATGTCCACTGCTGGACAAACGTCTCCCCCAAAGAACTTCACGACGATCAATCCTGCGCTGCCCTCAGGCAACGTATTCCGGCGATCTTGACCAGATCGTCGGTCCATATTTTGGGGGGGCCTTCCAACACTGCGTCTTCCGGTACGTGGTTGCTTTTCGAGAACTTTTGTCTATGTTTAATTTAGGCTATGTCGGTGAATTTATTTCTCCTACGGATCTCCTCATTTCTAATTCGATTTCTCAGGGAAACTCCGAGCATAGCCCTCTAAGCGACCATGAGCTTTCAAATATAACACAGCCATAAATAATAATCTATTTATAACCGTCTTCTGTTTGAAACAAAAGATTTTTAGAGTATAATTATAAACAACCATTCTGTATTATCTTGTAGCCCGGAGCATATATAAGTCGCTAGACGCTCTAGAAGATAATTGAATAGGGTCACCTATTAAGGAACAGTATCGTTCAGGGAACCGAATTATTCTTACGAAACCCAAAGCGATAATCTCAGCGTAACAAAGATATGAAAGTAAACGAAAATGTTTAAGAATTCTTGATGATTTTGTTGAAATAATAAGTTTTACCTTGAAAGAATTATCGTGTTTGTATGAAGCTCTATTACAATTAATGAATATCTTAATTACACACAAATAAAATTTGAAAACCAAAATTTTATGAACGATGCGGGATTGGAACCCACGACGACCTCCGGCGTTCCGTGCCAGTGCTCTAACCAACTGAGCTAACCGTTCGAGTACCGCCTCGCTATAAAATTCTGTTTGCTTTTCTTTCTGTTTGTTTATTGACGCCACAGCCTGAGAGTTGAACAAAGCAAACAGAATTTTATAGAGAGGCGGTACTCGAACGGTTAGCTCAGATGGTTAGAGCACCGGCACGGAACGCCGGATGTTGTGCGTTCGAATCTTTTTTGTTTTTCAAATTTTATTTGTGTATATAGGATTACTAGAAGTGAGGGTTATCACTTTAAAAACCTAACATAATATTATCTTAATT
>CATIXN010000005.1:3654464-3683727 GCA_949711725.1 Leptidea reali | reverse complement strand
TTATAAATCCTATTTTGAATAAAAATATTTGAATTTGAATTTGAATTCGTTATTCTGGTGTGTAAGCTATATTATTGTAAAGTTTGATCAAAATCTATTCAGTAGTTTTTGCGTTAAGGAAGTTCAAACATACATCCAGACATACAAACTTTCACATTTATAATATTAGTAGGATTAGGTAGCGTCGCCGATTTGCCAATATAGCGCTGGGAAGGTTAAGCCTTAAAAATATAGTAAATATCAATATTTAAAAAAAAAATAAGAATGCAAAGTTAGAGTCACAAAATAAAGGCCAGAAGTCCAGCTTAATTTGCGTAAAATATTCTATAAATAAAGTCTCTCTTAGTATAACTTTTCTAATTTCAGTCCCAGAGGAGTCACTGGCAATCTTAGCTTATAACTTTTAAAGTACAATATTAGAATTTACGAACATTTTTATAAATGAAAATTATACAGTAAATATTGTGTTTTGTTGTTATCATTTTTAATTCTTTGAAATAATAATGCTTCATACTTAGATCATTTATATGTGTAGATAGACTATGAAGTATTGTCATTGAATATATAAAATTGAGTTTAGAACTAAACTCTATTTTGTGCAATTCATGCATACTAACACAAAGTGTCATACAAATCACGATGTACCTTGTCACACACTTAACTAATATTCCTGGCCTGTTTTAATCGGTTGTCTAACAGCAATAGACTCTGTCTAGACGTATAAATTATCTAAGGCTTCATATGATTTCTGAAACCTTTTTTTATGAAATAAGAGGTCAAACGAACTTACCAATATAACTTTTTACATGATGGTAAGTGATCTCCTCCTATGGTCTTTCTGTCGGTCAGCGATTTCGATAATATCATTTCATTCAAATTTCGAACATCTCTGAAAAAGAAAGAAATTTGATTTTACCTATATTCTAATATCAGACAAGATCTCGTTTAGTTCGAAATGAAATCTCAATTTGCAAACAAATTTGACAAATATTGCACGTAAGTAAGATGTATCGAACAATATGATAGTTGGAACCGATTCTAGTTTGTCGCTGAATTAAAAAAAACTGCTGCCAGAAAACATTTCATTACCGCAATTCCGCATAAAATTCATGGTGATCATAATACGCGGCTCTTGAATGCATCATGGAGGCATATGTGTGTAAATAAAGTAGTGTTGTTATGTTAACTGTACATAATTAGGCATGAAAACGTTCGTATGAATAAACCTACACTTGCGTTTAATGCACTTCATTATACAGTCAAATATACTACTATAAAGAATCACAACATTAATTATTTTTGTTAATGTTTAAATTGGAATAAATACGATCTTGTAATTCTTATAGTCCATCTTTTCCTATGACCATATACTTCACTAGTCAGGAATTAATCTTCGATTATTAATCTGTTAGATGTATTTTCGCTTCTACGCTGTCTTCAGTTTATGGAAAAATTATACTTCGAAAAGCACTAAAGTTGATAAAAGTCCAAACATCAGTCAGAATCGTTTCAAAGGCTCCAGTACAATATCAATCTCGGTCTTATCAGTGATTGCCTTCGGGTTCAATTCATTCGATATCTGACCGCCGTTGGCTCAATTATTCATGACTTATGGAAGTATTCGCGTTTATCACTACTTTCTTAGGAATTATGTATATTTTTCTTTGGCAACACGATCTGATTTATTGCTCGTAGCCATCTATACTACTAATATAAAATACACTTATAGTGCTCCTTGGCTTCTAATAGAGAAATAATAATAAGCTTAGATAATAATTTATGCGTCTAAATAGAGACTTACGAGTGGGAGGGTCCTTTGGACAGAATGCCGGCTAGATTATGGGTACCACAACGGCGCCTATTCCTGCCGTGGAGCAGTAATGTGTAAACATTACTGTGTTTCGGTCTGAAGGGCGCCGTAGCTAGTGAAATTACTGGGCAAATGAGACTTAACATCCTACGTACGTTGAACAAAGCATACAAAATCTTATAAACGATACGTCACTCGAACGGTTGACTCAGTTGGAAAGAGCGCTCGAAAGGGAGCACGGAACGCGAGAAGGCGCGGGTTCGAGTCCCGCATCGTACATAAAATTTTATTACCAGTTGTATTTGTATACTATTTCTTATTCATCTGACTATCACGTACAAAACCAATTATTCAAATCCAACAGGCAGATCCAGATATAAGCGCATTGAAATAAATAAACATGCGACCTTCCAGACATCAGAATTACATGAGTATAGATAATATATGGTTTTGCATCAAACGAATAACTTTTCTGAAATATTACTGTTTATATCGCGGGCTATATGTCAGTAGTTTAGTCTGAATTGGTTCAGTTGTTTCAGAGATAACCCAGAATGCACAGACAGGCAAAAATATGAAAATTAGTAATGTTGAGATGATGAAAAAACTTTTTTTTTTTGTTATTATAATTTAAAAGATGGGCTGGCAATTCCTTATCATTTCTTCTCCCCAGCCCCATCCAAAGCCCCATTACAAACTGATTTAGCTTCATGATACCGATTGTTGTTGCAATGTGCTGTGTTATTGTCACTACCTATGGTAAATAATAGTTATTTGTTCAACAAGTGTGCAAAGTTATTTTTTGCTGCGAGTGCTGACTTCAAATCACGAATTGGCGAATTAGAATCACTCGCTACGCTCTTGATTAAATTCTAGACCACTGAGGTAGTGAGTATTTTAAAGACACGTGAAACATAAAAGTTTTCACCTCGACTAGCGAGAAACGTGTTATAGGTAAGAGAAACAATTAAGATAATAAATTTTTGTGACAATGAGATAATTCGCTAGGTTAAAATGAGTTTCGGAACGCACCGGATCGCATGTTAATTATTTAACGCGGCGTGATTCCCGGATGTATGGTCACGTGGGTTCGAAATTTAAATCACTTTGCCTCACGCGCAAAAAGTTTTTTCACGTAGCAAGAGCGCCCTTTTCGTGCTGGAGAGGTGAACATATAATTTATATTCGATATTCCATTCTGTACGTAATTTTTAACCTAATATCCTTTATCTGCTCATTATAATTAATAAGTATAACGTCTAATTGTTACAGTAACCCAGTTATCGGAGGTCACGGGTTTCTAATGAAGTAATTATGTCGCCCCTGTCAGTTGCAGCTGATCGGCCTGACGTAATAGCGTTCAAGAGTTACGACTTGGCTATTGATTAGTGAGCGGAAGTATTTAAAACGTTTGTGCTTTTCTGTGGAGAAATCCTTTCTGAAGTGAAACTTCTTTGCATACATGAGGGTAATTTTTTTACGGATGTAACGCAATAGAGCGTCACGAAAATGTGGGACGTTTTTGTTCATGAAGAGGAGGAAGTTTTTGTTCAAACGAGAGAGCGATTGACATCGATTGAGGAAGAGTATTTCTTACGCTCGGGCTTTCCTACTAGTCTTGTATCGTGCAGGTTTATTTTTTAAATTTATGATTTTAACAATATGGATATCGAATCCGAGCTTCTTGAGTTTGCAGAGAACGAATTCGGGATCTTTTGAAATCCAAGAGGGCTGCCGCGCAAAATTGTGATTCAAACAACATGAATATCGTATACGAAGTTCTCGAGGGTGCAGAGAACGTATTTGAGATCATTTTTGAAATTTAAGATGGCCGCCCCGCAAAATTATGATTCCAACAATATGGATATCGTGTCCGAAGTTCTCGAGCGTGCAGAGAACGAATTTGGGATCATTTTTTTAAAGGCAAGATTACCGCCGCACATTATTATGATTTCAATAATATGAATATCGTATCCGAGGTTCTCGAGGGTGCAAATAACGAACTTGGCATCATTTTGACACTGCATTGTAATGGGCAAGGCGTATCAACTACCATCGGCAGAACGTCCTGCACGTCTCATCCCTTATTATCATTTAAAAAAAAATACACAACATGTTAGTTATTTTTTTTTAATTATTTTACCGACTTCGAAGTAGCTCCCTGCTCCCTCCCTTACACACGATACACTAACACCAACAAAAAGTCAAATGATCAAAACATTTTAAAACGCTTTTTCCAGAATTGAGTTAAGTTCTCGTCGCGAATTCTCCTTTATGCCATTCACTCAATGAAAACGGGTGCCATAAATTGGTAATTTGAGTTTAGGGAAAACAAAAATATCGGCTGGAGCCATACCTGGTGAATCAGATGGTTGCTCGATGGTATATGTTGAGCTTTTAGTCAGAAAACTAGTTCTCAATGATGAATCCAACAATTTACTTTCAACAAATTAAAGTCAAAGTCTCTCTTAAACGCCGCATACCGCTCAAATATTATACTTTGTGTACCGTTTGACCTTTAGGTGAGAATCTCGAGGTCACTACACCGTGATACTCAAAGAAATCAGTCAACATGACTTTGACTTTTGGTTTTTTAGGTTTCGGTACAGGTGGAAGACGCCATTTTAAGGCGTTACACCAGTAACGTTTTAAATATGATATATAACGAAAGAGACTATGCAATATTCTAAATTATATTTCTAACGGCTTGTAACTCTTGCTCATATAACTATGTATTAGTTGGAGGCACGATAGCGCACTTGGCTAACATCCAGCTCACCATTTTGGACAACGTTCACAGTCGTACATAAATTATGTTTCCGCGAATGCATCGCTGTAAGGACACAAATCTATGAGTAATGAAACTCTATAAAAATGTTTTATTATATTCCGCTTTTTTATGTGCTCAGCTTATTGTATTCATTTCAGCGATTGTTGTGGAGTTTATGGATTGGAGGACATCAATACAGCTAGAATGGTTACATCTATTGCTAACAACTATGACAAAGGCCAGACATCTGTTATAGTGACCGTCAAAAAATCCAATTAGTTTATAAAGACTTCATCTAGTCCATAGACTATCGTATATAGGAACCGACAGCCTGACAATGTGTGACCAAATTACATTTGGCAATGTGTGCGTAAGCTTGTTGTTTAATATTCAAAATACAAAGGAGGTCATCCCAAGCGTGGCTGACAGTTTACGACTATCAATCAAAGTCGGCTACAGTAACTATAGATTCGCTTACTTCCATTGGAGATCTTCTTCTTCCATTCTTCTCTCTCGCACGTCAATACGCCTGTATATTGTAACTCAATGGCCTGGTCCTGCCAGAGAGGTAGGTATTTCAGATTATGGGTTACATCTGACAGATTTTCCTGGTGTCTTTTATAGTGGCACAGAAGCCATGGCCTCATTTTAATACCCTGATGATACACCTTGGATAACGTTTTCCAATAGTTATTCTTACTAACTAATCGCTTATGTTAAGTCCCAGTTCTTTTAAGCGACAAATCGCCCGTGCGAAATTGAAGCACGTCGTCAAAATGAGCGAGCAGCTTTTCAGTTACCCGATCGGAACACGCAAGTTCTGGTCGTTGTCGAAAGCTACTCTTGGTAACTTCAACTAGCCATCCCTGCCGCCGTTGCACATGAGGAATGACACCCTGGCCCATACGGCAAAGAGAAAGCCGATCTTCTGTGCGCACTTTTTGCATCCAACTCGAACGTTGATGACAACGGAAAAACACCGCCGATGACTGTAATCACGACTATCATGTTTACGAAAAATCCTTACACAAACAATGAATTTTTAAAAAATGAAGCTCTTAAGGTTGATAAATCTAATATACAATAATTAATAATATTTACACTATTTTTGGTGAAATTTTCGATATTTAAAAAGCTTTTTAACTTTGAACATGATTCATTATAGGATGCATCATCTCACAACCGTATTTGTTATGGATTATACTGCCAATGTAAAATATTCTAATATGATATAAGAGTGGCGGTTCAGTTTCTTGTATGTTCTTCTCATGACCACTTTTGCCGCACATAAGGTTGATTTACAAATTTAAACTAAATATGTATAGGTATGATTCAAAAGCGCTTAGCCTATTTGAATAAAGAATATTTATTTGTCTTTGAATTTGACTTTAAATGTCTGTATTAGCTTAGCTAATGCTATTAGTATTTTCAATAATAATAAGTCTAACAATAGTAATTCAATAAGAAAATAATTAACTGAAAATCAGAAATCAGGATAAAATAAATTAAAGTTATTTTTAAATGTTTCGTTTTAAACTTCAGACGCACGTATTGTAAATATATGTTATAAGTGTACTATAGTGTAAAAAAATATTATATTTTCATTTTTGTAAAACATCAGTTCAAATAATTTAAATATTCCGAATATCTATATTTTTATTATTAAGTTTTGATGATTGTTGGCGGAAATGAAATGTATTTCCAGATAACTTTAATCCATTTTGATATTAAACATTCATGTAATATTCGGTCGCTGGAAACTCGTATTTATGAAGCTGTATTTGTTGATTGAATTTATAATAGAAAAATGGAATTCATGTTTTAAATGGCTTGTGGTTTATAAATCCATTTAATAATAGTAGTTTAGGATATAATAAATAGGTAGTTTAACACAGAATCACGCGACAAAAAGCAATATATAAGCAATAAGCAATACGTTCTTAACGCAACATTTTGAAAATATAGTCAACCCACATTAAAAAGAAACAGCTGTATAATATGCTTCATCAGAAAATAACAAGGGCTTCATTTTATTTCCTAAAAAAATATATAAATTAAAATAAAGTAGTTATCCGAGTAAATATTTGGCGTGCCCTTGGAAATCTATTGATGACAAAATATTTTTTACTAATTCCAATTCAAATTCTAATAATTGTCGGTCGTTGATCAACTGGTGACCCTCTAGGTATACCAAGAGCTGACGGCTAATTATGCTCTCCATGATTTTAGAGAGCAGGGAGGTAATAGCAATAGGCCTGTAGTTTGCCGGATCCGAACTGTCTCCTTTTTTTTTTTGGATTGGATGGACAAGGGCTGACTTCCATGAGTCAGGGACTACGCCTTTAGAATAGGAGTGCCGGATTAAACGCGTTAGCACCGGCGTCAACTCAGGGGCACACGTTCTAAGCACGATTGGAGAAATGCCATCCGGCCCGCTCGACTTCCTGACGTCCAACGAAAACAGAGCTCGCCTAACAGTTTTCTGTCTGAACTGTACTTCAGGCATAGAGCTCTGACACCGCGGGATGGTCGGCGGTGTTTTTCCGTTGTCGTCGAGTTGGAGGCGAAAAGAGTGCACAAGAGATCGGCTTTCTCTTAGAGAAGAGATTCCTAACTTGGTAACTTGATTTCCTTCATGCATTCCTGAGAAATAGCGTTCTGATTGGCACACAGAAACAAAAACAGTTCCTTTTATCTTTTGGAGTACATAGTGGAACTGTAAAATACTAGAATAATTGTAATCGCAAATTTTACAGTGTTCCGCTACACTACACAGAAACTAGAACAAAACCAATACTTTGTGTCTTTCGAAATGGAGCAAATACTGTGAAACAAGGTATAACACTCCATTTGCCATCGCTTACTTCTGTTTGCTCAAAGCTGTTGAGACGAAAACTCATTCCTTATGAGTAAAATGTTATTATTAAAATTAAATATTTTCACAAATGAAATTCACACAAATTCTAATCCAAGTTTTTTAATTAAAAAAGGATTTCAATATGAATAATTATATGATTTCTTATATTTTAAGTCAAGGCTCACACTTCAATAATCTAACCTTAGCTATGGCACCCTTCAGACCAAAACACAATAATGCTTACACATTACTGCTTCACGGCGGTAAAAAGCGCCGTTGAGGTACCCATAATAGAATTTGGAAACCTGTGCAAAGGAGCTGGAACTGGTTTTCGGTTTCCATACTATCGTAAAAGATATAACAATATGAAAGTTTGGAATACTTTTCAAAGAAGAATATGTACACTAGAGCAATAAAAAGTAATAAGACAATAATTATCCCCTGTTGTCGAACATTAGGACTGAGGCAAAAGAAATTATAGTGTATTATAGCCATCTGATTCATGATAATTTATTGGTCGAGTTGAATAGTTATAGGACACTGTTCATAGATTTGCAATAGTATCTTAAATATGATGTAAATATATTCTATTAATAAGTATTTTTTACTTTCGTCTTTTATTGCTATTCATAATCACGTTCGCTAGCGGCGGAGTGTGGTAGGCTTCCTTTGACCAAATTAACTTTTTTATAACAATAAGGGATGAGACGAGCAGCACGTTTAGCTGATGGTAATTGATGCGCCTTGCCCATTACAACGCAGTGCCGCTCAGGATTCTTGAAAACCCCCAAACTCTGAGCGGCACTACAACTGCGGTCGTCACCTTGAGGCATAGGATGTTAGATCTCATTTTCCCAGTAATTTTACTAGCCACGGCGCCCTTCAGACCGAAACACAGTAATGATTATACATTACTACTTCACGGCAGAAATAGGCGCCGTTGTGGTACCCATAATCTCGCCGGCAAGGGGCCTGCCACTAGTTTACTCCAAATTGTTTGCTTCACTTTCTTGAGTCAAGTCTTGAACTTTTTATAAGTCAAACATTTGCGATCGTGTTTTATATTTATAATTTATTGCTAGGGGCAGTAGTAATCCATACTAGTATAACTTTGGTAGTTTTATTTGGATACAGCCTGCCGTCAAAACAAGGACAGAGATTGGAACCACAGATATAGTAATAATTTCAGTTGACAAACTTCTACTATGGTACTATGGAAATATAAAAACAATTTGTGAGTATAATATCAATGAATTATTATGAAATATTCCGGTGTTGCTTGTCACAGATGACAAGGGCAGATGCTGAGTGGCAACAGATGCTTAGATTTATAGAGGACGGAACATGTTCCTGAATAAATAACACAGCGGTATTTAACACTTCAAAATATTAACTCTTATAATTATTACAATATTTATTAATGAAGGGTGAATAAGGATCACCTAATGGTAAGTGTTTAACAGCTTATTGTTTCTCGCGAAAGAGCACTTAGTCATACAAGAGCCACGCCAAGAGAAGTAGTTTTATGAATTCAAGTTCCAATATCACGAGTTATAATATACTTAGAAATACACTACAATAATTGAAGTGTATCTTTTCCTAATCCAATCGATAATCTATATTATCGTATCGAATTACCTCAGAAAGAGAAAGACGAAGAAGAAGAAGGTCCTGGTGATCTGTAATATGAGGTCAACCTACTTCATTGTATATTATAATAAAATGTCAAATGCTGAATCTGTAAACATAGATTATGAAGAGTGGCAATAAGTTTCTTGCCACTTCTTCTCATTATAGCTCAAGTATTCCGAATTGGTGGTAAAATCATTGACATTCATAAGTGTCATATTGACCTTATAAAATAAATGATTTTCTTTCTTTCTTTCAATGTAAAAGAGATAAAGGAAGGATGTGTAAGGATTTGTTTTACATCGTGCCAACATAACCAAAGAAATAAATATAACTTAATGAACGGGAAAAACTTTCTGCTCTATAATACAATGGTTTGTTATATTCTTTGTTTTGTTCTTATTATTCGTAAAGAAACTTATGAATGATAAATCCATGTATTCGGTTCTAGGACAGTATCATAAAACATTGATAACTAAACAGAATTGGTATCATAAAGATACTATGTTGAATAGTAAATATAAAAAGAGCGAATATAATTTTATAGGCTTATAAATAATTCAGTAACGTAAAGATAAGTAAATCATAATAGGACCGTGCCGCTTACGGGTGAGGTATGCGAAACGGATGTGATGGAAATAATCAGCCATTTATTATGATAAACATGTTAAATTTATGGAAGAATTTAACTTAAGTCTTGAGTTATTTTTCCTTGTTAAAAAGGGTTTATCTGTCAGATCCTAAGATTGTCAACTTATTAATAAAAAGTAATACCACAGCTTTATATTGTACGAATAAAATCACTTAAAATTACCAAAAAATTAGGAAAACGGTTGACTCTAAAGGCCATCCCTGAAACTTCCCGCTAATTCCATAACTAAACGCTTCAATTCGTACTTATGACGATCAAAAATATACTCTGTGTTATTTTGAGCTCTTCGAACTCAAAGAGTGAGCTGTTCTATATTTTTGAGCTCTATGAGCTCAAAAGTCTGATTAAAGTTAATTATAACCCTATTTTATTAATTTTTAAACCGCAATTATAATATAATATAATTAATGAATAAACTGATTGTCACGCAATACAGGTCCGAATTGTATTCAATATCAGAAGTTTGATCAAGCCCATTCGAATGGCGCCAACCGCGATGAAATCGATCGAGCGGTTCAATAGTTATAAGAGATTTACCACACACTCAAACATACATACAGACGTACGGACACCATCGTGGGAATAGTCAGAAAAGCTTCCTAGGACAAAAACGAAAAACGGGTAAAAGCAAAAACTTCCCGATTTTTGAAAAGTTTCATGTAGGAAATAAGAAAAGGTTTATCGGTTACCATTTGCTGAATTCATGAAAACAGTATATTAAAATTATCCCCCGAAATATGCGAATTGCGTCTTTAATATATGACTTTCATTGTATAGAACGTTTATGTGTTCACAATCCGTGAAGTTATTAAAATCACGAGTTGAACCAACGAATATAGTATTATACTATACAGCCTAACGCTATCATATCAGCAAATATTCGTCTGTCTGCAAACGGTACTTTTGATTGGTGAATTTCAATGTTCGCCTGGATCTTACGTCACTATGACGTCACTAAGATGGCCGCCTGTCAACTGTACAAAAGTCGCTTACGGCCATATTAAACGACCGCCCACGTCACATATGATCATTGAATTGGACTGTTATTAAAGTTTCATGGGTTTTAAGAGAATATATGAAGCCGTATGGGGTTAGCCACTTGGTAATCCTTTTCACCTCGACGATTGCAAGGAAAAGTGGTGACTAGTTGGTACAAACTACATTTTTTTTTGTATTAACTAATTGTTTATATGACAGCATTAAGTTTAGGCATACCATTAGGCATAACATATTTTTTTAAACCTGGCATCATTTATAGTCTTGATACAATATTATGTATGTTACAATAACTTCAGAATTGCGTTAATATCCAAGGTTCTTTAAATTTTCTTTAAAACTTTAAAAGAAAATGATCAACCCTATAAACTTAATAAATTATTACTTGATAAGATATTAGCGACACAAAAAAAATTAGGGCTCGTCCGGGATTTGAACCCGGGACCTCTCGCACCCTAAGCGAAAATCATACCCCTAGACCAACGAGCCGATGAGAAAGTGTTCAAATAAGTTATAGTAATGAAATATTAAGATAATTAACAGAGTTTTATATATATATATATAACTATGATTATAATACAGAGAACAACATACTTGATTATATAGAACCGATGAGTTTATGTGTGACTAATCTCTATGAAGATGAGAGATCAGCGCTTTCCGATTTTCTTGTTTCAACCAACAAAGTTTTCATTTTCAAGGTTAATAATAAAATAATGTCAAAAACTTTTATGTGAGGAACTGGTTCAGATAAGTTTGCCTTTCGTTAAAATTACAATCTCTTACGTTGTCTTTGAAATGTAAAAGACGATGAAAGTGGGAATGAAGCGACCGCCAGGCTTTTATTAATTTTAATGCAAAAAAAGAGACTCACTGAGTTCCTTGCGCCTATTCACCTGAGCGGCACTGCATTGTAATGGGCAGGGCGTATCAATAACCATCGGCTGATCGTCCTGCTCATTTTGTCCCTTATTGTCTCAAAAAAAATTCAATAAGTTTAACGTCATTTTGCTTGTAATGATGAAACTGAGGACTTGTTTTAACTGTTACAAATTAAAACAAACAATTCTAAAAATATTCGTTTAGTTACTATGGTGCTCATGTCATAAATTTTAGGTATTGGGACTAGATCTAGTAACTCTGCTAGACATAAAATGATTCAACCACAAGATCACCTAAATAATCTAGAAACCTTTGATATTGAAGATGTGTTCCAGGCGTTTAATAATATAATATCTTCATTGTTCTAGACAAATTTATTTTTGCGACATTCAGTCGCCAGACTATGCAGGCTCATTCTTGACGACAATCCAAATTCATATGGCGTATAGAGTTAGAACCGATAACATCTATGAAACAATGTAATTATCATAGTTTTATCTAGCAAAAGAAATCGCCATGTGATATTGTGCGGCATAAATATGATATTTGGTAGATATATTAACAGCTATTTTGTTAGATTTGCAGCTATCAGTATCATGTTAGTTAATTATAAATAAATTGTTATGAATGCAACAATAAATGAAGACGTATTTGAGATATCAAATCAAATTACTTCTTAAGTTTTATCTTTATTTATATATCTATATATATAAAAATGAATTGCTATTCGTTAGTCTCGCTAAAACTCGTGAACGGCTGGACCGATTTGCCTAATTTTGGTATTGAATTATTTGTGGAAGTCCACAGAAGGGTTAAAAGGCGAATTAAAAGGAAAATGTTGCTAAATTAAATAAAAACAACAAATCGAGTGTATTCTGGCAGAACCAAATAAGTGCAAAATTTTATAAAAATTAGTTATATACATAGGCATAATTCTTTTTCTCTGCTTTTTTATCTAGCAAAACCGTATATCCGTAGGAGCTTGTATAACGGTTTTTTTTCTGTGCAAAGCGAAAGTCTCAACGATATTTTCTTTGAAATCTAAAAGCAAAAAGTGATAGAATCACTTATTACACAACATGAATATTTAAATACAGTGATAAAAAAATAAAGGAATTTATTCTCTTTACTCACAAAGAAACATTTCCTTTTTGACTACCGACAAATCAGTATAGTTCTCACTATATGTAATAACTAAATCACTCCTTTGTTTTATCAACAGGTAGAACGGAATAAGTGAGTTTTTTGTTGCTTTACTTTAATATCAAAAGTATATAAGTCTCATTTAAACGGTTTTGCTTGCTAAGGTTTTTAGTCTCATTTCAACATCGTCGCGTGCGCACGTGCTACATTTAATAGAAATTTTTATTAAATATCCTATTATAGACTGTGTGCGTGTGTACCTACAACAAGATCGTATACTTATGTGATAATGTCGTCCAGAACAAAAATGATTTTGGCTATGGTAACAACAAAATTGCGCAACACAAGGTATTTATATACTTTACTACAGAGTTTCGAGTTTATAATTTTGCTTAATTCAAAACAAAAGTCATAAGTAAGTATAGTAAAATTTCATTTTAGTTTCCAGGACATCACTATTCTACTCAAAGTGATACTGAAACAATTCAGCATCATACTGTCATCGTTGCAGATGTGCACGAAACTAAGAAAACTTCTCTAAACGTCGAACAACTGGTAAATGTTCCGCCCTTTGCCAAATATAGGTCTCTCCAATCAACCGTCATATAAAAACCTCTTCTCTGTGATATTATACCTATATTATCAAGAAAAATCTAGGCATCGTGGGTGATATTTGTTACAGATCGACAACCAGTACCAAGAGCCTTGCTGTATGAATGTGTTAGTGATGAAATCGAGGCAGATGGAGAGCTTGTTTGGCGACGTATCCGATTAGGAAGATCCCCTACTCTACAAGATTTACTTGAAGAAGATACTTACATCTTCTTTGATAATTCTTCTTTAGAGGCTTGAAACTAAACGTTCATATTATTTTCAAGCCTCTGTATTAGAGGAAATTTATCAAAAATGTGGAATAAAGTCAAGCCGATATGGAGATAATCAAATGCATATCCGTATTTAACCTCACTATTTAAGGAACAGGATTAACCAATAATGCATACTGTTTTCTATGGTCTGAATGTGTATAAATGGAAAAAAGGTATTATGTAAGGCCAAAATAGAAACAAATATGTGGCTTTTATGCTTCTTTGGGCTATTCACAATACACAAATAAAATTTGAAAAACAAAACTTTATGACCGATGCTGGATTCGAACCCACGACCTCCGGCGTTCCGTCCCGGTGCTCTAAACCACTGAGCTAACCGTTCGAGTACCGCCTCGTTATAAAATTCTGTTTGCTTTGTTCAACTCACAGGTTGTGGCTTCATCTACTGTATCTACTTTACAGTTGATAACCTGCTCAACCCCAATATTTGCATATTAGGAAATTGACTTGAGATGTCGCTCTTGTAAATCTAAACAATTTGTAATGTTTTTAAAGTGATAACCCTCACTTCTAGGATTTCAAATTCAAATTCAAATATTTTTATTCAAAATAGGATGTGACATCACTGAAAGTCAAAAACTACCACCCATTCCAAAATGGATGCCTCAGACCTGAGAAGAATGGGCGCAACAAACTCAGCGGGCTTTTTTTTTCATCGAATAAATATGTTTACAAAGTAATATTGTACAATTAAACTTATTATTTAATAGCCTGAGGGCGGTCACTCCATTCCCTATCTGTGGTATCATTAAGAAAGTCATTTATGTTTTACCTTTACCACACAAACATTTATTAACAATTCTTTTGAATAACGATATACTTTTGTTTTGAACATTTTCTGGGATCTTGTTGTCAAAGCATATACATCGCCCCACAAAAGAGTTACTAACTCGACTTAGCCGAGTAGCAGGCATCATAAGTTTATGTCTGTTTCTGATGTTAACATTATGGTTATGACAGTTTCTGGCAAATTCACTTATGTGCCTATGAACATACATTACATTATCAAGAATATATTGAGAAACAACAGTCAAGATGTTAATTTCTTTAAATTTTGCTCTCAATGATTCTTTAGGACCCAGGTTATAAATAGCGCGAATAGCCCTCTTCTGCAGCACAAATATTGTATTAATATCGGCAGCGTTGCCCCATAGCAATATACCATAGGACATAATACTATGGAAATAACTAAAGTATACTAGTCGCGCCGTATCTATGTCAGTTAATTGTCTAATCTTTTTAACCGCGTATGATGCAGAACTAAGTCTGTTCGCCAATCCTTCAATATGGGGGCCCCATTGTTATTTGGAATCTAGAGTTATGCCAAGAAATATAGCAGATTCCACCGGTTCTATCACCTCTCCGTTTAACAAAACATTTGCATTTACATTTTTGACATTTGGTACGGTATATTTAATGTATTTAGTTTTCTTGCTATTTAACAATAGGTTATTAGCGCTAAACCAGTACACGATGTCAGATATAATATCGTTCACTTCGTCATACAAAGCTTGGTTTCTTTTCACTTTGAAAGTCAGTGAAGTGTCGTCCACAAACAATACTACCTTATGTTTTTTCTCTATAAGATAAGGAAGATTATTTATATAGATAAGGAAGAGGAACGGTCCAAGAATAGACCGTTGTGGTACCCCCATACTGAGAAGAGTCTCAGGAGATTAATATACAAATAAAATTTGAAAAACAAAACGAAGCGGTACTCGAACGGTTAGCTCAGTGGTTTAGAGCACCGGCACGGAATGCCGGAGGTCGTGGGTTCGAATCCCGCATCGTTCATAAAGTTTTGTTTTTCAAATTTTATTTGTATATTAATCCTAGAAGTGAGGGTTATCACTTTCAAAACATAACAAATTTTTCTATTCACAATATTGAAAAACTGCAGATAATTGAGCAAGTGTTTGGAATCTGGACATACATACATGGAGGTAGATTCTATGCACAGTGCTGCAGAATCACAAAAGAAAGAAACTTCAGCATATGCTGCAAGGCGTAGAAAAGTACCTGTAATTCAAAAAAGAAGACAGATGAGGAGCCATATACAACACAAGAATTGAAATATCATGAATTTTACGACTTAAAAGATCTAACTTCTAAAATAATTCATAACAAAGACAAGGACAATGTAGGAAATAGAGTGCCGTGGCTTAAAATTAATAGATTTTATTTTACGACATGAGTGAGAATTTTAGTTCCATAGATATTACCGGCAAAGAAAGAAATACTAGAGCTACACGAACAAAAAGGAAGAAAAGTGAAGCGTTTCCAAATTAATTGAAAAATATGTATGATGAATTACCTATATCTGAGGCCAAAAAATTATTAACTTATTGTATTTGATTAAAGAGATATAGTACCGGATGAAGCCTTGGTATAAAAATTTAAAGACGTTGAATAGTGTTCCTTAAAATATTGAAGAGGAAAACGAGATGCCTGTGTTCTTGACTTCTATTGATATTTTTCCTTTTTATTACCATTATATACATGCGATAAAGCTGTTCGTAGTAATCAAAGCATTATAATAAAAACATATACCACTTATTTCTTTTTGTCATTCAGTAATTTTCAAAATATTTATCAGTTCATTGCTCTCTTAAATACATGATTATTTTAGTTTTTTTAACATAAACTGAGTCTCAGTGATACAGTGATTCCTTGTTAGTATCACAGGTATTAATATTTGATGTTTTTAAGGATTTATAGCCAAATAACGAATTTCAGGTAAAACAAAACAACTACACCACGTTTACGCAGATTTTACCTCTTTTCTTCACTTTTAATGATAATTTTCATAAAATGAATGTATTACATACTTATTAGATAACATTTCTAACTACAATAACTGTTATGATTTTTATATTACGCTTCTACGTTTAACTATGATCACTCAAAACTTTAAGTGCGTTTTTCTCATTATTGCTTGATGTGCACTTATTCCGTTCTGCCAGAATACCCTCGAAATTTGTTTTTCCTTTGATGTGTCCATACATAATTTCTATGAGAGAATATATTGACGCACGGTTTGACAGTTCTGCTGCGAAACAATTTCATTACGACAGCAGGGTTGCATATTTTACGAAGTAATTTTTGATGTTATGATATATTATTGACAAATTCATATAAAAAAATAATTTTATTTATTTAACAACGTCTGTCGGGTCAGCTAGTAAGTTAAATAAAAAAAATGCCGTATTTTAGAAGAGCTTAATTTAAATACGCCAGAAAGCAACTTTTTATACCTTTTAAGTAACAGGTTTCCTTTGAGAATAAATTAGTAGAGAATTAAAATCGTCTATTGCTCGAGCGAAGTGAGTCGAGTAAAACGGTAATAACAGCGATTCGAACGATAATTCTAATCAAAGTAAAGGAAAAGGTTGAACTTTAGCATTACAAAGTTAAAAAGAGCTATTATGAAAATCACTTAAGTTAGAATAGGACATTTAGATATGAAGTTACGTAAGTAACGTGAAACTATGTCACTAACGGCCGTTTTCAATAACCTATCTATCCTTAGTTTAACTTACGGATAGATTGCTGTCACCGTTTAATGAGAAGATCTTATCTGTCCACAGTTATCTCCAATATTGTTTTACGGCCGTTTTCAAGAAGCTATCTATCCTTAGTTTAACTTACTTGACGTAGATAAATCTATCCTTTTACACTTACTTACATTTCAATAACCTATTGACAGATAGAATTGGACTATAACTATATTGGACATAAGTATGGATAGATAAGATCTTGTCATTAAACGGTGACAGCAATGTATCCGTAAGTCAAACTATGGATAGATAGGTTATTGAAATGTAAGTAAGCGTAAAATGATAGATTTGTCTACCTCTAGTAAGTTAAATTAAGGATAGATAGGTTATTGAAAACGGCCGTAAGTCTGCGCTATTAGTAAAAAATAAAAAGTATTCACACTGACACCGACATCTTTAAACGTGAACATAGCCATACAGCCGAGTGCTTAGTGACCCTGTCTATTAAGCTAGAGGTCCTGGGTCAGAATCCCGGTAGGTGCAAACATTTATATGATGAATATGTACGTTTGTTTCCGAGTCATGGATGTTTATTTGTATTTATATACGTAAAATATTGTATTAAATAAATAAAATCGTTGTCTTACTACTTGTCTCAGGCTATGTCTAGTTAGGGGCAAGATAATTTGTCTAAAAGTGTCAATATTATTATAATCCAATTTAACTGTGGTAAAATAAAGGGCTTTATCGCATCTTAATTAATAATCCCCGAAAACAAAAAACAGACCTACGAAACAAATAATACTCAAGCGACTCGAACCTATATCACCGCGATCGAATTTAATCAAGATGAACAATTTGAATTCCGTCTTGTACACTCCTGCTCTGAACCAGTTTATAGTCGCATGAACTAAATTATCAGGCTTCACCAGTATCGCAATCACATACCATATATAATAAGCCGTGTTTTTCGCGAGTTTATCACTGCACCTAGTAACTCCCGGGGATCTAGTTTTAATATTTAGGTGATACTGTTAATTTCTGGATTAATATCAATAACTACCACCACCCATTCCAAAAAGAATGCCTCAGACCTGAGAAGAACGGACGCAACAAACTCAGCGGGCTGTTTTTTTCTCAAATAATATGTTTACAAAGTAATATTGCACAATTAAACTTATCATTTAATAACCTGGGGGCGGTCATTTGATACCCAATCTGTGGAATCATTAAGAAAGTCATTTATGTTATAATAACCTTTACCACACAAACGTTTTTTAACAACTCTTTTGAATGTCACAGTACTTTTTTTTTGAACATTTTTTGGGATTTTGTTGTAAAGCATATACATTGCCCCACAAAAGACTTACTAACTCGACTTAGCCGAGTAGTAGGCATAAAAAGTTTATGTTTGTCCCTCGTGTTATCATTATGATCGTCACTGTTTGTAGCAAATTCCTCAATGTGCTTATGAACACATAGAACATTTTCAAGAATATATTGAGAGGCAACAATCTAATTTTTTTTAACCGCATATGCTGCAGAACTAAGCCTATTCGCCAATCCTTCAATATGGAGGCCCCATTGCAATTTGGAATCAAGAATCATGCCAAGAAATATAGCAGATTACACTGGTTTTACCACCTCTTCGTTTAATAAAATATTCGCATCTACATTTTTGGCATTTGGCGCGGTGAATTTGTACATTAAGTTTTATGACTATTTAACAATAAGTTATTGGTGCTTAACCAGTTCACGATGTGAGATAGAGCATTGTTTACTTCGTCATATAAAACTTGGCTTCTTTTAACCTTGAATATGAGCGAAGTGTCATCCGCAAACAATACTACCTTGTGTTTTGTTTGTACAAGATTAGGTAGATAATTTATATAAGTTAGGAAGAGGAAGGGTCCAAGAATAGACACTTGTGGTACCCCATACCGAGAGAAGTCCCAGGAGATCTCCTGCCATTCACATCGACCCTCATAATCCTATTATTTAAATATGCAATCAGAAGATCGAGCGCAGATTCTCTTATACCATAGTGGCATAGCTTCATGACCAGCGTTGAGTGTTGAAAAAGCGTCAAAGTGAGCATAATTGCAGTACCGATCAGATATATTTATTTCTCAAGAATTTTGAGGGTACTGAATAATAAAGGACTGGGAGTATTACTTACCATCAGTTAAAAATCCTACTCGACTCGCAAATTTTTCATAAAGTAGGAACTGTTTAAATATAATATTATAAAAATAACATGCGCAAGGTATTCAGGCATCTTACTGATAATATGATTTGCAAGGACTTCACGATTCTGCATCAGTTTAATTTTGCCGGAACGGGGTTCGCAGTAAAACGTTTTATGGAAAAATTTATTACGACATATCTTCGTTTATATTCCTGGCAGTTTCGCCGGATATGTTCAGCGTACAGCAATACAGCCCTTCACTTAGTTGCGGTTAAATGGATATGCTTACGTTAAAATTGTGACGCGTAATTTTAGAACAGTTTGTTAGCTACTTAAGCAAGTTTTAATATTCTTTATTGGGCTTTTAAAAATATAATAAAAAAGAGGGACCTAGGCGGCTCTTCAGTCTCTCCAGAGAGGCCAGGTTGGTTAATGATATATCGATAATCGAGTAGAAATGTTTGTATGGAAGCTGCACCATGTCAGTGCTTCTCCAGGATCTGATCTGGAAGCCTATTCTATTATTGGATCCTAACCTGTTCACAGCTGCATTGGAAGATGTCTTTAAGATCTGGAATCGAACGGACAAAGCATCAATATCAACGGCGAATGAGACCGAGACCATAATGACTGAGACCACGGAAGACTTAAACCATATGCGCTCGATGGCCTTCATACAGCTTTCCAAGGAATTGAACATAGAAAAGATGTCTCATCTACTTCCGCAATAGTTCAGAACTGTATTCTCGAAATTGTGGACGAGTACATATGCTTCGGACAAATAATTCAATTAGGCAGGTCCAATTTCGCAAAAGAAATCATTCGTCGAATCCAACTCGGATGGGCAGGGATGGGAATGCTGCGCAAAATCTTCTAGTCTTAAATACCAAAGTGTCTAAAGTCGAAGGTTTTTACCGGTGTGTATAGCCTGTCATGACATATGGGACGCAGACGTGATCGCTGACTATGGGCCCTATGAGAAAGCTCACGGTCACTTAGAGAGCAATGGAGTTTCCCTGCGAGATTGAATCAGGATTTAGGAGATGAGTAGGAGAACCAAATTCACTGATACAGCCCAAATTATTGCGAAACTGAAAGTTCATAGCTCGAAGGACAGATAGCCGTTGAGGCAGTAATGTCCTCGAATGGCGACCACGTTCTGAGAACGTAGTGTTGGTAGGCCCTCCACAAGCTGGACCAATGCAATGATCTGCTTAAGATCGCCGAAATAAGTTTCGATCCGATCCGATCCGGGCCGACTGTCGTGGATATCTATGGGGAAGCCTTTTGCCCAGCAGTGGACTTCTTTCACTTGAGATGATGATGATGATATTCTTAAAATCAGGCACGTTTCGATCCAAGGCCCCAATATATGATGTGTCACTTATAACATTACTAAGAAATACGTACTGTGAAAAATAATATATTAATCATACTAACTAATGCCTACTACTCGATAAAGTCGAGTTAGCAAGTCTTTTGGTAGGCGATATATTATATATGCTTTTAAGACCAGGTTGGGGTTTAGGGTTTTATGGCCCTAGAAAATAATGTGGAGAACTAATTTACTTCGAAATTCGAAAAATATTTAAAACCATTTATACTTTCGTAAAGGTTTCTTTAACAGAAATAAGTTGCTTATTGATACCCCAGTTTGGGAATAGAGCGCCTGTCCCCAATTTATTTAATGATTTTTATTTGTGACGTAATTTTATTTAAAAAAAAAAAAAAGCCGCTTAGTTTCTTGTGCCTATTCTTCTGATGTCTGAGGCGATAATTTTCGATTGGGAGGTAGTTTTTCACGTCTACGTACAGCCGTTCCCAATATACTATCTACAGATAGAGCTAAATTACTACCTTCTACTGTCAGTAATTAGCTGTCAATAATCTGAAGCTGTCCCTTAAGTCTTACCAATAAGTCATTCTTATCGCCTTATATTGGGACCCGTGAATTGCAATTTCCATACAACCTTTATATCGCTGCTAAGCTATACGTCATCCCATTGACAAACAACGTGCATGGATAAGGTGAGTTACCGTCGATAAGTTTATTGGGACAGAAAAGTCAACGATAGTTACGATTTTTATCTCAATTAAGAGACAGATTGATTATTGGGAACGGCCGTTAGAATAAAAATATTTAAATTTTAACGGCCTTACAAATAAACTTGGTGTAAAGTTATAACTGATGATAAACAAAGAAAATGCAAAATATTTACAATATCGTTGACAACACAGTCAATACAATTATATTCTGAGTTTTCCGAATGACAAGCTGCCTTGCAAATGAACGCGGGAAACGTTATACGTCCGAAAAAACCATTCGTAAGCAAAATGTCTATTTGTAAATATTTTACATATTCTTGGTTTATGCTTAGTTATAACTTTATGCCAATTTTATTTGTAAGGCCGTAAGCGTACACTAAAAATAATAAAATTTATCTAATGCAGTATATTTACTATCTAAATTTGGTGAACATATTAAGTGATTTTTATGACTTCCTACCAGAGGGGTAATCAAACAGAAGCCTATACTGCGCTGTACTCCGTCGTCAGTCCGTCAATAACTACTGCCGCCAAATTCTAATATTCTGAATATTAACTAAACATATGTGCATAATGCTAAGGAACTCATCGTTTGGAAATCCGACTCGTACGTGACCACTTTTGTGCAAGTAGGTAAGTAGTCCTCAAAGGATGATCGCAGAAACGAGAAGAATAGTAGTGTAGTGTGTGTATTACCTTTATAGACATATGCACACACTCATCTCTCCAACTAGTATATAAGGAGTTGCATACTCTAATAAAGGAGCTTATAATCGCACTCAGACTTATAATCATTGCATACCCGAACCTCCAACATCGCATGGCGACCCTGCCAGTGCTGCCTGTCGGCGGCGCTGCGCAGATAGCACACATATAAATTGTCTAAAAATAAATAATAATTATATAAAGTTTATGAAAATAATGAAGAATAAATTCATTTAATTTCAAACTAACAAAATAAAATAATAAAATAAAACTGAGAAGTGTTAGTTGGCGTTTGCTGTGCTGCTGCTGAGGATAATGATGCCGATAATGTAGTGATGGTGCCTAGCAGGGTGCCGGGAGATGCAGGTGTCGGTAGTGGATGCAGCAGGGAGTCAATATGCAGAGGTTGATACAATCAGGTTGCAGGACAGGAAAACTTTGCCAAGGATAGTGCAGGTTCAATTTATTGTACTTATTTGTTTTGGATTTTATTACTATACGTGAACA
Organism: Leptidea reali; assembly: GCA_949711725.1. Taxonomy (NCBI): domain Eukaryota; kingdom Metazoa; phylum Arthropoda; class Insecta; order Lepidoptera; family Pieridae; genus Leptidea; species Leptidea reali. Next base: position 3,661,158 of record CATIXN010000005.1, on the reverse strand, counting down.
TTTCAAACTTTTATGCTTAAGTATCATAAGTTGGATTACTAATTATCAATTTGTTAAAAAAATTTAACCTTCGGAACATCAATATCTTCAGGTTTTTATGAGTATTAACAACATACTACACCTTTATCAATTCTGTAGCGGCGGAGGCGCAAAAGGTTGGACCGATGACTCTCATCACGGAGCCCCCGGTTGAATCCTCACCCGCCACGTATCATCATGTTTTCGAGTTAAAATTTAGCTTTTCTCAACGCTTTATAAGGTCGGAGTCGCTCTTGTAGAGAGTATGGGCTGCGCTGATCCGTTACCTTCAGGTGACACGTATCCTGTCCTCTTCCATAAAAAAATATCAATGTTTTATTTAAGGGCATAATAAAATAACAAATAAAATAGATGGTGAAGTTAAAGGAAGCGCAAATGCTCAAACGCGTAGAAAACTAGTCTACAGAAGTAGTAGTTCTCTTAGAAAATGAATTCAAAGTGAGCGTACGGGTCAAATCAAATCAATCAAATCAAAATAGGCATAGGTCTAATATTTCAGTAGTTTAAATTTTTATTTTCACAAGCACGTCCTAAAGCTTGCATCCACACAATTGGAAAATGTAAATACATCAGATTTGTACACAGATAACATTCTTAACTTCTAAATTGAGTCTTGTAAGACACGAATAGTTAAAACAATTGAACAAGATGTTTATACGTTCAATATAACTCAATAAATATGATTGTTTCAAATACATCATATAATGTATTCGTAGAATATGAAGACCGGGTGCTCCGAATAAAGTAGGTGTTTGGAATAAATTTGTAGAATTCAGTTACGACTTGGAAAGTTGAACGTTTCGAAACATTCATTGATAACTTTACCTTTTACGTAACATATTGAGTTTGGAGTTTGTTTCCCTGTTACTTCATTTCCCGCTAATGTGACGTGCCTGTCAGTTACAATGCCTGTAGTAATCAGGAATTTACTGCATTAATTATAATAATCTAGAACAAACATTTTATTTTCAATAAGAAAATTCTGGTTTTTGTAATGGATAAACTCAAAAACAACTTGAGCAATTATAAGACCTACTAGCGGAGTAACTTACAAAAAAATGCAGTTTAAAAATGTTTGTTTTAGCAGCTTCCCAAAAAAACACAAAATGAACACAATTTGAACGGACACACGATTTCGGGGTTATATTCACCTTTTGGTATCTTCTAAAGTTAACAATTGAATTATATAAATATGACAATTATAATGTATACATATAGTTTTTTATATACAACAATATGATGAAACCTTAATCCAAAACATATACAGAAAAACTGTCTTTTCTTATAAACATAAGGGACGTGACGAGCAGGACGTTCAGCTAATGGTAATTGATACGCCTTGCCCATTACAATGCAGTGCCACTTAGGATTCTTGAAAAACCCAAAAGTTCTGAGCGGCACTACAAATGCGCTCGTCACCTTGAGGCGTCATATGTTAAGTCTCATTTGCCCTGGAATTTCACGAGCTAAGGTGCCCTTCAGACTGAAACACAGTATTAACACATTACTGCTTCACGGCAGAAATAGGCGCCGTTGTGGTACCCATAATCTAGCCGGCATCCTGTGCCTCCCACTGGTGGAACTTAGAAACTTAGAAACCATTTGTTTTTTTTTTTGGTCAAGCACAAGTTTTCCGATGGATTTTGTTCATAGGGGGTTAACTTTGAAGTCGGGCTTATGAATCTCGATCGGCACCGTTTTAACAAGAATTAAGAGAGCCAGTCATTGTAATTTAAAAGACATTCAACACACGACGTTGTCTACAGCTTTTGGTTGGAGTTCTGAGACGTGTTCAATGCTTTCTTTGTTCTGAGACTCGCATTCAGCAAGAAAGAGGCCTATTGAACTAGGAGGTATAAGAGGAGGAGGAATATTGAACATTGATTGCATTCAATGTCTACAGTGCAAATAAAAGTCCATATTTAAATATGGAATATTTATTGTGTGTTTAAGCATCGACTGTGATTTAAGCACTTGGCAGAAACTTTGCATAGTAAAAACTATTAAAAAATATTTTATTGTGTATGACTTACTTCTGCTGCTCAGATTGTTTCTTTCATTGAAATGCTTCGATCTTCAAACGAAACTCAATTGATTCGCACTTAAAAAAAATCATTCAAAATGGCTTTGTATCAACAAGTCGCTATTGACCAAAAAAAAAACAATTCTAAAGTCATTTTCGCAAAAAAAGAGCAAAAGATTTTCTGTATGCTTTCTGGATTAGTATTTTCCATTTACTATTCCAGTGAAAACATATTATATAAAAGAATGCGTTTTTTTATTTTAATCAATACATATATTTTATCTTAATATATATAAATCCATGCCCTGATGTTTGTTCCCATTCACCTCCTAAACAAATGAACGGATTTTAATGGTGATTATTTCATGGAGTGCAGTCTTACTTGTTACTTGTATTACAAATATTAAAACCATAAGTCTACTCTACTAATTCCATAGACCGTGTTGGTTCTCTCTAAACTGCCACCTGACAACTTAACCTCCTCTTTGTTCAGTAAACTGTCAATCGGTTACTAACGTTTTTAACACTAACGATCAGCAAGCCAGTCGAGCTTCGAGCCAGAAGACTCAAGTTTGCACGTTTGCCACAAAAAAAACCCCATTTATCGTATCACCGCTCTTCGACAACACTTCCCTTACAGCCTCACCTAAAATCGGAATTCTGGGTCTCGATATCTCGAGCGCAAATCTGGAGAGCAAAGCCAAATTGACTTTGAAGAGACTGGGCGTCATAAATAGAGCACGACAATACTTCAAGTAGGCCCACATTCTAGCGCTGCAGTTCCGGCCACATATGGAGTATTGATGTCATCTCTGGTCTGACGCGCCCCAGTATCAGCTCGATCAATTTGACCGCAGAGCAGCTCGAATTGTCGGGGACCCGGTGCTCTATGAACGGCTGGATCACTTGGCGTTGCGTAGAGACATCGCTTCATTTTGTGTCCTCTACCGCATTTATCATGGGGTGTTTTCCGAAGAGCTGTTTCACCTGATTCCTGTCGCTGAATTTCACCTTCGCACGACACGCCACAAGTTAGGATATCATCCCCACTATCTGGATGTGTGGCGGTCCTCCACAGTGCGGTTTTCAAGGAGCTTTCTTCCACGTACTACAAAGCTGCGGAATAAACTTCCTTGTGTGGTGTTTCCGGGACGATATGACATGGGTACCTTCAAAAAAAGCGCGTACACCTTCCTTCAAGGCCGGCAACGCTCTTGTGATTCCTCTGGTGTTGCAAGAGAAAGTGGGCGGTGGTGATCCCTTAACATCAGGTGACCCGTACGCTTGTTTGTCCTCCTATTCCATAAAAAAAAGTTAAAAACAATGCTAATGAAAACTTTTTTTGAAACGTGAATACGTGTAACAAGAGTTCTAAAATTGAAATAACCTAACCGAACCTAACGTGAGAAAATTTTCGGTCAATGATTAATTATGACTTTTGTTGTGGGCTTACTCAACAACAAATCTATGAAAGGCTGTGATTGGCATTTCTTAATGAAGCCCCATCTCATGCCACTATTTACAATTGGTTTATCGAGTTAAAGCGTGGACGTAGCAATCTCAATGATGATCTGTGTGAGGGACGTCCTTTAACAGCGACTACTGAAGGTAACATCAGTGCTGTGCGACGCATGATAGAGGAAGAGTCACGTCGAGAGGTCACTCTCAGCAGATACAGGCAAGCCTAGGCATTGGTATGAGTCAAGTTCAAAAAATATTACACGAACATTTTGACGTCAGATAGGTTTGTACCAGATGGATTCCCCATACTTTAACCGACGACCAGAAACACCTTCGCATGGACTGGTGTCCCCAAATGTTAGATAAGTTCAACGGCGGTGACTCAAATGCTGTATTTGACATCGTCACAGGTGATGAAAGCTGGATATATTGCTACGAACCCACAACTAAAAGACAATCAGCTCAGTGGGTGTTTCCTTTCGAGGAACGGCCAACTAAGGTAAGGAAAGGAAGAAGTCGAGGAAAAAAGATGATTGCCTCATTCTTTGGTCGGATGATGGAAGAACAGTTACTGCAGACTGGTATGTCAATCGCTGTTTGCTTTTTGTCTGGGAAAAAATTGGACAGCAGCGCCCTCAAAGCAGGATCCTCCTTCACCACGAAAATGCTTCAGCACACTCCGCAAAACGGACTGTTGACTCTTTGACTTTGGCAGGTGTCGAGATAATGAGTCATCCGCTATACAGTCCTGACCTGGCGCCCAACCGCTTTTATTTATTCCCAAGAACTAAAGATAAAATCCGAGGTTTTCGCTCTACGAGCCCTGAAGATGCGGTGAAAGCGTACGAAATTGCCATAGAGAACCCTAAGGAAGAATGGACCTACTGCTTTTCTCAATGGTTCCATCGAATGCAACGATGTGAAGAGAGGAACGGAGATTACTTCGAAAAACAATAAAAGTATTGGCAACTTTCTACATTAAGCCGTTTTTCATTTTCTAAACATTATCAGTGTTACCTAGGTGGTTTTTTTTTCCGAATTGGGAGCAATAATTATTTTTATTTCCAATATTTGTTTGTATGGACATATTTTCTACGAGAGAATTAATGACAGTTTGACAGTTCTACTCTGAAACAATTTCTTTCTAACAACAGTGATATTATTTTTGAAATAATTCTTGATGTTATGAAGTATCGAATATTGACAAAATTGATAAAAACAGAATTTTATTTATAGTGTACAGAACAACGTTTGTCGGGTCAGCTAGTAAATATATTATATTGATAAGTATTATAAAATTATAGTGTAAATAGCAATGCAAGTAATGAAATTTATAATTAAAGTCGTAGCGAAAGATAATGTGATTATTTTGAGCTAGAAACAAATACAGAGCCAACATTTCGACGTTTAGCTTTTGTAACTGAATCATTTTCATTAATATGTTGCTGTTTTTTAATTTGATTTATTATTAAACATATTTTATATTGACAATATTTATGTGCGGCGTTATTTTTTTGTGCTTATGAGGTGACTTCTACTTCAATAGGTATAATAATTTTCAAGTGTTTGAAACAACAGTTTAAATTTAGGAATCATTGGATCGGTATATTAAAAAAGATAATTGCTGTGATTGAAAGAGCAGCGAAATATCAACTATATTATAAATAAAATTATAGAGGTTTTCATATGTGCGCCCGTCACTGAAAACCTACTTGCTATATTATTACAAGTGTGTTTTCTACTTGGCACTTATCTAAAAAAATATTGCAATAACTTCATTTAGTATAATGTTATTAATGTTTTAAGCACCACGTGCTCAGTAATGTTGGTTAGCGGACGAAGTCGCAGGTGTCAGCTAGTTATTAATATTGGTTAAATAATTTAGTTATATAATCTCTTTCTAATATATTTCAAAATATCAAAGTATACGAATTAAATTTCTAACCAAAATTTTTGAACGATGCGGGCCCCGAAATCGCGACCTCTTGGGTTCCGTCTGAGCGCTCTTACCAACTGAGCGAACCATTCCAGTGACGCATAGTTCATAATTCTTCAACCCCAGGTTTCCTGCATCCTCAAAATCTACTTAACAGTTAACCTGCTCAACCCCAATATTTGCATATTAGGAAATTGACTTGAGTTCTTTCAAATCTAAACAATTTGTTATTTTTGAAGTAATGGGATTAATTATACAAATTAAATTTGCGAATCCCGCATCGTTCATAAATTTTTGTTACAATTTTAATTTTTATGATTAATCCCAGAAGTGAGGAATATATTACTTTAAAAAATAACTAATTATTAATATAAAAGAACATTGAGAATCATGTCATCCTTGCTGTGAACGTTGATATAGTGTATCTGGACATAAAACGTGAATTTATATTTCCAGCGCAAATTCTAAGCGAGAATAACTCATTAAAATTCTCATTTGATAATCTCGTAGGAATAAATCAAGTATTGGAATTGCTGAAAATTAGTTTGCCAGAAATCGCTGGGAATTTTTTCGCTTCGTAAATTATGCTTCATTTTAACGACTCTATTTTTCGACTTAAAAAGAAATCTATTTATTTTTACCATGAAATAGTCTGACCGTAATTATAATAAAATCTTAGATAACTGTATTGTACTGTATAAAATTATTTGTTTCATTATCATTTTATTATTCACCCATGTTCTTAGAAATTTTTTCTAGTTGTCTCACGGCCATTCCCAATATTCAGTCTATCTCCGGTTGTAGCCGTAACTATCGTTGACGTTGACACGCTGTCTGTCAATGGGATGACGTATAGCTTACCAGGGATAGAAGTTTGTATGGAAATTGCAACAGTGAACTGGCGATAAGAATGACATATCGGGTATATTGGGACAGCTTCAGATTTTTAACAGCTAATTACTGACAGTAGAAGGTAGTATATTGGGAACGACCGGCTCTGCCAACGGAATAGCTCAGTTGGCAGAGCACTGGCACGGAACGACAGAGGTCGTGGGTTCGAGTCCCGCATCGTTCATAAAATTTATTTTCAAATTTTGTTTGTGTCCTAGAAGTGAGGGCTATTACTTTAAGAACATAACAAATTGTTTAGAAGTACCATAGTATTTTTCCCCGTCATACGAAGTGTAGTAAAATGAACAAAATACTTTTTGAAGGACTAAAATCAACGCTAGGAA